>PRKT01000221.1:694504-741534 GCA_003671525.1 Saccostrea glomerata | reverse complement strand
TTTTTCATATATAAAAATTCCCTAGTTTACAATACAGAATTTTCAACTTCCACTAGTTTAATGGACTGAACTTTGCAAAAATATGTTACATCATGTATTATATAACTAAAATATAACTCAAATAAACCCCATTAAGCTTTGCCACTTGAATTCAGTATCAGGAAAGAAGAAGCATGTCTCCCATATAGTGCATTAGAAATTAATTAAATTATGTAATCAGTCTCGCTTCATGGCTTTTTAAGGAGTTATCTAAAATTCAAACTCCCTTCTGCTTATCTAATATATAAGCAAGAATAACTGTTACACTCAATGGATTCTTAGAGCAGGGTTGCTGTCTGCTGTGAAGTACATGTACTTAGAAATGGTGTCAGGGTTAAGTTTAATTGATGACAGATCTAAATTTAAGGTGCTAGTCATCAGATATTTCATTCATATATAAGCATAATTTTATAATATAATACCTATTAACATAAACACGCAGAAAATGCACCTAGTTTGTTACACTGTCACATTCAAATATTGCTTCGCGTGTACAGTGTACATATAAAACAAAACTTAATGACCTGAGACAATTATGAAATATGAGGAGGATACAGTGAAATATTAACTGATCTCTGGCAGATACTGCATGTTTGAATGATTCATGTTTGCCTATCTGAGGCAGGTATCCTAAGTAGTGCTCCAGGTGCTACTTATACACCTATCGGCTTCAACGATCTACCGACAGCACTGAAACATATTGTAAAAATTGTCAGCCTGGTTCAGATGTCAATGTCATACATTTCCTATAATGACTCTGTGTTTTGTTTTTTTTACAAAAATAATTATTATAATATTAATTGATTGATCATTCTTAATGCTACAAAAGGAACACCTTGCCCTATGATTTTATTCTTAAATATATTAGGTCTCTCCTACTATTAGATACCTGTACACATAATTCATATGTCATGGTACAGGTGGGAGAATTGAACATTCCAGATGTTCTCCATATTAAGAAAGTATTTAAGGACAGTACTAGATTAATAACACAAATAAATATGAACCCGGAAGACTCAAAAATCCTCTTAGATCAGAATTGACACACAAGACTTGCCAATATCATAATGCAATTTACATGACTGATCATGCTTACAATTACAGATGGTCTACCTAAATCATTAGCGATATGTAGATATATACAGTCTGGAGTAGCATCTTACTCCCACATATTGCTGTACGTGAGATCATTGTATACACCTGGTGCAGACCCTACTCTCCCCACAATATGCCATCCATTGCCCGCACCTGAGACAGATATTTACCCGTGCAGGTTCTGATAAAAAGTGCATCCCAGCTTAGCATTCCTTTTCACCACTGATAAAATGCAACATTCAGCTTCCCTCACCAGATAAGCCCTTACATGACGATTGTGTGGTTCTTATCTTTTGCGTTGAATCTTGTCTATCAGCCAAGAAAAACTTTGATGGAGTTTTCTTCCCATTTAATTTTACATGGGGCCTGCTAAGAACTATCCTGTCACATTGAATAGCCCCAGAGGAAGATGTCAATTCTAACTATGTTTTTATTTTGGGGGCTCTGAATGGAGGACAGGTCACGCTGGGGTCACCATCTACCTGTACCTCTGTATCAGATTATCTACTAGACAAAACACAGACATAACACAGACAGTCTGTTTGGGGTCAAGGTCATATGCACACACCAGTGCTGCACTCTCATGATACAATCACAGTATTATATTGCATGCTATGCACTGTTCTTAGGAGTGAAACAGATTCAGACTACACACTTATTCAACATACATACATTTTTTTTTTTAATCTCTAAAATCAAACATTTTCATTAGATTTGGGAAAATTCAATTACAACTAATTTGTTCATTCTATTTTTTTTCAGAGTTCACAGTGTTGCATTTTCATGTACAGCCCCCAGGACAAATAACCCTGTATAGTTCCTATTACTGTACCAGATTTGTCTATCCTCCTAATGATGAATTAAAAATGTAATTCATGAAAGCCTAAATATGAGGTCCAATTCGAAAAACTGTGTGGTTTGATCAAGATTTATTTTTAGCCGGGCTTATTGCTCAAAGAGCAATTGCCGGCTTATGTGATCCTGTTCAAGGCAGGATGTTGACCCCATAGTCGCCATTTTAAAGTTACGTGCAAAAATATAGTTCTTACTCTCAACCGCTTTTGAGATAATACAAACGCTAAATAAAGCAACAAAAATAAAACGAAGTTTTATCTATATAAAATAAACATTAGTAGTAATGACTTTGAAAACTTCATAAGTCAAAGAACATAGTTCATTAGCGTAAGGATTTTTGATAATCAGTGTTACCGTAGTTCTCTACACATACGAGGTAAAGCAGGAGAGGGAACCAGACTTGCCTGTTTGTTTACATTCAGCTGCGGTACCAGATTAATTCTGATTCTGACAAAATCGGACCGTGGTATTGGGATTAAAAAAACTCACTGTCAGTGTCTTATTTATATTGATAGTTTTAAAATAATTTTTTCATCAGAATATAAACGTGATTCATGTAAGAAATCCATTATACTCTGTAAATGAGCCCGGCTCTCTGTACTTCTGAGTACTTTGATTAAACTGTGTAATCTCTTTTCACGTCTTTATTAGTTAAAACTTCCTATACGATCTTAAGTAATAATAATAGCTTTTTATTTTTCTGATGATGAAGTTAGAAATACAAGACAAAGGTAATGTAAAATTCTGAGTAGATATTTTCCCTAAACATTTCAATGTAAAACTTGGATTACCCCAGGATGCTTCCTCATAAGTTTCAACTTTTCTGACCCAGTGGTTCTTGAGAATATATTTCTTTACAATTTTTCCCATATATTTCAATGTAAAACTTAGTTTCTCTATTTTGGCCCTGCTCTACCTGTTCTGTCGAAAAATTAAACTTCCCTTCACCCAAGGATGCTTTGTACATGTACTAAGTTTGGTTAAAATTGAACCACTGGTTGAAAATGTGAAAAGTTTACAGACAGATGACGGACAAGGATGATCAGAAAAGCTCAGGTGAGCTAAAAAGTGATAGATAACCAGAGATATACCCCTTAAAAAATAGAAGTTAGTCATTCTCATTCCCATTTTTTTTTAAAACCAGCAAGCTTCTGATCTGCACCTATTCATGATGAAAAATTGTGGGATTCATCCTTTATATAGTCTGTACCCAATCCTTTTCTTTGAGTTTTATTTTGCAGAAAGTTAACAGTGTGCCTCATTAAAGCAAACATACAGTAGAATTTGTACATGTTTACATAGTTACACTAAATGAACATGTATGTACTGAAGAAAGTGATGGTAAGTATCTTGTTTCTTTAAGGCTAATTTATGAAAATAATCGGCACAACAATAAAAGATAGACACCTCAATTCTATTACTGTAGATTCCTTTATTTTTCTTAAGTACTTACTATCATGAATTGGCTCTTCCACCTCAAATCATGTGAATAAAAATTTGCAAATGGATGGTTGATTAAGAGATTTTACATATATTTCAGCACTATAAAAATAAAAGCGATTTATTTTATTTCGTGCGTGGTGCTTCTTGCAAAATTGCATGATAGTGTTAATTCCACCCTTATAATTAGGAATCTACAGTACCATATATTTTTCAAATTTTTAATACTTTTTACCTTAGTATTAATTGACAAGTTATTTTTTTAATCTCTAAACTAAACACCATTTACGTTTATTCCAACACAACAAACAGACAAAATTTTACATTTATTGATCCTCAAGAATGTTCAAAGATGTGTTCCACAGGGTTAAGATCTAATAATAACAGAGAATGCCTAAAGATAAAATTAAATCTTGTTATAAAAGTATAAAATTGCCAATAACACAAAAAAAAGAAGGGAAAAAGAATGGTCCAGTTATGCCAACACTGAGAAGGGTGTTTGAGAAGATGTCAATCCTTTCTTTCAAGGTTTTCATCCAAAATAGCATTATTCTTTGACAATAATATCACTTGAATTAATTTAAAATTGCCTTAATGTCTTTCGAAGAATCTATTATGTCAAAAATTTATTTTTCATATAGATTCTTAGGTAATGCTGCTATAAATAATTCTGAAATGCCTAAAAATCTTCTTTTTTTTTTTTTTGATTTATGCTGTCAGAACTTTGTTTAAAGATTATCAATATACCGTATAAGTATAATTTTTAGCTAGGATTTAAATTTGGCATTATTAGCCAGGGTGCTGGCATCAGTAAAATTGAATATCGCTAAAAATTAATTGTGTATTATTTGTAATAGCTTCTTTATTTAGCATTTTTAAATCGCTAAAATTACTTCTCGCTAAAAATAAAATACCAGATTTTAGAAAGAAATCGCTTAATTTGCATCTTGCTAAAATTTTCATTTATGCGGTACTAATCTTTTTTTAAAAGAATTTTAGAATAATTTATGTATATTATTTTTTCTATTATTTCTGTCAATCTGAACAATTACCATATAAAAAGATTTTCCTAGAAAATCCAAGTGAGACGTGTTTTTAATTTTTTGCATTTTTCGTAAATATAAACTAATTTATCCCTCATCCCAAATTAAATAATAAGTTCAAACTTCATACATATTTAGCATATGTATTGTAAAGTATGTTTATTTGGGATAAAAGACATTTTACATGTTGAAATCAAAACATTTGTAAAAAAAAAAAAAAAACATCTATTATGTCGGTATTAAAAAAGGTTCTGAATCATATAGAGCATGCACCAACATATGATCAGCATCTGTGATGATTCAGTAGACCCTGCTATTTTACACACGACATAAAACATACAGACAGACAGACAATGTAAAATTACCTGCACTCCCGCCCACAAGCTGATGTCTTCTCTCTGGTGCCGATCAGCCATGTTGAGCCCATAGCAGTCAGGACTGTAAAAACAATAAGCAATTTTTATCATATTTGTAGTACAAATTCAGTCAAAAAAAGATGTACATTTGTTTGAAGTATAATTCCAGAAATGCATGTGGAATTCAAAAACAAAAGAAATATTTTTTTGGTTCCTTTTTTTGATCATACTTCATTCAAATTCTTTCAAGGCATGTTTTCCTTTTCCTAATGATATACAACTAAAACCTACGACAGAGATTTCACATTGCTGAGTGTATCTGTAAATTTTTTCCCCAAAATTTTAGATACAAATTTGACTGCGAGTTTTTTTTAAGTTGTGCAGTATGCTGCAGCAGGTTTTTTTGATTACATCTTTTGGCTGCAGCCCGAGGAGTACGAGAGAAAGCGACACCACTAATACAAAGTGACATTTATTAAAGTTAAAAGCCCCGCTGATCTTGACAGGCAATCCACAACCTCTAGAGTTAGACCCATCAACGAGCGGGTCAAGAGCACCTCTTAAAAGAGCAGCAAGTTTTATTTTCTTTTTTGAAAGAGATAAACATCTCGCATAAAAAACTCCTGTGGTTCTCGTTTTTTCCCACTCCCACTATAATAGCTTTTTATTGGTTATAAACCTTCCCAATAATTTTAACATATCATTTACTTTCTGTCCTAGTTTTATTTAGATACACCATATCCAGAATGGTCCAGAGTTTGCCAACAACATACCCATGTGCAGCAAAATCTATATTGAAAACATCAGTTTTCTAACACTAAAATTGAATGATTTATAATGAGTACATGTTTTTATCCTGTCTCAAACTGTCAGGAGTGAAAGTACAGCCATACATATTACATAATAAAAGTGATTAGTGACACAACATGCCATAAATTCTTATTCTGTGCATTTAGAATTTCACTTTATCTAATCCAAATGATAAATTCTTCTAAGATTCCATGACCTTCAGCTCAGGGTCACCTAAAATGGTGTCACATCCGTTCATCCGCAACCATTTCCATCACATGGGAAGGAGCGATGCCAAATCCTCTGCCAATTCTATAGCTCTGACACATGACAGAGTTGAATATATCAGGAAGCAGGCACCTGAGATCACACATACAGGAAGTCTTTACACAGGGAGAAAGTCTAAAGTACAGGGTTATCATTAACACACCTTACAGGGGGCATTCAGTGGGATGACCCCCACAGGTGCAGGTCATGAGCAGGTCAGAGGTCAATGGTTTCATCCGCTGGGGATTCTGAAGTGGTCAAGAACTCCTGATGCTGTTATCTGAGATTAATAAACATTTATTTAGCAGGCGTTCTCTTAGAAATGTGATCCTATGACCAAAGGATATGAAGATTCTAAAATTCAATATGAACATCTGAGTAGAAGCTTAAGTGGTCAAGAGAACTTTGTGGTAATTATAACTAATTCAATGTCAAATCAGATAAGTGACCTTACAGATGTAGGTCAAGAGACATGATTGCTGCAGAGTGGCCATATTGCTTGCACTTCAATTTATAAAAAACACTATTGCCATGGGCACTGCATACTTGTGAATTTTACAGTGCTTAAAATATCAGAAAGCATTTTGCATAAAAATTAAAATAAAATAAAATATCAATTTAAAAGATGTTTTGTAACAAAATAAATTTCAAAACATATTAATATTCATGTACATAATGTAGATGTATAAAGTGTTTTCAATAAGAGACACTCAGGAAGAAAGTGTACAAACAGATATGTGCCCAGGCTAGCTAAGTAGGACAAAGGAATGACTGGCTACAGCTCACATTACAGTAGATATATAGCCCCCATCAGTCTCCATTCACATGCTCACTATTTACAGGTTTAAGGCTGAATGTTTAATGATTTAGCTAAGTTGTCATTACATAAGCTAACTGCACCTGTCTGCAATATGTACCATTTATTTCTTGCACTGATGCAAGAGAACTGCCAGATGAAGAAAAGGTTCTAACCCAACATCAATCCATATATCTGGTACAGTACAAAATTAACAAGGCCCAGGGGCTACAAGGCTCACCTGTTTATAAATTCTTCATCAGATTTTCACCTACAACTTCTAAAGTAAAACTTTGATTGACTATTTTGGACCCTGACCTTATGCAGAGATCATGACTTTACACTAAATGGGGATCAATGTTTCCATTTAATATGTCTAATCTGGTCTTTGCTGTTCTTGAGTATTTAAAAAAAAAAACATTCCTAAGTAAAACTTTGATTGCTATATATTGTGGCCTAACTCTTGTGTTATGGGTGCCAATTTGAATTTACATTAATGTAGATTCCTTATTTTTTGCAAGTACTTATTATCGCGAGACGGCTCTCTAACATCGATTATCGCGAGAATAATAATTCGCGAATGGACACTTGATCAATAGAATTTATATGCATTTCAGCAACATAAAAATAAAAGCGAGTAATTTTATTTCGTGAGTGTTGCTTCTTGCCAAATTACATGATAATTAATTCCTCATGTATAATTAGGAATGTACAGTATGCAATGAAACTTAAACAAAAGTTTATTTTTTCTGTCCCATGGGACAAGAGTTTTTAAATAAAACATTAATTTTTCAAAATTTTTAATTATCTTCCCTTGAAGGAGGACATGACCCTTTATTTGATCAAAATTGGACCCCTTTCACTCAAGAATGCTCTATGGCAGGTTTTTGTTGAAATTAGCCATTGACCTAAGTAATTCTGGAGAAAATATGAAAAGATACACAATGATTGATCGATTGTATGTTGTTTAATATCCCTTTCGAGAATTTTTTACTCATATAGAGATGTCACCACTTGCCAATGGAGAGCTGCAAATTTTGTCCTAGACTCGGCATTTACAGCTATTGAGCTGTTAGGGGTCTTTTTCATGCCAGCACCTACTGTGACATGGGACCTCTGTTTATACATTCTCATCTGAAGGACCAGTCTCCATGTCCCACAGTGGGATTCAAACCAGCTACGTAAGGATAAATTCCTTACTTTGCATTTCTAGAGGCCAGACATCATAACCACTGTGCCAAGTGGGTGAAAAGTACACAATGAATATGTCACCAAGGACAATAACAACAGACAATAGACATACTAATATCAAGAAAGCTCACTTGAGCATCAGGCAGAAGTGAGCTAAAAAGAAAAGACAGCTAGAACAAAAATGGAAAGCCAATTTCAGCATCAAATTCTAAGAAATATTAATATCAGTTATTACCTGGGTAGGTATGTTGACTGCCAAAATGACCAAAGGTTCATGACTCATATGCATTATTGGGCCATAATTTAACTCCTTTGTCATATTGGGGGTTTAAAACACAAATCTGACACTGCGTGGATGTCTTAACAAGAGGCCCACGGGCCTTATAGGTCACCTGAGTATTCTGTAACAACTTTCAAACAAGTAAATTTGGGACGTGTTTTAAACCAGAGGCCATGAAATTCATAATATTGAAGGAGGCACCATTGCTTATCATAATTATTAACTTAACATGCTTACTCTATTTACTTAATACCCAGTGGTAGATCAGAGTAACAAAGAGAAAATGCACTTCCACTTTATACCCAGTTGTGCACCTCAATCCAAAGGAACCACTGACCCTGGGGCCACATGTTTCAAATGCAAATTTTATCATAAAATGGTTGATTAATACCAAAGAGCAGATTTCAAAGCATTAATTTATTTTCAGACTATGTACCCCCCCCCCCAACCCAGGGGGCATAAAAAAAAAACCACTTTAAAATATATATTTGGATCATTGGCATAAAACCCAGAAGCAAAGGAAAATATTTTCAAAGAATTAATGTATTTTTACTATATAATCAACAGAGCCCCGCCCTAACACCAGAACCCCTGAACCCCTATTCCTGGGGCCATAAAATGCACAATTTTAGAAGAGGCACTCTTGCTCATCATAATAATGTGCTTAAGTAATTAGTTTATTTAATACCCAGAAGCATAGAAAAAGATTTTCGAAGAATTAATGCATTTTCACTATATGATCAATAGAGCCCCACCCTAACACCAGAACCCCTGACCCTGGGGCCATAAAATTCACAATTTTGGAAAAGGCACTTTTGTTCATCATAACTATGTACTTAGTTAGATTATTTAATTCCCAGAAGCAGAGAAGAAGATTTTCAAAGCATTAATGCATTTTCACTATATAATCAATAGAGCCCCGCCATAACACCAGAACCCCTGACCCTGGGGCCATAAAATTCACAAATCTAGAAGAGGGACTCTTGCTCATCATAACTATGTACTTAGTTAGTTTATTTAATATCCAGGAGCAAAGAAAAAGTTTTTCAAAGAAATAATGCATTTTTCACTATATAATCTATATAGCCCTGCCCTAGCACTAGAACCCCTGACCCCGGGCCATGAATTTCACAATTTTGGAAGAGGACTCAATACTCATTACATTCATGCAAACAGTTTACCTGCTCGATGTCCAGGAGTAAAGAAGATTTTTAAAGATTGCAATAATTTTAGTGGTTTTGGCCCCACCCCTCAGGCCCCAGGGGTCGGGGACCATGAAATTCACAATTTTTGTTCCCCTTCAACTATAGATGCTGTATACCAAATTTGGTTGAAATTGGTTCAGTGGTTTCAGAGAAGAAGCTGAAAATGTTCAAATGTTAACACACGACGCACGACGACAGACGAAAACGGATAGCAATAGGTCACCTGAGTTACTCAGGTGACCTAAAAATCTATATTCTCAACATCAGGGATGGGTCAAAATGACTTTGAAGTACAGTGAAACTTGTCATCTGAATGTTGTGTATTCCAATATCTTGCCTAATTCGATGTAAAGCTTAACTAATAACTCCCTTTAGTCATTTTAATTGTTCAAAATGTTTAATCCAGAATGTTTTCTGGAACCAAAGGTCGCTGGACTATACAGATTCTTTCTGTGCCAAACATTTTTTTTTATCAAAGAATTTTACTTTTTAATTCAAGATAATCTCACCATTGAGTTCAAGATAACAAGGTTTGACGACTGTAATACAAAATTATGATAGCGTAAATTTTGATGTTTTTCTTTGATCTATTTATTGTTAAATATTATCCATGGTCATCTTGAATTCATATCTGGGCTCATCCTTCTGTCATTTCAATGATGACAATTTAAACCATGTGTCTCATTTTTATACAGTATCTTCAAATAATTTTAGATAATCATCAACTTTTGGTTACCTTAGGGATTCATTCTAAAATCCATTAAGTTTTTTTTTCTTCAAAAGTTAAGCATCTGATATTTTAAGCATATATAACGAACTAAACTGCAACACTTAGCTCAACTTCAATCTCCAATATAGATCCCATGATGTCACAGCTAGTACCTAGTATTGGGGTAATCATTGAAATAAAGCTCGGGTAATTATTCATTTTTATAGTTATTAGAATTCTGCTACTTTTCAAGTTTCAATTTTTGGAAAACTTATTTTATCAAAATAAATTATTTTATCTATGAATAAAGAAAACACATGTATACAGTGGACCTTCAGATATCCGGACGCCAGATATCCGGACGCTTCACCTTCCGGACGATTTTTCTCGGGGACGGATTTTTTCTACGTAATTTTGACTCATTTATCCGGAATTCCGCGTTCCGTATCCGGACGGCTCTTTTTTACTACAAAATGTATTTTTACGTTATAATTTGGTTCATTTATCCGGACGGTAAATTTTAATTTGTACTTCCACTCTTGTCAACATTCACGCCTGAACTGAGTGATAATTGTTATCAAAACACTGGCCGGATTGCTCGTTTTTAGAAGACGATCACCTGTGACCTGTTATGAATGACTTACGATGATTAGTCCACAGATTAAGCATGCTAAGTGGATATGGTCATAAATTAATATACGAGAGATCGATACAGAAATGAAATTAAACAGTTAACTGTGTCGGTAACAGAAAACAATTTTCTATTCAGTTATTTGTTATCTGCGAGATTTTTATGATTTAGTTTAGAGCTGGTTTTCAATATTTTTTTAATTATAGACGGGACGACATAGTTTCATAATCTCGTTGTCGATCTACATATGTGCACACACAAATCGGTATTGTGTAATTTTCATCTGTAGATTGGTGGCAGTTATCATCGAAAAAAACCTAAAACATTCAATCAAATTTGAATAATTTTAGACAGTCAATTGATTACTGCGTGAATTTTTAATATGTCAGATTAAGCGTGGATGAGTGTTCAAATTAAAATTGGACTCGATACTGACAGCTCGCTTGGGTGTAATCAAAGCTGCAAATGAGAGAATTCGCTTGGCTATGTTTATCAGTTTATAGGACGTAGAAAGTAAAAATAAGCTGGGTAATTGAAAATCTGCCCATATAAGCAGCGTTTTATCCAATGTTTGTCATTCTGCTCTCAAGTTACAACCATGTCTACACTGCCGACAAAGTGAGCGCGAATCGGCATTTCCGCCAGCTTAAAGAAAAAAGTGCTGATGTATACTAAAGATATAGTCTATAAAATAATAAATTATTATTTCTATATGATAGTATTTATCTTTCTTTAGAGTTACAATACAAATACAGTATACCTGGAAGAGAAATCAATAGAATTCAGATATCCGGACGGTTCACTTATCCGGACAATTTGCTTGGGAACCAAAGCGTCCGGATAAATGAGGGTCCACTGTACATGGTATCTTGTTAAAAGACTGTCATAAACAAATTTCATTTTGTTTTGTTTTTTAGATCCATCTTAGCAATGAAGACTTTGAAAAGGTTTTCAAGATGAAATACTCAGATTTTATTACTAAAGCCCCATGGAAACAACAGGAATTAAAGAAGAAAAACAAGCTATTCTAGTAGAACTTTTTATTTTAGTCAATATTTCACATTGCTCATTGTACATTGTACCTTATCTGCATTAGGCATTAGTTAATGTATTAAAGTATCCAAATTTGAAATTGAGCTGATGTTGGTCTTTATAGGGTATTTATCAATGCTTACACTGTGAATGCTTTTGTGGTGACTTCCTCTTAGACCCATTAAAGTGAAGCATGGCTTCCATTTCATGTTAGCTGTGATTACATAATGTGAGGAGTGGGAAATGTTGTGTTCTACAGCCCCTGACACTGATGTGTTTTGTATCTTTTCTTATTGCTTTCAGCAGGTTAATTGTTCCAGCTGGGAGATGTGATTATGTCAATCTTGTACAATCAACAATTTACTGATATACCAACTGCCACGGGCCTGTATAACTAGTCATCTTCTAATTTACTGAATTTTCTAAAAATTATTAGTAACAAAGTATAAAGAATCCAATAGATGTCTTAAATTCCAGCTATAGTAAAAAGGTTCTAAAACAAACAAGAGGCCCAGGGACCACAACGCTCACCTGAGCCCATTGGCTAGGAAAAAGCACATATCAGATCAGAACTGAAAGTTTACGGGGGAGGGGGGGGGGGCTGGATTTTAACCCCCCAGGGGTTCATGATTTGAACAAACTAGAATCTACACTGCCTGAAGATGATTCCATATTAATATTATATGACACTAATCATAGCTTTGAAGTACTTGAAAAGATGATTTTAAAAGGTTTCCCTATAAATCCCTATGTAAAACTTGGGTCAGCCATTTTGGCCCCACCCTAGCCCCGAAGGGGTCATGATTTGAACAAACTTGAATCTACACTACCTGAGGATGATTCCACATGAGTTTCATCTTTCCTGGCCCAGTGGTTCTTGAGAAGAAGATTTTTAAAGATTTTTCCAATATATTCCTATGTAAAAGTTGGGTAGGCCATTTTGGCCCCACCCTAGCCCCGGGGGTCATGATTTGAACAAACTTGAATCTACACTACCTGAGGATGATTCTACATGAGTTTCATCTTTCCTGGCCCAGTGGTTCTTGAGAAGAAGATTTTTTAAAAATGCCATTAATTTTTCTCTAATTCGTTATTATCTCCCCTTGGAAAAGGGCGTGGCCCTTTATTTGAACAAACTTGAATCCCCTTTACCCAAGAATGCTTTGTGGCAAGTTTGGTTGAAATTGGCCCAGCGGTTCTTGAGAAGAAGTCGAAAATGTGAAATGTTTACGGACAGACAGACAGCTAGACAGACAGACGGACGCCGGACAAAATGTGATCAGAAAAGCTCACTTGAGCCTTCGGCTCAGGTGAGCTAATTACGATGCTATACACATTCTTCTTGATGTTATGATGCAAAATGTAATAAAAAATATTCTTTGATTACATTTTGCTTCATTACATTCTGCATTAATGTAATAACACAAAATATAATGATTCCAGTTTATCACATTTTGCATTATTATTACATTTTGCATTGTGACAGCTGGGTCTTCGAAATGTTCAATTTGGTCAATTGGAATTTGTATAGCTATTTAAAGAATATTGAATACATTTTGTTATTCAATAGACTACAAATTATAGCTAAAGGGGGATTTTTGACATTTACAATACATATTTTTTAAAGGAAAACAGACATGTTCAAAGACTTCATTGGACAACCTTAACCATGAAATCATATTTTTTGAAATATTACATTCTTATGAATATAATATTTTTCAATGCATCGTTCCATGAAATCTCCTAATACCATTTAAGTTACCCCTTGTTCTTATATGACCAAATACCCAACAATTTGGTGGGGTGTATTGCACTGTCTAGATCTCGACCTATAAATACTGCTGCTTTTATTGCTCAAGTATATACAATAGGCATAGAATGATCAATAGCTAATTTGATGCCGTTTACACAGAAAGTTTAATTCGAATTAAACATAAGTTACTGTGAATTAAATTTAAATCGCGTTCACACAGAGAATTGAATGCAAATTAGTTTAATTAGAAATAATTTACTGCACATTAAATAACTTCGCATAAGCTCAGCGTGAAGGCTAAGCGAAGCTAATTCAAATTAAATTCTAATGCATGCGAATGGCCAGAATAAAGTTACAGGCAACATGGAGGTGGTCAGATTTAGTTATCCCTGCTATTTTTGGTTGAAAAATCAAGGAAAATTATGATTAATCACTAAAATATATTTACATTCGCTGTGTTTTTCTACAAAGCCAACTGTGAAATTAATTTGAAAACCATTTTCGTGTATACTCACGCGTAGAAATATACACGGAGAAACATGCGTCCACATGACATCACAATAAGGCTACAGCGATGTTAGTAAAAGTATAACGATTTAGGGAAGCCAGAAATTCAAATATTGAGTATATTTTTGGTGCTTCCATTAACATGAAAATGTAAATATAAGGAATGTTTTTAAGTTTAGTGTAAATCATTGGTGTGTGAATCACACAAACTTGCACGTATTGTAGGCATATTTTTCATGAAGCGCTAGCTTAAGTATATAGTCAGATTACTACTAATGTCTGTCTGTCATTTAAACACAGTTTAATTAGCATTATTTTGATTAGCATTAGTTATCTGCCTATCAATTTACTGCAAATCAAGCTCTCCTTGTGAACAATCTAGGACCATGATCGAGAGATCAATTTATAAACTTAAGTTTCTTCTTTACCTGATTAAAAAAAAGATTTACTTATATATGCTGATTTTATTTTGTGTTCATGTAGAGCTTATAAAATGTATGTTACATAATTTTTTTGTAAACTAAAGAAATAATCTTCAACTAAATTTTATCCTTTCATGGTATGTTAAAGAATTTTATTAAAGAACAGAGACACACATTGAATTTAATTAAACTTTATGTAGGGTGAAATATAGCAATACAATTTATATTAGTCCTAGTATTTCATGATACACCCCAATTTGCTTTCTATATTAGCTATATCATAACAGTCCATTATATTCAAGGTTCCTGTAAAGTATTTTGATCAGAAACTTATCGCATTTTATATGTGAATTCTACGATTATAAAATAAATCCTTAAACTGTTTACATGCAGAACAGATTTATATTTAGGGATATATAAAACCAACAAAATTTGAATCAAGGACTATTTTTGGAATGATTTAAAATAGAAATGACATAAATTAAAAAAATCCTTAAAATGTTAAGAAATCGTAAATTTTCTTTGGTGCTAAAACTTAACTTAATTTGTGTTGTTTTCTATGCAAAATATTGCACATATTTTTAACATTGACGCAAAATCTTACAAAATCCTGCAACTTTACTTTGTAAATATTATTCAGTTTACCTATTTGAATATAAACTCATAAGAAATATTCCAGATTTCTGAAAAAAAAAGTTTCTTGGCATTATTTATCCTTTAAAAATTTTTTTTTACAAAAAGTTGTCTCTTAACTGCAAATACGAATTAATACATGCATTGAAATAGATACAGATACTAAAGCAAACAATCTGGCTCTGTAATTTTATATGTAAACAGACAGACTGACAAAATGAAAAATATATAGTACAACAGCCACTGAATTAAAAGAAATCCTTGATCCTCAGTACTACTATGCATTGCAACATTCTACTCAGTGGCTTGTGCATAAAATATGACTTTATGAAATATCACTCTTAACAAATAGCACTCACTCCTTCATAGGAACCACTTCAGATTGTGCGCAAACAAAATGATTGATTGATATTGCAGTTAACTCCGACAGACTTTCAAAGTATTTTTTACATCACGTAAAACTAAACCAGTAAGGAGGCAAGGTTTGACGAATGGGTATACGTGGAGTCCCTCCGTAGGAAATCCACATTAAATTCGATGGCTCCGATTTACGGCAGATAACGCAACAATCGTAGTTACCACATACTGACAAATCCTGCATCACTAGGTTTACAGTCAAAACCTCCCCACACTGCGAAAATGTAATTATGAGTATTCCGACAAGGCAATTTTTGGCATTATAATAAAGATTTTTTGTGAAAAATAAATGTCAATATGAGAGATTACATATCTGTCTGATTCAGTAGCTGCCTTCCCTTACTCTAGCAGGGTACATGCTCGGGATGCGGTGAATGGGTTCGCCACTGAAGGCTCCCATTGTGTGTTGTAGGGACCTTATCTGATTGTGTTATCAGCTGCTGATAGACAAATTGAAAACAGATAGAGTGAGTTGCAGGAATATGGTCATTTCAGGCCAAATGCGCACTACTTTATCAAAGTTTCATTCAATGCTGTATTAAAATTTTAAGCATAAAATGTCAGGCATATCTGCTGAAGATTTTCACAGCACTCCATCTTGCAGTAGACGTCTGTGTGACATTCAACCCCCTTTTTTATCAATATAATTTAATAAGCCAGGACTGGATTTTTACATACTGGTTTGAATCTAAACAAACTTGCCTGCATGTATTTATTCTTCATTTTCTTTAAAATTTGGTGTGTATTTAACATTAAAATTTTGATAATTTTTATAGAATATATTCAATTGATAAAATTCATACACAACATATTTATCTGAAACTGTTTCAACATTATTCTAAGGAGTTATATTCTGAAACAATTCAAAAATATTAATTCAATTTTTAAAAAAAATTCCATTACAATTAAATAAGTAAGATCTTGAAACTTATCTTGCATGAGCCAAAAATAGTCACTGCATGTAAATTGCAGAAATGCATGAATACAGTCAGGTAATTCACTGAAACCAATAAATAAAGAAAATGCTTATTGGGATTTAGATTACTAAAATGATTAATTAATTTTTATCAAAATTCAACTTTTTACTTTTTAAGCTCCTTTAAAAGACTGTTTAGAGAGAAGAAATATATTTAAGAATATAATTCTAAAATACCAAGTACATGTCATATTTTCAAGCTTATATGCCCAAGGCACATTTGATAACAAAAAATTAAAAATCTATATCGGCCTTCAAAGCGCGTTAATTAATTTAGTCATACATCTTCAGATGCCAATTTGAAAGTTAATTATATATACATGTGTGGGGAAAAATATAACATGGTAGGTGGTTTTAATTATTTCTACATCCAAGATGACTAAAATTTAAATTATAATGAGATAGGTTAAAATTCTGCATTTTTTCTCATCACAAGACGTGACAGAAATTGCTGGAAATTCTGACCCGCTAGAATTTACTCCTCTGCTTTCAGAACTTATTAATTATTGCAGCACGACTCTTTTACAGTTAAGCTTAGTGATATGCTCTGTTCAGTCTATGTTTCAAGGGAGGTAAATCTCATTTAAAAACTTGATTTGAAATTGTTTGCATGCTTTCAGACTTGAATCTATGTATTTTTTTTCTTTTTTGGCCACAGCCATTAAGATAGTAGTTTTCATACATTCATCTTATATACATGTTTTTCCAAATAATATGACTTGTCTGCTTTCTGAAAAAAAAATCCCTTTTCACCATTAACAAAAAATAAATTTTAATATATCTGCACCAACTAGGAGAATACTCCAATCTCAATTAACCATACTTAAATGCTGATTACACTTTATTCTTTACCCTCGTTATATACAGCTAACCTATGGACATAAATAACAAATATAGACTTGATCTCCAGGTTTGTTCCAAAGACAACTCTTCAGTGCAACTTTATAAATTTCAGATCTTAGATATCCAATCCTACTCCAACACATTACTGTTCAGTTAGGTTTTTTTTTTTGTTTTTTTGTCCAAACTATTCCAAATACTAAAAACTACTTTATTTCTATATTTTTTATGCAAGACATATGCAAGAAATAAGCTTATATACAAACTATAGTGGCCACCTGAGCTACAAGTTTCATAAAATGAAAGATATCAGCAATTGAAAGACAAAAATGCCAAGAGCTATAATTCCAGTACCTCAATGGTATCACCTAAGTTAGGGTTATATATATTGGTAGATTTGAATTTCCAGGAAAACAAATGTACAATCTGTTTATAATTATGTCTTTGCAATGGAGCACAACTTGAGCATGACAGAACACTAAGCTTAAGGCACACCCTGCCAAACCATTATTGTGCAGTAATTGTTGCATATCACAAGACCTGCATCTTCAGCATTCTCCTTCTATGTTTTGGCTTTACCCCCAGATTTTTACCCTCTCTTGCTACAGGCAAGGCAGTCAGGGTTCAACATAAACGGTACTCTGGAGGTACATTGGAACTTTGCACAAAATCAAAATCTCAGCACCAACTTTAAAGGTTTTGTATCTATGTCTTTAATGCTTCATTAGCAACTGATCTATTCTATGTCAAAAACTTCAATATATCATTGCAATGCGTTTCTTATGTAAGAGTAAAGGGAAAGCTATTCCTGGCGTATTTCTAATCATGGTTAGAATAAATTATTAATTATGCCCTACTAAGGAGTTACCTTTTTGTCTTCTAATGTAATCTTTTCAAAATAAATACATCCTCAGTGCATCTGATTAGGCATAAATCAATTTATGTAAAGAGTCACAATAAGGAGTTCATAGAGATCTTAGTAAATATCTGCACGTGCTTTCTCTATATCCTATGAACCCTGAATCAGTTCATTTAGGGATGGATTCTTGTCAGGTTTCTTCAATAAAATATTCAAAGTACATTCTCATAAAATTTCCTACATATTATTAAAGAGAAATTAAAAATTTATTGTTTTTCCTTCTTACAATTGTAAAACTGATACAAGAAATCTTAAACTGAGTTGTAGTGGGGAAATTTATTTTTTGCAGAACAGTAGTTCAGGAAGATATTTCTTATACTATGGAGGTGCTCAACTTCAGCACGTAAGTATCAAGCCAACATACCAAATCTGAGGGATACACTTTCCCCACCATTGATTAAGTTGGCATCCAACAACAAAACTAACATATTGTCTCAGAAGAGACTCTCTGGGGATTTCACCTCAAGACAAAGGGGCAAGAATGTACATGCATTAGGTTGGTTATGTCAGCATGGTAACTCAGTGGTAGAGCAAATACAAAAGAAGGTCTCAGGTCCAAGTCCTAGTCTGACCAACACTTCTCTCTGCCAGATTATACTTTGTGTAGTATGATGTAAAAATTACAACTTTTCATGGTGCATGGCTTAATGCTGATTATTTCCAAGGTATGAAGAGAGCCATGAATTGTATTCTTCCTTGAATGTAAATCTTGGAATATCAAAAACTTTGCTCTACAACCATAAAATCACATCCCATGAACCAATATATTTTCACATTGTAAAATAACAGAAAAATAAATGAATATTGATAAAATTTGCTTTGTTGTTTATGGTCCTTCAGATCCCAGGGAAGAAGGATCCCTTGGCACTGCAATATTTGACAAAATTATTCAAAATCTGGTTCAGCTGATTGGAAAAGAAGGTGAAGTTGTCCCAAATTTGTCCCCTTCACACAAT
Source organism: Saccostrea glomerata (assembly GCA_003671525.1). Classification (NCBI taxonomy): domain Eukaryota; kingdom Metazoa; phylum Mollusca; class Bivalvia; order Ostreida; family Ostreidae; genus Saccostrea; species Saccostrea glomerata. The sequence continues at coordinate 722,383 of PRKT01000221.1, read as the reverse complement.
TAATTATTGCATAATGATGCACATTTTTGTGTTCATATACAAGAATAGATAAGAAAAGGTTACCTGAATGACTTAAAGCTATAAATTTAAACTATATTTACTCTTTTTTGTGTGCATTCCAAAATAAAAATTCAACTTCAAACCTATTAAACTTTTAAAAGCAGCAAAAAATCATAAAGTATCTTTTATTAAACTTATAAGGTAATACTCCTACAAATTTAAGCATTTCAAAATGATTGCAAGTTATTCTGGGAAGACCATATGACCATATTTCTTCAATGTATGCAAATAACCTTAATATTTTTGTTTCAAATGTTTTTTGATTCCACGGTAGGTATAATTTTTAATTCAAAATTTCAATTTTGATTATAATAACTACATTTAAAAGGTCAGCCTAAAGAAATCTGACATTTAGAAGTTGTATATGGCCTATTCTCTTCTTATCTTGTCAATTTAGTAATCTGCCTGCATTATAAAAGTGCGAATTTGCACTGCTTAACAAATCCTTACGAATAATAATGAATGATCTGGCATTATAAACCTGACACATTCAATCTTCTTTCTTTAATAAACAAGAAATTTCCCTCAAGCTTTCTTTCTGGAATGGATATTCCCTTCTTTAAAATTATTAATAAAATAAAAAAAATGCTACTTCAATTTTACCATATATAAATGTTTACTTTTTTAAAAATGGAATTGCAACAAATCAACTATAAATTCCAATTAATGCACTTAACATCAAAAGGATCAACTAGCTGTTAAATCGTGACTATAGTAAATTTGATTTCTTTTTCACATTCTTAACTCATCAAAGGCCGATAAAAGTCAAAGCCCATGAAATTTTTATCTTGATCATCATTTATGTATAAACAATCAATTTTGAGAAGAAAAAAAAATATCAGAAACTGCAGAGCCAATCAGCAGCCTGTAACTTGACCAGCAGTTTAAATGTGACAGTCCGTCTTTGTAAATCACTATTGACTTGTGTTAATCTGATTCTCATGCGGTGATGACAAACCATATTTTCTCGATGTCTGTAGGATTTTGTCCACTGCTGTGTCATCACCCCTGTTGATTGGTCAGTGGTTGGAGAAGGGTGTGGCTTCGTCTGAGACTGAAGAATGTCAGTGGCTGTTGTCTTGATTGGAGACACACTATTGACATTAAGTGCTCCGACTCCCCTTCTATTATGGATGTGACAGTATTACTTGCCATAAAAACTTGTCTCTATACTTTTATGGCTAGGTCAATAAATGAACTCTGTTGACAAACAAAGCCAGACAAATTACTTTAATAAAACAGCCTATTCAATATAGAAAACATTTCAACTACCAATCATGTGTCTTTTTAAAAATAAATTTATTTCAGAATGATAATTAATTTCTGCTTATAATTTAAGCAAAACAGAGTTCAACATATTTCTTTTTCACTAGATCTGCAAGAATAGATGGAACAAAAAGTAATATTTTTTGGGGTCTAGTTTTTATGGTTTATTTACAATTTTCTATTTTTTAATCTTCTTTGAAGATGACAGTGTTATTGAGGATAACCTAAATACAATTGTCACACTTACAATTTGGTCTGTATCTTGTGGTTTATTCATATTTGGTTTTATCACATAAAACATCTGATTTTGACGTTAATAACTCCCAGTAACAATCGCTACCTCGCTGGTTCACTGTCATTTCACGAATTATTTACCTAAGACCCTCGTATCTCTTTGTCGATCACATTTATACATACCATAGGAACATACGAAAAAACTGGAACAAATTGTTACATATCTTTTTTATCAAGTCAAGTATTTCATATTTTAATCTCCCGATTTTCATTGATAACAATGAGCGCATACAATTTCAATTTATAGAGATTTAAATACATAATTATGACAACCCTATACACCTTACAATGTCAAATTAGTGTAAGACAACGCAATCTAACAATATAAATTTGCTAATTTTCAGATGGATTACATATATCACGTCTCCTTACTCGGCCTTTATTTCCTCCTATTTCAGCCTCAACGTGCCATAAACTGGGGGACAAGGAAACCATTAATGAATACTAATATAATCAAGTATAAGATTTACTAATTACAAATATATATAGATACAAATGTACTCAGGTGGCCAAAAATATAAGCACTGAAAAACTCTGATGATAAGCATGCATTATAAGTCACTTAATAAATAGTTTATTAATCTTAATTGCATCCAGGTGATAAGACTGCCACATAAATTATGTATTTTACATGTCTGAACAGATTTGAAAATGTATTAATTCTTTCAATATCAAATAAGTGCTATTCTTCATATTTTTTTTCTTTCATGTGTCACAATATTTTCTAAAAAAATATTTATCCATACAAGAGGCCCCTGGGCCTTATAGGTCACCTGAGCATTATTCAACAACTTCCCAGTGACTGAATTTGATCCATGTTTTAAGCCAGATGCTGTAGCATTTACAATCTGGTCATCATAACTATACACTTAGCAGTTCCTTAGTTTGTTACTTTTTACCCATAGGCAGGGTAGGGGAACAAAAAATGCATTTCAACTAATCAGTAATTTTCAGCAATAATCAGTAGTGCCGCTACCACACATGAACCCTTGACTCTTAGGCCTAGATCCACACATTGCACTTTTTTTGGAAAGGCATACTTGCTTTTCAAAAATATTTGATTAATACCAAGGAGCACATTTCAAACAATTCATTCATTTTCAGTACATAAGTACAGCCTCCACCCCCACTATGGTACAACTGACCCTGGGGCCTTGAAATTTACAATTCTTGAAGATTAGGGATTGCTCATAACTATATAGGTAATTCATCTGCTTAAAACCTAGGAGCAAAGAAGAAAATATTCAAAGATTTAATGTTTTTTCACTATACATGTATAATCAATACAGCCCCGCCCTAACACCAGAATCCCTGGCCCTGGGGCCATAAAATTCACAATTTTGGCAGAGGCACTCTTGTTCATCATAACTATGTACTAAGTTAGTTTATTTAATACCCAGGAGTAAAGAAGGAGATTTTCAAAGAATTCATGTATTTCCTCTATATAATCAATAGAGCCCCACCCTGACACCAGAACCCCTGACCTTGGGGCCATAAAATTCACAATTTTGGTAGTCGCACTCTTGCTTATCATAACTATGTACTTCGTTAGTTTATTTAATGCCCAGGAGCAGAGAAGAAGATTTTCAAAGAAATAATGCATTTTCACTATATACTTATTTAGCCCCGCCCTAGTACAAGAACCCCTGACCCCAGGGCCATGAATTTCACAATTTTGGTAAAGGACTCAATGCTGATTGCAATCATGCAAACAGTTTGACTGCTTGATGTCCAGGAGTAAAGAAGAAGATTTTTGAAGATTGCATTAATTTTAGTGGTTTTGGCCCCACCCCCCAGGCCCCAGGGGGGCAGGGATCATGAAATTCACAATTTTTGTTCCCCTTTACCCAAAGATGCTTTGTGCCAAATTTAGTTGAATTTGGTTCAGTGGTTGCAGAGAAGAAGGTGAAAATGTTCAAAAGTTTACGACCGATTGACGACGAACGACGTACGACGGACGACGACGGACAAAAACAGATAGCAATAGGTCACCTGAGTGACTCAGGTGACCTAAAAATTATATCTAACCATGAGACAAACTCCCATGAACTTTTATGAATCAAAGGTCATGCAGAATTATTTTTTTCAGTTCAAAAAGTTTTGATATTAATTACCATATACTAATGATTTCAACAGTATTTAGTATTACAGACACAGAATTGAGCACACTCATAAAATCTAAAAATAATCACTGTGCATCTTTTTTTAGTCACGGAAAAACTTACTTATGGAATTGGATAATTAAATTGTAATTTCCATTTGCTTATTCAGTTTCATTTTATTTTTCATTCATCACATGATATTCTTAGTACTAATAATATAGACTCCTACCGTATGTTTTTATAAATATTATCATTTCAATTATAAATATATACACACCTGTCCACTAAGGACATGCAAAGCTAGTAAACGTTTTCCCTTTTACTGAAATTAATTCAAATTACCATGGCCTCCACAGAATACACTTACGAAATGGTATTTAAAAAAAAAAAACAAACAAAAAAAACAGTAACTTGCAAAAAGAAATCCTTTTTAAGGACATACGCAAGGTACCTTACCTACTGATAATTTTGATAATTTTTCAAGAGATTCTTAATAAGATTATAGTGCCATCAGATGTTCATTGACAAAAAATCAGTGTGCCTTACCAGGGGTTTTTGGAAGCACTGCATTTCATTTCCGACATTTTTTTATTTCAATTCCGACATTTTTTGTTTTCATTTCCAACGTAATTTTTTTTTTCCGTAATTTACCTGTGCGTCAATTTCAATGTTTTCTAAGTAAGTGAAAATGGAATTTTAAAAGTATATATACCAAATATTGATAAATATATATATATATGAGTGTGTACCACAAGGTCTAGGTAATAGAGTTCAATGAGCATGAAACTTTCAAAAAATTCCGGTAATGAAATGCAGATTTGGAAAATATCAAATTATGAAAATTGTTGCATTTATATTCAAAGAAAAATATACAAAAATTAGGAAAAATAAATTCCAGATTTTTATTTTTTTCATCAAAATTTGTTTTAGAAGAGGTGAACTAGTCCATATAATATAGACATTAAAAGTATATTGCACACAGGTCCTTTCAAATTAGTCGAACTCTTCAACTCCAGGGAAGAGCCCAATAAAGTTCAAATTACATTGCGCATAACCTTAATACTTCGGAATATATGTTTTTAATGGCATAGATATCAGATCTATAGAAACACACATGTAGAACTATTAATTAAGTTCTTCCTAAAACAATGACAACATATAGATTTGTTGATTTCAAAATGCATTACATGTAGTTACTTCCTTTACAACTCAATCTTCAGTGACAGACACGTCAAGGGGTTATCAAAAAGTTTGTGGACTGATGCGATAAAAGTAATACTATGTTATAGTCAATGCTTACAAAATTCATATTGACGTTAATTTACCGATGAAAGTTAAGGAATTTTTGAAAATTTTAGCTTGATACATTGTCATAATATGATCACCTGGCGCTGTTGCTGTTTAGTTTGTTGACGTCCGACAACGAAATTGTTTCGCAATGTCCGCTCCATTTCATACGCTTTACTTGACGAGATTCCCTATAGTTACTTAACTATTTGAACTTATCTTATTAAATGATTTAGCAATTTCATTAACCGCTGAAATTTAATGCTTATAACGTAATATAGATCTACAGCTATATATATAAACTCGTTTAGTATAACACGGATAAAGCGAATTCACGGATATAGCAAAGTTTTCTTGAATCCCCAACTATAAGTATATGAATTTTACGAATTCATTATAAGGATTTAACAAATTAAGGCTATAGCGAAGTAATTTCGTATGTCCCAGTGACTTTGTTATAACTGAGTTTTACTGTATAAGTAAGTAACGCTCATCACTTGATTATGCCAACATAATTTTCTGGATGGAGTTTAAAATCTACCTCACATGATCAATGTCAAATGTCAACGTCCATGATGTTGGCCACCATGACTACATTTAAAAATAGGTCAATTGGATGCCCGTTTGAACTTTTCTTAGGTCTAAAGGTAGTTTTTCCAGGCGTAAAACTACAGAATGCTGAAAAAAGAAACACTTCCCCTAGCTTCCTGATGTCATTTTCAACTCCTCAATTAATTGTTTAGACATTCCATTTTAATTTTACAATAAAATTTCATAGAACTTGCAGAATGAGGTAAAGATTGAAAATTTTACGGAACAAGTGTATCCTATAGCTACCTCATGAGAGAATAAAGAGCATGTTTGGACGACAAAGTCTGATATCTTAAGGTCTTTCCAGCCTCACAATTTTAATGGTTCAAAGTACAAAAACTGCATTTATTTTCTTTATATATAGTTTAAATTTACCAATTATTGCAAAACAAAATGTATAGGTTGCCATATTATTAGATGGGAGACATAAATAAACAGATGTATGCATCAACATAAAATAATCTTACATTTTTTGTAAACAATATTCGAAAAATTATGTATAAACTGGTTAAAATGCATAATTCTGATGCTGAAAGTTCCAAAATACTTATTACTTATAAGATACTTTCATTTGTGAATATAAGGGAAACTATTTTATATTACAAGTACAATAAAGATAATAACTGAATGAAGATACCTGAGAAGGAGTTAAATTGCCCTTGTCAATTTTTTTAAAAGATTGAATAATTTATTGAAATAAGAAAATATACATTTTTAGATTCTTTTACTTAACAATATTTATCATTACACTTATTGAAAAGCATTCTTCCAAAAGATACTGTTCTAATGGTTATGAATTTAAATTTATTACAGTTTTTGCAAAAACCTGTGACATCATAGGAGGGTGGAACTACCTTAAGAGGGTTTTTTTTCAGTACATGTAACACTCAGGTAGAAAAAATGTCATCTTTGAGGTTGTTTTACCAATGCTTACAAAACCACATACAAATTATTGGGGAAAAAAAATAAAATTTGTGATTTATAGTTTATTATATATACATAGAGAAGATCATGCCAATTTATTGTTTAAATATATCTATGATGTAGTACCTTAAGTGGTTTAAATTTTATGGCTCAATCTTGTCCACAAACTTTTTGATATTAACACCTCATACATCAATGCTTCTCTTTGCTTACATACAAAATTTTACTTTAAAATATCATCAATATGTATGTATATATAGTTTTAACCTCATTTATAGACCTTGTTTCCTTCAAAAACCCACTCACCATTAAAGAAATTAACATTAATTTATACAATTCATTTTTTAATGAATTCCAATCAAAGTGCCTGACTTTGCCATTTACAGTTTAACTGTTTTCAATTTTGTATGTAGGAAGTGATAATTGAGTTTCTACTTTAGTTGTAGAGAACAATTATGTTTAGTAGAGCTCCCTCGTACTTCCAATGTCATCTGCAGATTGCTAAGTTGTTCCATGACCTACGCTGCCACCTACAATCGAAGCTTGAAGCTCTTTCCTTTGATTATGATATTACAAGTATCAAGATTTGAAGGTCATCATTTCATTATCTGATGAAAACGTAACTCTGAAATTGACATAAATAGTGTGCAACTGATATGCCCCATTAGATTTTGTGTCACAAAGTCAGCTGTACCCCACATTTTCCAGCTGCAAACACACAGCTACATTTGTGTTGAATTGAAAATAATTTTATATCAATCTTTATCCAAAAATTATTTTCCTTTCAAATTAAAGTCTTAACTGTATAATTATATTGCACCATATTATAGTTTCCTTGAAAGTTAAAAAATGTCAGCATTAGCAGTTCTGTATAAAGAAATTGTCTTAAAAAAAAAAAAAAAATCAAATCAAATAGCTTGAAAATATGTCTGCAAGTGCACATACTGCATTCTTCGATTTACGGAATTTATTTCATGTTTCTACAATCAATGCTTATGCAGAATTTTTCAATAATCAAACCAAATCATAAGGATTAAAAAAAAGACTTGTCCTTCGTAATTATAAATCTTAAATTATAACTTTGATCAGTATAAATTTATATATATGATAATAGTTTTTTTATCATCACTCTCATTTAAAGATCTCCATTTGTATTTGGGCTCTTATGCTAATTATTGTAAACTTTTAAATAAGATTTGATCCTCTAGCTATTAAAAAAGTAAAAAGAGCATATACATTCCTTTATTTCCCTATTAACTTGCTTTTTCTCACTTTGGGCCTCGATCCCAACTGCAGGTACATATTTGAACTGGAAAATCATTTTTTTTCCCTTTAACAAAACAAGATTAATTTAAACAAAGAAAACTTGCTTTAAAATCTCAAGATAATCAATAGATAAATGTACAGATCAAAATTAAACTTCTGATTCAATAGCTGTTATATGTATTTGTTAAATTAGTAGAGCAAGAGAGCAAGCGATATCATATGCACAAGGTCGTTCAATATATTTATGCAAGTTTAATCTGTGTATAATAAATGCAAAAGTGCAAATACTTTCTTTGAAAATGCAGTAATCGAGTTAATAATTGATTTTATTTGAATAATTGACAATTAATGCAAATCATGACTCGATCTATATAACTTCATTCATAATGACACGTACATGTCCTTGAGATTTTTCGAAAATTGGAAGAAAACTTAATTTTTTACAGTTCAAACTGGTCCACTTTACCTGTGACTTGGCAAGAACTAAACTCACCTCTGTAATGTTTTTCTCTTATGTACTTGAATACAATCAGTGTTGCAATAAAAATACTAAAGAACTTTGTGAAAAAAATTAAGTTAAATTTTCAAAAATAAGTCAATTAAACATGTACTATTTATGAAAATTTTTATTCAAATCTTGTTTTTTCATTCAAGAAGAATAACTTGTTAATTGAACAATGTGTATGTATTTGAATTTCTCAGTCACAGAAGCAGTGACCTGTGGAATTGTGGGAGATTGTAGAGGATGCTGGGGGATTACAGAGGGCTGCTGATAAGGAAGATGTCTGAAGGGGAGAGCAGTTGTTCATCTTGCTCAAGCCCTGACAACTCTATACACCACGGCATGCTGGAATGGTGTAAACCTACTACTCTTATCTACTCTAATGTCTGTTCTTAGCACAGATTACTGCAACATTGTCTGAAGTCAAATTTTAAACTAAAAAAAATTGTGTTAAAATATTTATGAATTATATCTTATAAACATAAGAAATAGTTGGGTTTTTTTTTAAAGGGTATTTATTGGGAAATACAGTTGTTGACATTTATGAACCAAAAAAAGATGAAAACATATAGATTCATCATTAATTTTTAATGTTTTCCCTTTTGTTAAATTCTTAAAAGTCAAGAGGTGCAAGAAGTTAGAATGTTTCACCCCCTCACAGCCTTGTAATAAGATAATAGAGTGCTGCAATGACAAGGCAACAAACGAGGAACCTGATTCTGTATGAAGCTGTAACGTGGTAAGACTATCTACCCGCTGTTAGTGGAAAGCTCTCCTGTAATTGGCACACCTAAGACAGATGTTCACTGCCAAAAACACCTGTTGATTATGCAGGTAAAAAAAATCTGACGGATTTAAAACACCCTTCACACTACTCAGAAATCACAGCCAAAGCCAGACCAATTAAAGAAAACAAATTCCTTCAGAGATCAACTTTCAAATCCCTTTAGTTTTTTCTTATGTAGTGTCTAGTTCCAATAATGCCTGCATTGATTTCTGACCACCACTTCAATACTCACAAAATCTTTATAAGGAAGAAAACCATGCTTCACACTATCTCACATTATATATTCACCCTATAAAACGTCTATCATTAAACATACAATGTCCTGATGCCATTCCTATATAGACTGTAAACCTCTACACTGATTTTTACTTCATATTTCTTCAAACATATATTCCACATAATAAAAGTAAAATTTTTTAATGAATGAGTTTATGATATTTAAATAAAAGATTTTTTTTAAATATCCGAATTTAAAAAAAATTCACTAGCTTCATGGAAGCATAATGTTATCCATATTCATGCAGAAACTGTGAGTTCCATTACGTGTAATTACAATTTTTGAGATGCTACATACTGTAAAAATATTAAGAAAAAAAATCAACATACATCATTTCTGGATTTTAATTATAAATATCAATTGAACACAAAAAGTTTTAAAATAATTTTTATTCTTTTATGTTAATATTTGGCCAACACAAATTAAGAGTCCTTGTAGTGCTGCTACAGGTAGCGTTACATAGATTGGGCTAAGAATTGTTTGGAGGGGCACCTGCAGCCTGTGTAGACTTATCTATGTAAGATAAGTTAATGAGCACATGCTCACCAGGTGGACAACCAGCCAGGAATGGAGGCAGAAATAAAGGGATCTGCTTCATTTCCATTGACAGAGATCAAAATCCTACGATTTACATTGGATTGGGATTTCTTATTCTATAAAGCCCACCACAATACCCTGACTTTCCACCGAGAGGACTAAATATAGAAAATGGACAGTCACACACTGGGCCCTGGCCACAATGTCCTTACATGAGTGATTGTGGACTTATTGACCCTATATCTTTAAGTGCCTTTCCTAAACATGAACAAAATAATTACAAAGAAGTGTTCAATGTAATAGGCATGTCATTAATTAATATCAAGCTTAACCCTTAAATTGATCAAGTATTGACTCAAAATACAAATACAGGTGTTTTATATAAAATTCTTCCAATGTAAATAATTCTTGTTAATGAAGTATTCAATGATACCATTTCATCTATAGAAGTGGGTCAATTTAAGCTAGTGCATATATAGAATTTCCTCCTGGAAAGAAATAATTATGGAATCTCCAGAATTTCATCAAGGAATTTTATTGGAATAGTTTGTACATCTTAATAATCATCCAGGAATCACTGTAGATGCCAGAGTGGAACTACAGTGTCCATCCATTCTACGTTTTCTTATTTCTTGCATGTACATATCTCCAACATAAAACACGAAATCACCAATTTTGCTAGGGTTTTACTTTCATTGTTTTCATAGTATGAAGAGATGACTTCCTGGAAATGCATAATTTTAATTATTTTATGATTATATGGAAAAAGATCAGATTGACACTTTTATATATACATGCACTTCTACATTAGATCAACCTGACAATTCAACATTTCATGACAAAAGAGCATAATAGAAATTTATTTACATCCACTGAATATTATTTCCTTTATTTTTTATGAAAATCAAGGTCATTATTCACTTTTTTAATGCTGCTAAGCAAGCAACCTGAAGAGAGACTCTTTCATCAATGAAACATGGCAGGAAAAAATTAAATATAACTTCACAAAATCTTATGAGCTGCAATAATAAATTCTAATATCAATATTTATTGGTGAAGTTTCTCTATCCTAATTATACAATTACTTAATATTTATTTTGTTATTTATTTCAAATAATTTTATCATTATATGAAATACAATAGCATCTAGTTTAAAAGGAAATCAATTTCACGAATTTCCAGCATAAAATCATGACTTCATTTATCAAAAGTTAAATTACTCTAAAATTCATGAAAAATATTTTGTCTATTAAGTCAGTAAAGAATAATTGTTTCATCTACCATCATTGAATTTTTTCCTCTGTAAGGTGTAGGAAAGTTACCTGAGTGCAGGTTCTGCAGTATTTTTAGCAAAACATGTTTTTGCATTCCTCTTTTTTCATTTAAAGTTTTTTTTTAATAGTACATAAAATTGTTAGGCAGTAATTATCTACAATGGTCATAAAACGGTTTATCCAGAGCAAAACATTATAGATTATGCATGATGAAATAATTAATTCGGTTGAACTTTTCACAAGACATGAAATATAATCCAATTCGTGTACGACAAGGAATAATTTTCCTGTGATCCCATGCTACCTGAATGTGTACCTCTTAAATCATATGCTTAATTATTCTTATTATGATGACTGAGGACATACAACTGCATAAATATTTCATTCAAAATATCTTATTCAAGGTCAAGGTTAATGCCGCAATGGAAATCAAAAAACCACAGTTTGGTAAAATCAAGAGGAACTGGGCCCGTCTTAGAATATAAGGCCCACAAAATTAACATGTGCATGTTTTATGCATATGGAAATGTACTTTCAGCGGTTAATTTGACTCTGTAATGATTTTGATGGATATTAAGAGTGACAGGCTAGTGAAGACTTTAATATTTTATATAACAACCCAAAATAAATAATTTCGACCTTCTTAAACGGAGTCATTGGGACAATATTCTAGCTGTGGCGACATGAATCTAAGATATAAATTTACCTGGTATGTTGACAAGAAAGAAATTATTCAATTCCAACAAAAAATATTATAAAAAGGTCCTGCAGCAATACTTATTATCAAAGACCAAAAAACACATGGATAAATTATTTAAAATGAAATGTCATCTCACATGATTGGAGAAACTTAATACCTATGTAAATTATATGTGTAAGAACAAAACAAATATATACCATCACTTCAATAATTGTTTTATCATTTGTAAAAATTATATCTAGAATTATATAACATGCATATAATAAAATTCTAAATTGACTTTGAGCTGTCATCCAATGCCTCCCAATGTAATAATTAAGATTCACAAAGAAAAGGGTACTGAAATCGGAGAAATGCATGGTGGGGATGAAACCTGCATAGACTCGCTGCAGCGTCGCATAGATTTATGCCTGTGATGTTGGCACACTTTATGTGAATTAAATCAAGTGAAAATGACCCCACCACCTCACAATAACAACTGAAAACCAAGCAGTCCGCTGCCTAACCAAATCTTTGTTTGAAATATGTATAAGTATGACACTTTGCATTTTAATTTGCTATATATGCTGTATAACAAAGCCTGGATACAAACACATTTGATGTAATTTATTTCTTGTATTTCTATCCAAAGCTCTTTTCTGCATAAATCTAGCCTTTTCCAAGGCTTTTAAAAATGAGAAATGTGCATCTAACTGCAAATGAGAAAATTCATGGGAAACCATAACTTCCAACAATGTTCTCAATACCAAGTATTTACAGCATTTATAATCATGCATGATCATACAATAAAACAATCTTTGTCATCTGCACAAAAGAAAATTTCCAATTGAATTAAAGAGTGGCAAGTACATTGAAAAAGAAGAAAAATCTGTTCCTTAAAAATTCAAGTGCTTCAATAAAAATAATTGATAAAAAAAAAAGTCATGACAAGTCAAGTTAATTAACACATCTAAATAGAAACACACTTTGATATGGATCAAAATTATCATGATTCACTTATGTAATTTTGCATGCATTCATTTGATTTGATACTGCAATATTAATGAATCAAAATTGACCTTTATGTTCAGTTTTACAATGTTATAGCAAATAGTGATGATGTTTTGTATTGAATTTTTTTTCTTTTATTTTTTTTTTCAATGTTCACATAACCTAATGCTGTCCCTATTTATAACAGTTGTCTAAAAAGTATGAGTTAAAATATCCTGTCAAATACATAAGAATTCAATCCCTAAAAATACACGTGTAACCAATTACAAGATCCTGCAAACTCATTTTAAGACATAACTTACATTAATATCAATGTTTAAAAAAATGTCCTATGCAATCTTTGCCAACTAACAGGAAAATATGCCAAACTCTAAAGTATTTTCTGGTTTATATATGTTACACAAATATTGTTTTCTGTCTTCCTTTTGAATTAACTTCGTTAAGTTACAAAACCTTTTCACACTCCTGAATTCATTGCAGTGGTTAACACCAATTAAGTAAAATTCAAAACTGAATAATCTTGTCCCTTGCAGTTCCATACTGTGTAACAGACTTAATTATTCAGATAATATTTCAATTTTAACCTGAAGGATTCTCTCTAACTTGCCAGTTTTAACTCTTTATTTAGCATTTAGCCATTAAAGTCATTCTAATATCAAGGGGAAAAAAGTTTACAGACATTGTAAATGAATGCACTTGAACGGCTTATAAATGATCCATGAATAATGATTTTACCTAACAGACTTGCCGGTCCGAAATTGACCAGCCTATTTGGCAGGATATCCAGGGACACACGAGGACACTCCCTGTCTACTGCTCAATCATGCCATGCAGTGGTCTTTACGACATTAATGATGGCCGAGGGCCGGCCAGCGGGCCTACAGACAAATCTGTGGGTTGACCTTACAGGACCCCGACTGACGGACTACACCAAGGTTAAGTGACCCCTGTCACAGAGAGGAAAGAAATGCCAAAACTTCACTCTAAATGATAAACTTCAGCAAAACCACCGAGGACACTTCTTAGTTTGACATGAACAGCAACCTCTGCAGAGCACAAATAAATTTTGATTCTTTTTTTTTCCTTAAGTAAACTTTCATAATGAAGCATGGGCATTCAGATGGTATTATTTGTAGCCTTTGAGCCTTATTTCTAGCCTTAGAGGAATTATCAGTTTTGTCGTTTTCTTTTTTGTCAAAACTCCAACAACCCCATCATTAACATTTTAAGAAGTATACCATTTTCAACCATTCAAGTTGGATTCTAAGATTTTCCTTTTTACCATCCTGAATAGAATTGTATCTTTACCTTGAATTTAGACAAATCAATGGTAATTAAACTTCATGGAAAGAAGGTAAATTTTTTTCCACCTCTTATTCATGCTCAAAAATTAAATCAACAGCTTCAAATTTACTACACAAATTTCATCAATTACATTTACATGAAAAAGTCCTCTGTCATTTAAATTGCAACAATCCTGCCATGACTATTCCTCCATTTTGGTCAAATACGATTTCTGACTCACCCTATAAAGTAACCCAAAACATATATTCTACCTTATGTCAAGAGTCTTTCCTAAACTCTTGACTCCACTGGACAAACCTACTTAGCGACCAGACCAATTTCTCTCTGTTAAGGTCGTACACGCAGCTCACTTGTTCCGACCTGGAATCGGTGGTGTATTAGACATGCTTACTGCTTGCTCTACACTCTCATTCCCTAATGCCTCTGTCACTCACTCAGACATTTTTTTTCTTCATTTCTCAGCATATCAAGTTACTTTTTCTCTCCCCCTGATGCTGAAGTAACAGTTCTGGATTGTCCCTCCAGCTTCTGATATTAATATCTTCATCATTTAGAATTTTGTGGTCTTTCAAACATGCAAATGAATATCTTCATAACAAAATATTTGTATATGCATAATTATACACAATAGAACTTGCCTTTTTTTTTAAATATAAAGAAATTTGGTAATAAGTAACTTAAAATTCATGTCCCCTGGAATACTTTTTACACAAAAGTGTTTAATATACTGGTTTTATAGAGCAAATATGATCGAATTTCTTGGAAGTGACCTCTGAAAAATGTGAAAAGTAAGTACTATTTGAGAAATTCAAAACTGTTGGTTTCCTTCTTTTTTTCATATATTTTTTTATATAAAAAAATATAACAATTCATTGACTAATCATTCACACATTTCCTTATTTTATAGAATAATTTCTTTAATTCTATTGATAAATACCCCATGATCCCTGCATGAGCAAAAACAAAGAAATGCATTTCATTTGAAGAAATCCTGGTAGTTAGGTAGAAAAAAAGAAATATAATAGGATTCTGATTTCATAATGATAATTTTGAACTGAAAGACACAATCAGATTCATGTTAAATCCATCTAAAATGATAGATTTAATGTATTTATCAGGAATGCAAATCACTCAATGAACAGTCACCAATCTTCCTCTGAAAATAGACTGCAAAATGTGAATAGAAATGGCCTAGATAACACGACCTTAAAGGACAAGTTCATTTGCCCTCTTCTTAGGTTGTATCGGTCTTAAATCAAATTTTGTATATACCCTGGAGTACCCAATGAGCCAAACAAGCATTATATAACCAATACACTCTTGGTATCCTATTATCTACCCGAATACGTGATGTAAATTTACTCAGCATCCATCTGCATTGCCAGGTGCCCCCAGGGACAGCATTACAAGGACACATTGCTGGAGATTTACGAGAGACGGGCTTCTGATGATCTGGTATAAGGGACGCATCCTGACATTTGTCCTTCTAAGGATTTGTTTGTCCTGGGATTTTTTAAAGTAGTAGACATACCCGAAGACAATTTCTAGTCTACAAGCATTGCAAGGTCACAACCATTAAGTATGCATGAGTAATGTAGGTCATTGTTATGGAAACATAGTCACATAGCCACCAGCTTCTATAATATATTAAAACAAAAAGAACAACTCCCATTTAGTGTCAAAGCTTTTTTTCCTTTTATAATACTCCAGGAACTCTCAAACCGAACAAAATACATATGAATAAGTTGCAGAAAAACGCATCATAACATTTTCTCACTCATTGACTTCTGCTTAGCATAAAGAAAAAATACTTTTAAATTGAAAATGCTTTTTTGACTTGCAGAAAAAGTGTCATAAATATATTTTTATCTGTAGTCTCCATCCATCAAAAATTACATGCAATAATTGTGCACCTTTGTATATATTTTAAGAATATTCTATATATATATATATATAAAATTACTTAAATAAATATCTTGAAAAAGTTGAAATGCCATGATCAAAATTCAAATTTGCTTATTGCATTTTTATCATTGCACATGTACTTTCTTTTTATTCATTAGTATCCCAAGTTGTTCTTCAACTGGCCATTTAAAATACTCATTGAAGGTAGTGTTTAATATTAAACTTAACCCTTTGTTATCTAGCTAGGTGATAATTGTGTTTTAAAGGTTTCTGAAATCATAGTAGATGAGATAAAAGTAGAAGAAGTGAATTTACATTGGGTCAGACATAGTGACATATCATGCCAGTATAACTTGTACAAATCAGATATCAATTAGAATTTCCCGAATCTTCATGGATCTAAATATCATCCAATTACATTTAATTTATAGAAGATTGAAAAATGTTTCACTGATGTTTTAGAGGTCCAATTGTTTGCTCTGCTTCTATTTTGAAATTTTATATGGACTCATGAGCTTGAATACTGCTCTTTATCTCCATATATTTTATTCACATTTAATTTTTTTTTTTTTAAGAGCAAAGAATGATTTTTCTTTTGTATGTACTTGGTAAAACATTTCAGTGTGAAGTGAACCCCAGTTCTTAAATTCAATGGTTAATTAACGAAAAAATTAAATGCTCACTCAATGTGCTACTTATATGTGTAAAGCAGATATCAATATAACATATGTAACAAATCAATCTAAAGGGGAAAAAGCTTTTTTAATGCGTTACCTTTTTTACCAGCTGAAATAATAATTGATACAGTATTCACTATCTACTTTATAAGGAGAAATCTTAGCAAGGATACTATTTTGGCATCTTTAGCGTGGATGTTGAGATTGCTGAACTTAAATACTGCTAACAATTCATACCCTCATTGGAGGTAACTGTTATCTTTCAAGGCCAAAAAAAAAAATTAAGATTTCATCTCACTAAAATTAAATACCGATAAAATATTTTTCTTTATGATTGTTTATTTGTTTTTTTGGCTTTGTATTTTGATAAACATTTTTATTTTAAAAAAAGAATATTAAATTTCTGATACTATAGCAAAATTACAATTTCAGGGTTATCAGTAATCTGATGTGGTAAGAATTGGACAGAATAATTCTAGACTTAATCAAGGTCAGATTGAAAGAGGCAAACCTTTTTTTAAATTTAATGTTCACTTGAAAAATTGGACTCAATGTATGAAATATTTTGGTATATTTTTTAATTAACAAAAACCACTTGATTAAAAAACAAAATCCTTGAGATCAATAAATGATTCCACTTTTTTTCCCCATCATTTATATGTTTATGGCATATTAGCTATAAGTGTGTATTTACTTACTGAATATCTTTTGAATATCAAACATACAGCATATCAAGTCCCCTCTTCATTATGTCCAGTAGGAAACTCGTTTGATTCAAAGCTTTACATAAATTAATACATTGTAAAATATGGATGCAACTTCAAATAATTTTTTTTTAATAAACCTTTTAATATATGACAAATTGGGAATTTGATAGGATTATCGGTGAAGAATATTATTAATATGCGTACCAATGTGATTTAATTGACTGTTCAGATCAACTCTCTAATTTTTATAAAAGTTTATCTCTTTTAAAAATTCTTAAATGAAGACATATGACAAAATGTTTTAATTTTAAGGAGGAAAATACATCACTTTTTGAAAAAAATTCAATTTAAAAAAAAAATGATTATATAACTCATAATAAATCATAAATTCAATCTTGGAATAAAATAAAAATATATGAACAAGACTTTATATCTGTTATGAAAATAGAAAATGGAAGAAAAAAGTCTGGAAATGTTGTTTTTGCAAAATCATGTTGCACAACAATTAAGCGGCTTCAGTCTGTTTACCACATACATAGACTCAAATATTTCTACCGTCTAGCTACTACAAATTTAATTTCATTGACAATACATTACAAATGGCCATTTTTTCATGCGACAAAAAAATTGTGAAAAATAGAAATTCATTTCTCATTCACTGGATTCACATTTATAATATTTTATGTTGCCAAATGGTCCCAAGAAGGGCACAAAGATGAATTAGTTTTTAAACCTCCTGAGAAGCTTATGGTCTCAGTAAAATTAAATCATCATCATTGGTCTTTCACTAAGATCAATTAACAGAGTATTACATACATTAAAAGTTTTAAAAATATTTTACAGATATTTAATGGCAGGAAAATATCTTGCCCAATCAACAATATAACAATCTTTCTGCACATTTAAAAATCCATCAACTTTGCATTACAATGATACAGAACCCCTGTAAATTATCACCTCAAATTAATGAAAAATATTTTATTTCTCCAATTCTTTGATCAATCACTGAAAACCTTGCTATGACAACTTGGAACTCAGAAAAAAAAAATTATACAGACAAAATGCATGACCCAAATGTGCTAGGGATTTCTTGGCAGAAATTTGAAATGGTACCCAACAAAAATATTCAGAACACAGCAACCAGCCTTAAGACATTTGGAAGCAATTTAACATAGTTTTTTCTCATGTTCTTTATTTCTCACATCTTTTCTGGCCAGTGTGTGAAGGCAGTGGATAGCCCCATCCAACTGTTCATAATGAACTTTTGCCACCGCACTTAAGACAATGCTAAAATTCCTCTGATTGCAGCTACACACAAAAAGTTTTAAAATAATTTTTATTCTTTTATGTTAATATTTGGCCAACACAAATTAAGAGTCCTTGTAGTGCTGCTACAGGTAGCGTTACATAGATTTGGCTAAGAATTGTTTGGAGGGGCACCTGCAGCCTGTGTAGACTTATCTATGTAAGATAAGTTAATGAGCACATGCTCACCAGGTGGACAACCAGCCAGGAATGGAGGCAGAAATAAAGGGATCTGCTTCATTAATTTCCATTGACAGAGATCAAAATCCTACGATTTACATTGGATTGGGATTTCTTATTCTATAAAGCCCACCACAATACCCTGACTTTCCACCGAGAGGACTAAATATAGAAAATGGACAGTCACACACTGGGCCCTGGCCACAATGTCCTTACATGAGTGATTGTGGACTTATTGACCCTATATCTTTAAGTGCCTTTCCTAAACATGAACAAAATAATTACAAAGAAGTGTTCAATGTAATAGGAATGTCATTATTTAATATCAAGCTTAACCCTTAAATTGATCAAGTATTGACTCAAAATACAAATACAGGTGTTTTATATAAAATTCTTCTAATGTTAATAATTCTTGTTAATGAAGTATTCAATGATACCATTTCATCTATAGAAGTGGGTCAATTTAAGCTAGTGCCATATAGAAGGTTGATATTTCCTCCTGGAAAGAAATAATTATGGAATCTCCAGAATTTCATCAAGGAATTTTATTGGAATAGTTTGTACATCTTAATAATCATCCAGGAATCACTGTAGATGCCAGAGTGGAACTACAGTGTCCATCCATTCTACGTTTTCTTATTTCTTGCATGTACATATCTCCAACATAAAACACGAAATCACCAATTTTGCTAGGGTTTTACTTTCATTGTTTTCATAGTATGAAGAGATGACTTCCTGGAAATGCATAATTTTAATTATTTTATGATTATATGGAAAAAGATCAGATTGACACTTTTATATATACATGCACTTCTACATTAGATCAACCTGACAATTCAACATTTCATGACAAAAGAGCATAATAGAAATCTATTTACATCCACTGAATATTATTTCCTTTATTTTTTATGAAAATCAAGGTCACTATTCACTATTTTAATGCTGCTAAGCAAGCAACCTGAAGAGAGACTCTTTCATCAATGAAACATGGCAGGAAAAAATTAAATATAACTTCACAAAATCTTATGAGCTGCAATAATAAATTCTAATATCAATATTTATTGGTGAAGTTTCTCTATCCTAATTATACAATTACTTAATATTTATTTTGTTATTTATTTCAAATAATTTTATCATTATATGAAATACAATAGCAGCTAGTTTAAAAGGAAATCAATTTCACGAATTTCCAGCATAAAATCATGACTTCATTTATCAAAAGTTAAATTACTCTAAAATTCATGAAAAATATTTTGTCTATTAAGTCAGTAAAGAATAATTGTTTCATCTACCATCATTGAATTTTTTCCTCTGTAAGGTGTAGGAAAGTTACCTGAGTGCAGGTTCTGCAGTATTTTTAGCAAAACATGTTTTTGCATTCCTCTTTTTTCATTTAAAGTTTTTTTTTAATAGTACATAAAATTGTTAGGCAGTAATTATCTACAATGGTCATAAAACGGTTTATCCAGAGCAAAACATTATAGATTATGCATGATGAAATAATTAATTCGGATTGTCCCATGGGACAGAAAAAATAAACTTTTGTTTAAGTTTCATTGCATACTGTACATTCCTAATTATACATGAGGAATTAATTATCATGTAATTTGGCAAGAAGCAACACTCACGAAATAAAATTACTCGCTTTTATTTTTATGTTGCTGAAATGCATATAAATTCTATTGATCAAGTGTCCATTCGCGAATTATTATTCTCGCGATAATCGATGTTAGAGAGCCGTCTCGCGATAATAAGTACTTGCAAAAAATAAGGAATCTACATTAATGTAAATTCAAATTGGCACCCATAACACAAGAGTTAGGCCACAATATATAGCAATCAAAGTTTTACTTAGGAATGTTTTTTTTTTTAAATACTCAAGAACAGCAAAGACCAGATTAGACATATTAAATGGAAACATTGATCCCCATTTAGTGTAAAGTCATGATCTCTGCATAAGGTCAGGGTCCAAAATAGTCAATCAAAGTTTTACTTTAGAAGTTGTAGGTGAAAATCTGATGAAGAATTTATAAACAGGTGAGCCTTGTAGCCCCTGGGCCTTGTTAATTTTGTACTGTACCAGATATATGGATTGATGTTGGGTTAGAACCTTTTCTTCATCTGGCAGTTCTCTTGCATCAGTGCAAGAAATAAATGGTACATATTGCAGACAGGTGCAGTTAGCTTATGTAATGACAACTTAGCTAAATCATTAAACATTCAGCCTTAAACCTGTAAATAGTGAGCATGTGAATGGAGACTGATGGGGGCTATATATCTACTGTAATGTGAGCTGTAGCCAGTCATTCCTTTGTCCTACTTAGCTAGCCTGGGCACATATCTGTTTGTACACTTTCTTCCTGAGTGTCTCTTATTGAAAACACTTTATACATCTACATTATGTACATGAATATTAATATGTTTTGAAATTTATTTTGTTACAAAACATCTTTTAAATTGATATTTTATTTTATTTTAATTTTTATGCAAAATGCTTTCTGATATTTTAAGCACTGTAAAATTCACAAGTATGCAGTGCCCATGGCAATAGTGTTTTTTATAAATTGAAGTGCAAGCAATATGGCCACTCTGCAGCAATCATGTCTCTTGACCTACATCTGTAAGGTCACTTATCTGATTTGACATTGAATTAGTTATAATTACCACAAAGTTCTCTTGACCACTTAAGCTTCTACTCAGATGTTCATATTGAATTTTAGAATCTTCATATCCTTTGGTCATAGGATCACATTTCTAAGAGAACGCCTGCTAAATAAATGTTTATTAATCTCAGATAACAGCATCAGGAGTTCTTGACCACTTCAGAATCCCCAGCGGATGAAACCATTGACCTCTGACCTGCTCATGACCTGCACCTGTGGGGGTCATCCCACTGAATGCCCCCTGTAAGGTGTGTTAATGATAACCCTGTACTTTAGACTTTCTCCCTGTGTAAAGACTTCCTGTATGTGTGATCTCAGGTGCCTGCTTCCTGATATATTCAACTCTGTCATGTGTCAGAGCTATAGAATTGGCAGAGGATTTGGCATCGCTCCTTCCCATGTGATGGAAATGGTTGCGGATGAACGGATGTGACACCATTTTAGGTGACCCTGAGCTGAAGGTCATGGAATCTTAGAAGAATTTATCATTTGGATTAGATAAAGTGAAATTCTAAATGCACAGAATAAGAATTTATGGCATGTTGTGTCACTAATCACTTTTATTATGTAATATGTATGGCTGTACTTTCACTCCTGACAGTTTGAGACAGGATAAAAACATGTACTCATTATAAATCATTCAATTTTAGTGTTAGAAAACTGATGTTTTCAATATAGATTTTGCTGCACATGGGTATGTTGTTGGCAAACTCTGGACCATTCTGGATATGGTGTATCTAAATAAAACTAGGACAGAAAGTAAATGATATGTTAAAATTATTGGGAAGGTTTATAACCAATAAAAAGCTATTATAGTGGGAGTGGGAAAAAACGAGAACCACAGGAGTTTTTTATGCGAGATGTTTATCTCTTTCAAAAAAGAAAATAAAACTTGCTGCTCTTTTAAGAGGTGCTCTTGACCCGCTCGTTGATGGGTCTAACTCTAGAGGTTGTGGATTGCCTGTCAAGATCAGCGGGGCTTTTAACTTTAATAAATGTCACTTTGTATTAGTGGTGTCGCTTTCTCTCGTACTCCTCGGGCTGCAGCCAAAAGATGTAATCAAAAAAACCTGCTGCAGCATACTGCACAACTTAAAAAAAACTCGCAGTCAAATTTGTATCTAAAATTTTGGGGAAAAAATTTACAGATACACTCAGCAATGTGAAATCTCTGTCGTAGGTTTTAGTTGTATATCATTAGGAAAAGGAAAACATGCCTTGAAAGAATTTGAATGAAGTATGATCAAAAAAAGGAACCAAAAAAATATTTCTTTTGTTTTTGAATTCCACATGCATTTCTGGAATTATACTTCAAACAAATGTACATCTTTTTTTGACTGAATTTGTACTACAAATATGATAAAAATTGCTTATTGTTTTTACAGTCCTGACTGCTATGGGCTCAACATGGCTGATCGGCACCAGAGAGAAGACATCAGCTTGTGGGCGGGAGTGCAGGTAATTTTACATTGTCTGTCTGTCTGTATGTTTTATGTCGTGTGTAAAATAGCAGGGTCTACTGAATCATCACAGATGCTGATCATATGTTGGTGCATGCTCTATATGATTCAGAACCTTTTTTAATACCGACAAATATTTACATTCGCTGTGTTTTTCTACAAAGCCAACTGTGAAATTAATTTGAAAACCATTTTCGTGTATACTCACGCGTAGAAATATACACGGAGAAACATGCGTCCACATGACATCACAATAAGGCTACAGCGATGTTAGTAAAAGTATAACGATTTAGGGAAGCCAGAAATTCAAATATTGAGTATATTTTTGGTGCTTCCATTAACATGAAAATGTAAATATAAGGAATGTTTTTAAGTTTAGTGTAAATCATTGGTGTGTGAATCACACAAACTTGCACGTATTGTAGGCATATTTTTCATGAAGCGCTAGCTTAAGTATATAGTCAGATTACTACTAATGTCTGTCTGTCATTTAAACACAGTTTAATTAGCATTATTTTGATTAGCATTAGTTATCTGCCTATCATTAATTTACTGCAAATCAAGCTCTCCGTGTGAACAATCTAGGACCATGATCGAGAGATCAATTTATAAACTTAAGTTTCTTCTTTACCTGATTAAAAAAAAGATTTACTTATATATGCTGATTTTATTTTGTGTTCATGTAGAGCTTATAAAATGTATGTTACATAATTTTTTTGTAAACTAAAGAAATAATCTTCAACTAAATTTTATCCTTTCATGGTATGTTAAAGAATTTTATTAAAGAACAGAGACACACATTGAATTTAATTAAACTTTATGTAGGGTGAAATATAGCAATACAATTTATATTAGTCCTAGTATTTCATGATACACCCCAATTTGCTTTCTATATTAGCTATATCATAACAGTCCATTATATTCAAGGTTCCTGTAAAGTATTTTGATCAGAAACTTATCGCATTTTATATGTGAATTCTACGATTATAAAATAAATCCTTAAACTGTTTACATGCAGAACAGATTTATATTTAGGGATATATAAAACCAACAAAATTTGAATCAAGGACTATTTTTGGAATGATTTAAAATAGAAATGACATAAATTAAAAAAATCCTTAAAATGTTAAGAAATCGTAAATTTTCTTTGGTGCTAAAACTTAACTTAATTTGTGTTGTTTTCTATGCAAAATATTGCACATATTTTTAACATTGACGCAAAATCTTACAAAATCCTGCAACTTTACTTTGTAAATATTATTCAGTTTACCTATTTGAATATAAACTCATAAGAAATATTCCAGATTTCTGAAAAAAAAAGTTTCTTGGCATTATTTATCCTTTAAAAATTTTTTTTTACAAAAAGTTGTCTCTTAACTGCAAATACGAATTAATACATGCATTGAAATAGATACAGATACTAAAGCAAACAATCTGGCTCTGTAATTTTATATGTAAACAGACAGACTGACAAAATGAAAAATATATAGTACAACAGCCACTGAATTAAAAGAAATCCTTGATCCTCAGTACTACTATGCATTGCAACATTCTACTCAGTGGCTTGTGCATAAAATATGACTTTATGAAATATCACTCTTAACAAATAGCACTCACTCCTTCATAGGAACCACTTCAGATTGTGCGCAAACAAAATGATTGATTGATATTGCAGTTAACTCCGACAGACTTTCAAAGTATTTTTTACATCACGTAAAACTAAACCAGTAAGGAGGCAAGGTTTGACGAATGGGTATACGTGGAGTCCCTCCGTAGGAAATCCACATTAAATTCGATGGCTCCGATTTACGGCAGATAACGCAACAATCGTAGTTACCACATACTGACAAATCCTGCATCACTAGGTTTACAGTCAAAACCTCCCCACACTGCGAAAATGTAATTATGAGTATTCCGACAAGGCAATTTTTGGCATTATAATAAAGATTTTTTGTGAAAAATAAATGTCAATATGAGAGATTACATATCTGTCTGATTCAGTAGCTGCCTTCCCTTACTCTAGCAGGGTACATGCTCGGGATGCGGTGAATGGGTTCGCCACTGAAGGCTCCCATTGTGTGTTGTAGGGACCTTATCTGATTGTGTTATCAGCTGCTGATAGACAAATTGAAAACAGATAGAGTGAGTTGCAGGAATATGGTCATTTCAGGCCAAATGCGCACTACTTTATCAAAGTTTCATTCAATGCTGTATTAAAATTTTAAGCATAAAATGTCAGGCATATCTGCTGAAGATTTTCACAGCACTCCATCTTGCAGTAGACGTCTGTGTGACATTCAACCCCCTTTTTTATCAATATAATTTAATAAGCCAGGACTGGATTTTTACATACTGGACAGTCATGTTTTAAACAATTTAGAATCTACATTACCCCAGGATGCTTCCACATAAGTTTCACCTTTTCTGGCCCAATGGTTCTTCTTCAGAAGATTTTTCCTTCATATTTCTATGTAAAACTTTGATTCTCTATTGTGGCCCAGACTCGAGAGGGTCATGATTTGAACAATTTAGAATCTACACACCTCAGGATGCTTTCACATAAGTTTCAGCTTTTCTGGCCCAGTGGTTCTTGAGAAGAAGATTTTTAAAGATTTTTTCTATATATTTCTGTGTAAAACTTTGATTCCTTATTGTGGCTCTGCCTAACCACTGGGGGTCATGATTTGATTTAGAATCTACACTACCCTAGCATGCTTCCACATAAGTTCCAGCTTTCCTGGCCCAGTGGTTCTTGAGAAGAAGATATTTTTTGATAAACCCACATTATTTTTGCCTTTAATTGATTATCTCCCCTTGTGAGAGGACTTTGCCCTTCATTTAAAAATTTAAATTCCACTTCACCCAATGATACTTTGTAGCAAGTTTGGTAAAAATTGGCCCAGTGGTTCTTGAAAAGAGGTCAAAAATGTGAAAAATTTACAGACACATGGACAGACGATCAACAAAATGTGATTAGAGCCAAAGGCTCAGGTGAGCTAGAAAGGTGTCTCAAAAATGAGGTGATCTACAGTACAAGGTATAAAGATGAATTGCCACCAAGTTTTCACCATTTCTGAATTGTCTCTTCTTGAAAAGGGTGTGGCTCTAGGCTCCTCATTTAAACAAATTTGAATTCTCTTTCCTCAAAGATGCTCTGTGGCAAGTTTGGTTGATATTGGTTACTGCAGATGAAAAGGCAAATAATTGGAATTTTTGACTTAGGGGCATTACTCTGTCTAAAATTACTCAATCATACCCAAAACAGAACTTGACATAAATATTTTTCTGATAACTCTCTGTATATCAAATAATGCTGGGAAAAGAAATGAACAGAAACTGCAAATAATTGGAATTTAGTCCAAGGGGCATAACTCTGTCAAAAAATGCTCAATCATAATATAACTTCACTTAGATATTCTTTCGATAAATCAGTAAACCAAATTTCATTTCAGTATGTGCACAAGAAATTTATATTGACGCAAGCGTCAAAAATTGGCCGCAAACTAATTGGTCTTTTCAATGAAGCAATTAGAAACTGGAATGCTAATTGATCTGTTATTAAAATATCTTACATTTATCCTAGCTGTGACATTGAACATTGCAGGATTTTCTTCAATACACAATACGTAAATGCACATTACTACGATGTACATGTACATGTATACAAGCAAACTACTCATAGTCCTCTGCGTCTCCATGCACAATTTGGTACAGACCAACTCTGCGGAAGTTTTATGTTTCAAAAGTAGTTTTTTACATTCAAAGATTAAGAGTTAAGTTTAAACCTATCTTAAGGTAGGATTCTTCTCTGATTTCTGACTAGACGAAACATTCAAAGTATATTTGCTTACGTGTCTTATATATTTAGGTGTAAGGGATTTAAAAGACCATATTTTTCTTTCCTCATCACAATTGTACAACTTTAAACAGAAATGGTAAACTAAATTTGAAAACTAACAGGGACTATATTTTTGGCGGAATGATGGCATATGAAAATATCTTCTTTTCTGCCTCTCAAAATTATAATAAAACAATGAATTAAGTTACAATTTTTACATAATCGAAAACTTGGGAGAAATTTTAAAATGTAAGTTGAATTAATAATAAGGGACTAACTTTCAAAATATATCAAATATACATATGATTTTTCAAACAAACTAGAATTATGTTAGCTTATCAAAGTGCAGATTTGAGCCAAAAATCCATAAAAAGTATTTTTTCTGTCTTAGTAAACGATAAAAACTTTTGTTTTTGTATCATTTTGTACATTTATAAGAATACTTTATTATATGTAAAAATAAGAAAAAGTTAAATATAGGAAGCATATGAAAATAACTGATATATCCTAAAAATTAAGAAAAACAGAGAAAATTCGGATTAACCAATATCCAGTTTAGTTGAATTATTTATGTAAAATGGTAACATCATGCTATAGACCCGATATGATAGTATCTTTTTATGCAAAAAGTAAAAATCTTTTAACTTTTGAAATAGAAGAAAGCATTACATGATTGGAAATAGTATTTTTATTCTTAATGTCAAGGAAAAAGATAATGGCCTTGACCTGACCTTGCCTCTAAAATGAAACGGTCAAATTTAATCTCACTGATACTATGACTTACTGATATTGTCGCTTTGATATGTGAAAATTTCATTAATTTTTAAATACAAGAAATACGAGAAGAATCCTACCTTAACCATTATAGAGATATATAGTTTTACTATAATAAAAACGCAACAATTATGTGGGGCTCTTCGCTCGCTCTCAGAGGATGTTAACCCCCCCCCCCCCCCCCCCCCCCCCCCCCCCCCCCCCCCCC
>PRKT01000221.1:671762-692640 GCA_003671525.1 Saccostrea glomerata | reverse complement strand
AGCAGTAAACCAATATGTATGCCCTCCCTTTTTTAAAGGCTACATATATATTTGTAAAATATAATCATGCAGCTGTAGATCTTGCTATTGCTTGTTAAATTTGGATTCCCTTTATCTACCGCTTGGTAGAGCCAGCTTTGTTCTTTGGTGTAATAAAACTCTGGACTTGTGACCAAACCTTAACAAGAGGCCCAGGGACCACATCGCTCACCTGAGCACATCGGCTAGGAAAACGCACAAATCAGATCAGAATTGAAAAGTTTACCTGGGGGGTGGGGGAGGGGACTTGAATTCTAATACTACTTGAGAATGCCTCTATATCAATTCAGCATATAACTTCTTGAGAAAGTTCTTGAGAAAAAGATTTTTATAGATTTTTTTAAACATTTTGTTTGTATATATCCTACCCCAAAAGGGTACTAATGATTTGAACAAATTTAAATCTTAAATACATGAGGATGATTACATATCAATACGACTTAACATAGCTTTTCTGTTATTGAGATTTTTCCCTTTATTTTCCTATGTAAAACTTTGATCCACCATTTAAATCCTTCCCTACCCTTGGAGGTTATGATTTGAAAAAATTTAATTCTACACTACCTGAGGATGCTTCCATATAAATATCACTAATCATGGCTTTGCTATTCTTTAGGAAAACATTTTTTTAAAATATATTTTAATGTAAAACTTGGATCCCCCAATGGGGCCCCATCCTATCCCTACGGGGTTATGATTTGAACAAACTAGAATCTACAGTATCTGAGTATGCTTTCATAAAAATATCAGGAATCATGGCTTTGCAGTACTAGAGACGATATTTTTTAAAAGATTTTCCTAAATATTCCTAAATAAAACTTTGATTGGCCATTGTGGCCCCACCCTACCCTGAGGGGCCATGATCTGAACAAACTTGAATGTACACTATCTGAGGATGATTCAACATGAGTTTCATCTTTCCTGTCCCACTGGTTCTTGAGGAGAAGAATATTAAAGATTTTTCCTAAATATACTATGTAGAACTTTGATCGGCCATTTTGGCCCCACCCTTGCCCCAGGATTCATGATTTGAACAAACTTGAATGTACACTATGTGAGGATGATTCAACATTAGTTTCATCTTTCCTGGCCCAGTGGTTCTTAAAAAGATTTTTATAGAAATATCCTATATATTCCTATGTAAAACTTTGTTTGCATATTTTGACACCACTGTAAACCCCGGGGGTCATGATTTGAACAAACTTTAATCTACACTACCTGAGAATGATTCCACATGAATTTCATTTTTCCTGGCCTAGTGGTTCTTGAGAAGAAGATTTTTTTTAAAATGCCATGAATTTTTCACTAATGCATAATTATC
The DNA here is from genome assembly GCA_003671525.1 of Saccostrea glomerata. Classification (NCBI taxonomy): domain Eukaryota; kingdom Metazoa; phylum Mollusca; class Bivalvia; order Ostreida; family Ostreidae; genus Saccostrea; species Saccostrea glomerata. The sequence goes on along the minus strand of PRKT01000221.1, from coordinate 691,280 downwards.
TCTCCTTCAAAAAGGGCATGGCCCTTCTCTTGAACAATTTTGAATCCCCTTTACCCAAGGAAGTAGCAAGTTCGGATGAAAATGGTCTAGTGGTTCTTGAGAAGAAGATGAAAATGTGAAAAGGTTATAATGACAACGACGACAGACAACTGACAAATTTTGATCAGAAAAGCTCACTTGAGCCGAAGGCTCAGGTGAGCTAAAAAGTTATACGTTTACAGTATTATTAATGCAACATGAAATTTGTATAAGAGTAATATGAAGTCTGATGAGAATATCTTGAACAGTTTCTTTGATTTGAGGAATCACTGTCTAGTTAGTATAGTATGCCAGGGCATTAACAATAGTGGGAAACATGGGATAATTGCATAACTGGCGAATAATTTACTTGATATCAACAACAATGGTTGTATTTCGAATAAATTAAACGAAATCCTACAGTTTCAATATTTATTTGTTCTTCTTTCATGATTACATGAAACCCCAATAGCAATTATCAGTTTTGCTATTCCGCAGCTTGATCAGGTCCTTCACCAGTGTTACCAGATTTCTTTTTAATTGGTATTCAGTACTTGATAAAGGAATTGCTTTTGTAATATTTACTATGTAGGATTATGTAGATTCTAATAATTAAAAAGTTCATAGTCTATAGGAACTTATTGAAACGAACGTCTATAAATTATTTTCTTAAATTATCATCTCGGTTTCAAGTCAAAATAAGTTGTGAATTGGTTAATAATTTACTAATAATAACCAATTAATTATATCAACACACCGATGGCCCACAAGTGTAGTGTTATCTATGTTACAACACCCAATTAACACCTCCATGCCAGCCCCACGAGTTCACTGTTTTCCAGGTAAGTCCAGGTTGATTGGCAAGTATAAATGCGCAATAAAAACTTCGAGATAGAGGGTAAAATTTTATGAAACATGTGTAAAGGGAACGTTTTGGTTTAAGAGATAGAGAACTTTGAGAGATAGAAGTTTGAGAGATCAAGAGTAAATTTGCTTAGTTATATAGAGGAAAAAAACGGGACCAGAGGTTCACTTCGAGAGATCAAGAACTTTCGAGAGATCGGAGTTCGAGCCATTGAGAGTCACCTGTATTTTAAAATGTCACCCCATCATACTCCTGGGGGTCATTATTTGAAAAAAACATGATTCTAAAATACCTGATGATATGATCAATCATGACTTTGCTATTCTTGACTTGAGAAGAAGATTTTTAAAGATTTTCCTCATGTATTCCTAGGTAAAACTTTGATCCCCTATTGTGACCCCACCCTTCCTCTTTGGGGTCTTGCAAAGAAAACGTACCTGTACCTTCGAGGGTTTGTGCATCACTTCCACCATAGAAAGGGGGATGTTGAGCAGATGAAAATTGTCCCAGAACAGAATTAGAATGAAATTGCCTGATGATTGGTTCCAGTTCTGGCAGCAGTCTGACCAATGAGCTTTAGTCCATCACAGATGGTCCAGGTCTGCTTGAAATGGGCAAGCTGGAAGATTCATTTGGTCTCTGTTGGAAATATATCTGCTTGAAATGGGCAAGCTGGAAGATTCATTTGGTCTCTGTTGGGAAAATGTCCCTGCTGCAGGGCCTAGAGGGAATGTTCTTGAAGCCGAGAAGTAAAAATTTCTGTTGATCTATGGGGATGTTAGTGTCCATTGTAACTAATGCCAATAAGGATGTCAGTGGTTTTCTTTGACAGTTTTTTGGCCACACCCCATTTCAGAACAGCAAATAGTTCACCCCATCTGAAACAATTTTGAACAATGCAAGAGAAAGTCACTGAAAATGAAAGGGAAAACATTCAGAACATACAGTAACAGTGGAAATTTTAGCGAGACGCAAATTTAGCGATTTGTGTCTGGTAATCTATTTTCAGCGAGATGTTATTTTAGCGATTTAAAAATGCATATTAAAGAAGCAATTTCAAATAAAAGGCAATTAATTTTAAGCAATATTCAATTCTAGCGATCTCATCACCCTCGCTAATTATGCCAAAATTAAATCCTCGCTAAAAATTCAGCTTATACGGTAGCCGTTTGTGGACTAAAGTACTCCTAGGGAGCCGAGGAAATAAGTGCTGGCATTAGAGCTTATGAGTCTCCTTCGGGGCTCAGAAAATATACAATTTCCTTATGGCCGGTTGCGTATCTCAGATTTAAACCTGCGATCAATGATTCCGGGTTTAAATCCAAGTTTACGCGTTGCACGCATGTAAGGATTGGCTGAGTACGGCTCAGAATTACGGTAAATTCTGAACCTGGTGTAGAGGTGGTTTAAACCCAGCTTTACAAGGTTTCCATGTATTTTTAGGTATAACATTTTGATATTTTGAAATATTTCGATGTTGCAGAAATGTTTTATGGCAATTATGATTGCATTGATATATTTTGCAGTATCAAAAAAGCTATTCTACAAAATAATTTTTTGGCCATGTTGCATGGGGATTTTTCTTTTTGCACACCTCTTCAACAACTGTTCAATGTGCCGTTTTAACACTGATTTAGCTGTAGTATAAAGTTTTGGAAGATACTTTTAATTAAAATGCATAAATGTACATAAACAGGAATTTTATATAAACTTTCTAATATACCAAAGAACTTTATTCGGTAATAACCAATATTTGCCCCCCCAAATCAAACTTTGATGGAGACATATTTAATTAAGTTCTTAAATAGGGGAGCTAGTATATGCTGACTTCAAAGCACTGAATATTTTCATAAGTAATGACGCCATATGTACGTAATGACGTCACAAACATGACGTAAATTTCAGTTTTTTATGAATTTCAAAGAAAAATGTACATATTTCGTCGATATTTTGAGTAAAAGTCACCGAGCACATGTGTGTTCAGGATCAATATTTTGATATAATGAATAGAATGATAATATCAATGAAATATGTCAATATTGTTCCTGAACAAACTTGCGCTATATAAATTTTAAAGCTAAAATTGTTGAAATTTTGTCCATTTTGTCCTCTTTCTGAAAAATAATAGAAATCGGACTAGTTTGTGACGTCATTAAAACAAAAGTTGTAAATACGTTGCTTTGAAACTATAATATTTTCAGTGAATTTATATTTCTCATACAATTTATTGAATTTAGCACATTTCAGGAAGTTTTTAAAATTTGACTTTTGTGGGGGCAAATATATGCAATATACCGCATATAGTTCTTTAAATCAAATTACAAATTTTACACTTTCGAACAGCTGATGATACACATTCCAATAATTTCTAATAATGCCGAATTTCCTGAGGAAAAGAAATCTTTCAGTGATCAGTGAATCTACAGGGCTGGATCGGAGGAACCGGGCATGGGGGGAGGAGGGCATGTTCGTCCCCTATAATTTTGCCGCTGTATAAAATTCTATAGAAAACATAGATAATAATAAGTGTTTTCTCAAAAATAATATATGTCTTATAAATTTTTTTTCATTTGATTTCAAACTAAAAAATTTTTCCTTTATCATTTACCTATATATTGTGTTTTGATTTTGTTTCTAAATTGCTTATTCCAAAGACCCCCATCCATGTTTTCTTCTCTTCAAAAGCTGTATTCTGTTTGCGTTTTCATATTTTCTTATGGTTTAAGTTTCGATGAAAGATGCCGTGATTTGAATTAAATCATGTAAATTTATGTATTGCATATTTTCAGCATTATCAATTTACAATTTAACATCAATATATATCATTGTTTTTAGATATATCCTTTTAATTTTCAACCAGCTACTAGTATTAAAACTTGTTTTAAAGTGCTGTAATATTAGGAAACCTATTATCCTTCAACATTTTATACGAGTAAGTCAAGATTAGGTAAACCTTACTCAGTTTTATAGCGTGCAACAGAAATCCGACTCAACTGGGGTTAAAACCCGGCTTACGTGATCCACGGATCAACCATTGAGCTGTACTTATCTGAACCATAGGTACGCAACCGGCCATTATAGCGACACAGTCAAGGGAAATGTCCCCCAGAGCTTTTCTATAGTCAAAATCATAGTCCAATAAGATTGCATGAATTTCCATGCAAAGTCATACAACATAAACGACAAAGGGAGGCCGACAAAACATATGACCATGGTGAAGATTGTGTCCATGGTTAAGGTTGGAAAAGAAACTAGTGATGGGGAATCGGAAAAAAATCAGAATCGATTATCGGTAATAATCGGCTGGGCATAATCGATTAATAATTGATTATAATCGAAATTTGAACTTTAATGAGTTTAATATAGAAAAGTTAAAACTTATTCAGATTTCTGTCAGACTTTTACAAAAAAAATCATTTACCTACATAAAATATTCAAAAATGTTGATTGAAATTTCTTATTTTAAAAGTTGAAAATAATTTTTGTTTACTTTAAACAATATAGGACTGATGAAACAGAATGGGAGTTTTTTTTTATAAAGTCCATGCAATGGGTATATTTTACTGATATTAGTCCCACCTTTCATTTAATATGTATATGTATTTATTTCTTAAAATTAGTTTTAATTAGTTAAAATTGCAAGTTTTAAAAGTAATTGTCCAGAAGTAACACTTGTATTTCTGATTATAATTACATTTGAAGATTGACTAAACTAATTATGTTTTCCTTTGTATAGTAAAACCTTGCAATATCAGACTGGCACCACAACTTTGGTCTGGTCTGTGGGTTTGTATTTTTTGGCAGATTCTGTTTTAGTTTGTGGGTCAGAAGACTCCTGATTGTGGTGATTTTTATGTAAGGAATAAGAGATGTTTCCATATTCCTGCAGGAATGGACACACTCCCAGAACAAAGAGACAAAAATCTTTTCTCATTCCAAACCACCCTGAAAGAAAAGGAAGATGTTATGGTATAAAATACATACAGAAATAATGTCTTTCTGATAATTAACATTTTAAAGAAATTCAACACAGGTATTGTGAATGTCAGTTAAAATCAAAAATCACTGTTAAATATTGCATCCTTTGTACAATTTCTTTATGTAATGAAAATCTTTTTCATGTGTAATGAAGCTTAGAACAAGATATCAATTGCAAAACACACTTACACTGATTACCCCCCTTGGCTCCAAATGATAGACAGATCATAGTTATGAGAGACACAAATAATGGAACAGTTATGGCAGTGTATTTAAAATGATTATCTCCATCCAAGCGATTTGCTAAAAGCACCTGAAAGCGAATCAATCACAAGGTGAGAGGAATTATTATGCACCAACTTTTATTCAATTTAGTAAACTGTCAATTTGAAATTCATCCATGACTATTAATTTTTGCGATTCATGAAACTCTGCATAGAAAAGTTGCAAAACTTCCAAGTATTTCTAATATTTGAATGAAAGCTGTTTTACAGTTAACAAATTTGAAAATTTTACAAATTCTACTTTTGACATTAGAATATAAATAAATAAGACTAGATGACTGAAGAAGCTGTTCTTCAAACTGAAACGTACCTCAAATATAAGTAAGGGAACAACAAGGAAGGAATAGCCCACGGCTGAGGAGACATTACCACGTCGGTGCTGAGGCACAATGTCCGGAGATTTAACGAGGATGATCGCCAGTATAATAGCATACAGAACACCGATCATAGCAGTACACATCACAATCCATATAGGGATAAAAACAATCTAAAAAACAATGGTCAAATATCAAGTGATATATTCATAATTATTCAATTTTTAAAAAGAGAAAATAATAAAATCATGAAATTAGAGTATACAAGTTCATCTAATAACTTAGAGGAGTCTTTGCAAAATATATTTAATATCTTGGGGAAAATAATTCTTACATAATCTGAGGTCAAATGAAATCTAAATTTTGCCAAGCAAAATCTAACATTGAAAAAAAATCATACGTATATTATAACCTTCGTATTCCATGAATATCATAATCTTCAATTTCTTGCAGTACAATACAAAATCATACAAGAAACTTCTTGTTGTAAAGATCTTGTTTCATTACCCTAGGTACATATTTATGTACCCAAACAACTACATTTATTTAATCAATGAAATGCGTAAGCGGGTTATGTAATTTTTTTCTGCAATAGCTGTGACATTCATCCCGTACTAACAACCAAAGAAAGACATTTTATTGTTTATATTAATAATTGTTTAAATAATCATTAAAAGTAGGATTAAAAAGATTAATTATTGTATTAATGATGGGGACGTCTTTGTACGTTTCATTGACGGAACAGCTACTGATCAAATATCTGTACAGGTGACATGCCTAGTGTAGTTCATGCACTGATTAACGCAATGGGTTTTCTTAAGAAATAAAGGACAAAATGTTCCGTGGATGTAAATATTATATGATTAAATAATTTCCATCTCTCTGATTGGCTGAGAGCCAACTATGTTAGAAAAATTCTATGTTGTATTGACCTGCACGTGACGTTCCAGGTGAATACAAGGATTTATTTCCTCTACATTGATCTAAAAGTTGAACAGGAAATTCCAAATAGATACAAATTGTTTGAAAAGCTATTTAAATGACTATGACTTTTTTTTTCATATGAACAAAACATAAGCGAATATATATTTTCAGGTGAGGGTGGTAAGAGGGGATGCAGGGACCCCAACAACAATTACTGAACAACAACAGTCAGTTTTCCCTAATAATACTCCTTCCTTTCAAAATCTATCCTATAAAAAAGACTGACATACATTTTTTTCATGGCAACTAAAATTTATAAAAACATTTCAAATTGATACGACTGGTAAGGTTTATTTACATTTTAATTCGACTTCTCTCTTGTATTTGGCTAGAACTTAATTAAATGCAAACAAGTAATGATCTGTATAATTTTATCAGTGAATCATACAATAAAACGATTATTGCTGTTTTTTTTCTGTCAATACAATGATTTAGCCATCTTCGAAGTACTGATACAACATTCACCTTGCCATTCGGGCTCGGTGAATATTGTACTCCTCAGATGGCTAAATCATTGTACTGACCTAACTTTCACCACATCAGACATGAAGTAGTAATCCTTAAATAAAATACACCTACAAGATGAAGCTATTTTATTCCTTTGAAGGGATATCTAGTATTGTTTCTTTTCCTGTATGCCACCTCTATCAGAACAAAATGTTGTACATGTATTAACATAACCCATGACCGTTTAGTACCCCAGTATTTACTTTACGATTAATTAAGTTCTGGAGCCAACCCTCAGATGCCCTTAAGGGGCAATATCCCTCTGCTCCAAATTGCACGACTTATGTTTTTAAAATCCAGACATTGATTTTCAGCAACAACTATAGCATTAAATTCAAATGGAAAATAGTTTGAAGTATGAAGCGTTGCTTACTTTTTCAGAAATAAATAATATGTTAAATCATGATGTGAAGAAAATTTGATATGGTAAATAGAAAGATTAATTATTTTTTATCTCACAATTTAATTAGAAATATGAGGTATATATAAAAATAATAATTACTCTCATACCTATCTAATTCCCATTAGAAAACATACTGAAGCGCTGCTTTTTAAATCACAATTACAAATTGTTTTCTGTGCATGTAAAATAACACGCATCCATAAACAAGAGTTATCGTTCCATTATCGCCCTTAAAAATATTTTTTAATGAAACAAAATATTAATTAAATGTTTATAAACAAAAATGCATCTGAAATTTCTGTACAATTAAAAGAATTATACTTTAAGAGATAGAGATTTCTCAATTTACACTGTTTAAAGGAACTGAGTATAAATGTTTTAAGTAAATTATTATAAATAATTAATGTACATACTAGCAATAGAAACTATAAGTCAACATTTGTACCATGTAATAAGTTTGATTGAGATCACTATATAATCACACTGCTCAACGCGTTATCGGCTACTCGGTTGTTATCGGACGCTCGGTTGATAACAATTTTTGACTGGGTAGTAAATTATTTTAAATAAACTGTGTTTAAATAGAAACAGAGAATATTCATTGTGATTTTTTAAACAGAAACGAATACGGATACAAAATAAAGCCTTGATAGGTATTACTATAGCATTTGATAGCCTTTGGAAGGTTTTAAAAGGCAAATTTGTTATATTTTGCGAGGTTTTCTCCGATTGGCATTGTTGTAAATAGCTTTTTTCTTCAAAATCCTTAAATTTACCTTGCGTTAATGATTGTCCACAAGAAGACTTCCACAGAATCTTGCGAATATGTAATTTAAGAGCAAAAAGTGCCAAATTTTAACTTTCAGTATGTTATCGGAAATACGGTTGAATAATGCACTTAATTGTTATCGGATAACTCGGTTTTGGTTATCGGAAACAAAGGTTGTCATAGACTAGGGGAAAACTCAAAGAAACGACAGAAATCCGTATGAAACCTAAATATTTAAAGTGGCTAGCACGAAATTCTAATTTTTGGCTATAATTTGCCTCTTTTTAAGAATAAGTAACTTTTAAAAATGAGTGGGTTTTTTTTGGTATTTCGCACTAAAATCTGCATGATCTTGACTTGTTCAAAAATATGGTATAAGTTTTCAATTTCATTTCATCAAGGTACCGAGGTCGCCCGCATGGCGCAGTGGTTAGAGTGTCTGCTCTAGAGTCGCCAAGTAAGGAGTCGATCCTTACTTCGCGGGTTCGTATCCCACAGTGGAACGTCGAAGTGGGTGCTAGCACAAAAAAGATCCCTCACTGCTCAATGGCCCTGAGTGCTGAGTATATAACAAATTTTGAAGCTCTCCGCCGGCAAGTGATGGTATCTCCATATGACTGGAAAATTCTCAAGAGAAAATCTTACTGTGTCGGGAGCAACACAGTAAAACAGGTCATGGAGAACCCTGCATGTAAAGCAATTAAAGAATTTAAACTCAAGGGTGGTTAGATGAATTTCCAAATATGTGGTTAGACCAAAATATATGACATAGAATTCAAAATTGTGAGGAAAATAGAGGTTGACTTTAAAAAATTACAAAATCATAAACACGGATCTCTAAATCACCGGAGGTTGTTTAACGTACCAAGAAGGAATAAGAACCCCCTGATGAACGGTCATATCCCGCAGTGTGCTCAAATTCAATGTGTAGAGAGAGCTAATGCTCGGGTGGAAGGGGGGGGGGCTGACATGGATTTTGCATTGCTATTGCTATGTTTGTAGAAAAAGTTAAACATACCAGGAACTGAAGTGAATCAACCAGCACCCCTTCTGTCTAAATACTAGTACTACATGTAGTAGGTATTTTAACGGTTGGAAAATGAGTTATATACTTTTTTAACTTAAAGTGTTTCTAACACATTACAATTCCAATCGGCTCCCTTAATTTTATTATTATTTTTTAAAAATATTTTTCTCTGGACCATGCTTTTTGTTAAAGGATATTAGTCTCTTTAATCTACTACATATCCAAATTACATTGTATTATAAAAGAATTAAGAAGTTTTCTGAATGTTGACAGCTGTCTGATTGACACAAGATCACACGATCAAGTATCAAAAAAAGTCATATGAACTGGGTGATTCTATTTTAAGCTTCTAAAAAATTAACGTTCTTCTGCGGAGCCACATAAGTCGGACGTCACAATCACAGGCACTTGTTTCATATACGGGGCACCCCTACTTAAGCCACACCTGCTATATGTGTAACTTTGACGTGATAATAAATTGACATTACTGGACAAAAAATTAGTTCCCCGGGGATCATGGGGGAAATTGAACTTGTTTTTTTTTTTTTTGAAAAGATAACGTAATACATGTATATCGGAAGTCAGAAGCAAAATTGTTATGATTAATTAATTAAACATAATATATTTACGTCTGAAACCGCCTGAAGCGGTTTCCAAGAAGTTATCTTGAATGGCAAACAAGAAAAATGATTGAACAGATGAGTAGTTCTATTATAAATTTATAATTATTAACTTTATTTGTATACATTCATATCAAAACAAACTTTTACGTTTGCTATTTTCAAGGATTGGCAGATTATAATGGACTTTTTCCAATCTTTTATGAAGCTAAAGGAAATTTTTTAACCTGAGTTTCCGATAACATACACTCGTCTAAAACCGAAGTATCCGGCAACATCAATCGTGTTGCCGATAACGTTTTCAACTAACGAGACGTTTTAAAAGACTGATTACTAACCCTAATTTGGATTTTTAATCTCAGTTTGCTGATCTAAAGGTATCTGATTGTCCATAGAATAAATAGATCAGTTTGTTTGATACAATAAACTAATTTTGAATTCTACAGAAGTTAAAATGTGATGACAAATTCCGAAATTTTTGTAAAATATAATTTGAAAGAGTTGTAGATCTTTTGAAAGAGAGTGATTTGGTTTGTGCTTTCTGCTGCTGAAAGTATAATCAATTATCTGTCATAGATCACAAACTTTGTTTGCTGAAATACATATTTATCGTTGAAATATGAAATTTAAAATAAACCACATTTTCTATACATTGCTTTTCTGTACCAAGTATCCGATAACAACCGAGTTGCCGATAACGCGTTGGGCAGTGTGATAATGGTTCCCAAGAATGAAACTTGTGAAATCTGACATGACAATTCACTGAATTTCATGACAAAATGTCTGAAGAAAGTTATCTCTCTTATCAGAAGAGTTATCTCTCTTATCAGAGGGATATTCCACCTTAAAACAAATGATTCTAAACTGGCAAAGGTAAAGGGCATCTGAAGAATTTAAAATAAAATGATAGTACAAACAAGCAAACAGCTAGTGTGCATGAAAATGTTGGCAAACACTAGAAAAAATACTAAGGTACTTTCTCAAACTTAACAGGAATACAGTATTCCTGTTCATTTTACTGATTACTTACAATTGACCTGTTTCTGAGGGTCATCTTCTGATGGGTGTGTTCTCTGCAATGTTCACAACTGAAGTTCCTGTTTGACCTGTTACATATTGAAAATCCTCAATGAAAACAATTATGGTTTTAATTTCCATTGTAATTATTGATTACTTTTAAAAAAAAAATCTAAACCAATTTATTGTAACATAATACTTAGGAAAATATTTATGTAATATCAATGGAAAAAAGGAATCATTATCTCCAGTTATCCTAAAATCACAAGTAAGCATTAATCATATAAATTCACATACGTAAACCCATTAGCTTTTTGTGCTATTAAATCATAGTCATCGCTGTGCAATAAAGGAAATCAAGTACTAATCCACAATTTGGTGGCAATAAAGTTACTATCCCCGAGTAAAAAGTGACAAGCCCAAATATAGAGGCAAAAATTAAAAAGTAACATTGAAAAAAAGTTCATCGTGAAAAAAGTCAGGGTATTAACTACAGATGATTCTTTTTAAAATTAAAGTTTAATTTAATTTTCGCTAGTAAAATTTAATCATATATAAATTAATGATTTAAAAAAATGAAAAAAAGATTTTAAATATTCCTTTTCTGGTCATTCACTAGTTCGTCTAATTAAAACGAAGCAAAAATCATTTTGTTTTCATCTTGACTAATTTAAAGCCATATATGGCGTATGTACAATGAAAATTATTAGACTAAAATTATAAGAACTTATTATTTGTATCATTACTTTATATAAACATGATAAAGATAGAAATTTTCCGTAAATTACAAAATCTAAGTCAATTGCGTTATAAAGATATCAAAATTTAATTTGGATTCTCGGAATTTTCTCCGACTTGGAAGAAAATACAAAAGATTTAAATAACACATTACAGAGAAGATAAAATCGTATTATTAGATAAAACGAGGTGTTCTCCGTGCTCCGAATTGTATTAAATGCTTTAATTTAAATGTATTAATCATATTTCTTTACTTAATTTTGTATTTTTCAAAATTATATTTTTGATCAGTTAAAAAAAAACGCTACATAATTGCATGACACTTATCATTGAGCTGATTGAGTGAATGTATATAATTTAATAATGAGATATCTGTGAGGCATATATGTACAAGCAAATATTGCTATATTAAACAAAGGAAAGGGGAAATTCAAATTAGGAAATAAAAGATCGTTTTTAAGTAAATCAGTCTTGTAGTACTGCAAAATGGATGCAGTTGTGGAGATTTATGGATAATATGAGCAATCTGTCTGGAATATTTCCATATTATGGAATTTCATAGCAAAAAAGAGTGAAAATATCAGTGGTGCTTTTCATGTATTGCATGTGTATTTTAAAATTCCTAATAGCCCAAGGGGATTCCTCAGTGCAGAAAACCACTGGCCCCATCCTCAAAAATGGAAGCCCCGGGTGTAGCGCGATGCTAATTACACACCCATCATGTGAAATAGTTATAGTAGCCCTATATCAATTTCAGTATTGTTTTAAATTAATTAAAACAAATGACAAAAGCAATAATTAAAAAAAAAATCAAAATAAAGCAGACACTCAGTCAAAATCAAAGACAAAAAGAAGCACTGTTTTGACTGAAAGTTTATCAGTAATACAATGAATCTCTTAAGTTACATATCAGATGAGATAAACTTACATACAATTACATGTATTTAGTTGTTGTCAATTATCCCATTTATCATCATCTCACCTCACTTTGCGATTGTAATACTGTCTATATGAACCGATAATTTACAGCTGATTTATGAACACACGATTGTTAAAATTTTCATTTCCCTTTCCAATATACATTGTCAGAACATACTTAGTTGGTTATGATATAAAATTGAATAATAAAAACTTTCGATTTATTAAAGATTATCTAACAATATACATGATATACGATCATTTACTAAATACTTCTCGCCCTCAAGAGAGTTAAAAAGACAGAGAAAATTCAAAATACAAACAAGTGCAACTTAGGATTAATTGTTCCGATATATCTATTTTAATTTTGTGCACAATTGTTTTCAAAATTACATTAAAACCTATTTTCCTTAAACAAGAACCAAGCAATGGATAAATATTAATCGAATAAACTTACCTTTTCTCTTGTCAATCAGAAAATTTTGTTGACATTAAGTGTTTCTTAGTCGCCATATTTTTTTTACATGAAAACAAACGTTGTTATGATCAGGATCAACGGAAGTTGATTTTCGGAACTCTCGAGAATTTAGAGTTCCGAATGTAAAACTGAAACAGCAAAACACGGTGCGTCCGTGAAAGCAACTCTTTTGGACACTTTTTTGGACAAATCGTCGTGTCCAAGTTTTGTTGGGTACTAACCTGCAAATACCCAATTAGGGTTTTTTAAGCATATTCAGCGAAACTTCTTATTGGGTATACCCAATAAGCAAAAAGTACCCAATAAGTACAATCTTGGCATGAAAAATACCCAATAAATGCACTCTCGTAAACACGGACGGACAGACGGACGGGCGGACGACGGACAAAATGTGATCAGAAAAGCTCACTTGAGCCTTCGGCTCAGGTGAGCTAAAAATAAGCCGGGTTATTAACCCTTTGTGTGCGGGAACCCAATATATTGGGTCTGACGTAACAAACGCTTGCGTGTGGGAACCCAATATGTTGGGTCTGAGTCTGAAATTAGCGCTTCGTCACATAAAACGTTGTATAAAACGTATAAATGAGCTGTGAATTATTCAGAATCTATCAAAATGAATTATATAATTATACAACTACAACACATTGAAAAATAGGTAATTAAGATGTGAAAATATGCTTATTGTTTGTGAAATTGTGATTTTAAGTGAAGGTGTTTGGCGTTTAGTCAGTCCGCTATTTTTGGAAACAGGGAAAAAACGCGCATGTAATAAATATCTACTAACTTGCTCAAATATAAAGGAAAATAAAGAAATAAATCCAAAAAATAGTTTAATATCAATAATTCTAATAAACTTGTGTTAGAATACTTAAAATTACTTAGAAATTTTCGATATTTTAGCAGAAAAACTCTGGATAACTTGACTTGACCTTAACCTTGCGAAGTTCTTCCTGTTAAAACGAAAGTAGGATGCACATGCTACTGAACTTCAGTCTGAAGCATATCGAGAGCTTATATGGTCGGCAAAGTTTTATATTTTGGACATACTGTAGTTATTATTTGTTTATTTGGTGTTTTGTAAGCAGACATACATTACATCATCTAAATGAAAACAATAATGCGCGAGATTGAACCTGGCAAGTCACAAACGTTTTTCTGTGCACGTTGTTTACATACGTAAATCAAGCTTTGCTTTGAAATAAAGGTTGCTTTTGTTAATTAAAAGCATTTGTTTTTTTAACAATAAATAAACAAATAAATAATTAGACAATTTTTTTTAAAATCTGAAGACCCATTTTAAAAATGTTGAAAGATAAAAAAGGTTCCATCTAATAAAAGTAATAAATGTGGAGGACCTTGAACATTGTAGAAAATTTTCCAATGAGTTATTGCATTAATAAGTGAGTGAAAAAGAAATATATAGAAAATATATATCCATCAACATATTTTTGTGATCAAGCAAAATTAATTCGTGATACACGTATTCGAAATATACACAATATGAATTTTATAATTGACAATCATTGAGTCAATTAAGTGGCCCTAATTACACCTAAAAATTCTGGTTTAAAGCTGCTTGATGTTCCATCTATTTGGGAAAACTTTCAAAAAATTTTTTATAACAGTATATGATAAATTGTAAATTTTTTAGCACAATTAAAAATTAAAAGTAAACTTGATTTTTTCTATATAGTGTCTTCAAATGTAAGCTGGTTAGCAGAAAAGATGCATTGATGCATTTGATCATGTGCATATACATGAAAATGGTAAAAAGTGATGAAAAAATTTTGAAGTGCTGATTTTCCCTGAAATGACTGTCATTTGTGTACACTTTGGTATTTGTTTTATTTCAGTAAGTAATAAAATACCATTTTATTTCGTTGATGAGGATTATATATAGACTCTCAATAATTTCAAAACGAAAATATGTTCCCAGATCTTTGGTATCTTAGAGTTAGATTTCTTCAAGACATACTCTAGTTTGCATGGGACCTAATTAGTAAGTGAAAATAATTGGTACTACATGTATCAGAATTTTTTTAAACCAAGTTTAAGAACATGTATCAGGGAGAAATTTTCTTTTTCTTTAAAATAGACTTTTGCCAGAATAAAGCTTGTGGATTAAATTGCACATTTCCTCCACTTTTTATTTTTATTTTATTAAAAACCAAAAACAGTGAGACTGCCCCAACCTATACATGCACACACAAAATTATAAAATTCACTGGTTAAATAAAAGGTATCTCTACAATTTAAAACTAGAGGTACTGTGAGCAATGGGCTCACTAAATGATACCCCCCGCCTCCCATATGTGTATAAATGGCAGTGTCCATGTTTTGCTATGGGAAACCCAAAATATGTTTCGGATCAAAAAGTAAAATAGGAGGTGCACAATGGCAATATGTAATAAAGATTCTGTGAAAGTTTCATCAAATTTCATTCAGTGGTATAAGAGGAGTTGCGGATAAGAGATGGGTACCCGAAAGCGTAACAGACGGACGGACGGACGTACAGACAGACGGACGGACGGACAGACAGACGGACGGAATTAACGATTACTATATACCCTCCCGCTTTTCAAGCGGGGGGTATAATTAAGATGAATTGTCATTTTTGTAGGCATAAGAAGGAGATCAGTCTTTAGAATGAGTAATTTGTAAATTGTATGGACTTGCATGTACATGTGTTCAATAAATTACAATAAAGACTGGGTAATACAGCAAAACTTGTTTAGTACGAACCCGAATATTGCGAATTTACAGATATAGCGAAGTTAATTTGGATACCCAGCTAAATAAATTTAATTGATTTCTTATACAGTTATAACGAATTACAGATATAGTGAAGTAATTTCATAGGTCTCAGTGACTTTGTTATAACTGAGTTTTACTGTAGGAATTGTACTTCTCAAACTCAAAAGTACACACTGTACAAGTTTTCACCTATTAATATGTAATATGTCCTCTAGTTTACAATTTTATAAGGCCCAAGAAGCTTCTACATTCCATCCCTTCTAGATATGTAACAGTAAATAAATACAGAAAAAGGCTAAGATTTGGTGTGAGAATTTTTTTTTAATGATGGTCAAAATTTTTTTCTTCAAAAATGCAAATTCCTGTACAATTACTTATCAACAAAGATTACATTTTGGTCTCCAAAGATATGTTTATTTTTAAATATGAAAATATGAATAGTTACTAAGAATACAAAGAAATCCCATAAATACAAATTTCATTACTGCATACAGGGTTATTTTCGCCCTTTTGAACTTGTGAACAATTTTGCCCTGTTTTAAATTCACCCAGTCATAGTTCTGTTTAGGAAATTATGAGGTGTAATTTGAATTCGCCCAATCAAGGAGAGGGTGAAAGGGGCAAAAATAAAACAGGGGCGAAAATTTCCCTGTATATAGTATTAGGAATAATATTTTTTGTTGAAGTAAAAATTCAGGCACATTTAAAACTTGTGTAATAGGAAAGGAGAAAATGTATGGTAACTGTGGGAGGAAAGTTTATGAATATGTAAACTTTACAAATAACATGGAGAAATGTATTTTCTTCAATAAAAGCAAAATAAAAAAAAAAAGATTTGAGAATTACTAGAGTATATTTAGGGTTGTTAGATAGCAGTCACTAGAAAATAAGACCTCTATAACTTAGTGTAAATGTTATTTTATTTTATTTTCTATTTATTTAACATATTGACTGCTTTAATTTGAAAATGAATACTAGTAACAGCAATTAGTTCATTGTTGTGCCAATTTGCTCCAAGATTTCCCAACCTTGAAAACTGCATATTCTTTGAGGATCATACTTTCTTATATGATTGCCGATATTTCTTAAAATAATCTCTTGTTTTATATTTACAGGCTAATTGAATCTTCAATTTATACTCTTTTTAGTTAAAATCTGAAAAAAAATCCATTAACTTGAATTAGAATTCACTTAAACCTACATGAATATATCCCTTACTCAGATAAGTATACAATGACTTTTCACAACATAGCGGTATATATATATAACATTGATTTTATCATTGAGTTATTGTTTAAATTAATTTTTTTTGCATAATATTAAACTAAAATTGAATTTTTAAAGCGATTGATTTATTTTTTTTCATCAAAGTGCAATAATTTCTCTGAAAAATATAGTTAAAATGCTAAAAAGTCATTTTAAAATAATTTTTTTGAAAATTTGGTTTCCATGGCAACATAAAATATTAGATTTAAAAAAAAAATAGTAAATATTAAAAAACACAACATTTGCTATATATTTGTCAACAATTTTAGATATTTGCCTTTTAGTACACCATTGTGATAATTTTGTTGAAATTACAAAACAACTCAGTCCTGAGGTTACAGCTCACATAAAACAAGTCAGCACACAAAGGGTTAAAAATCTGCCCATATAAGCAGCGTTACATCCCATGTTGTCATTCTGCTCTCAAGCTACAACCATGTCTACACCGCCGACAAAATGAGCTTGAATCGGCATTTCCGCCAGATTAAAGAAAAAAGTGCTGATGTATACTAAAGATATAGACTGTAAAATAATAAATTATTATTTCTATATGATAGTATTTATTATACCCCCCACTTGAAAAGCGGGAGGGTATATAGTAATTGTTAATTCCGTCCGTCTGTTACGCTTTGGGGTACCCATCTCTTATCCGCAACTCCTCTCATACCACTGAAGGAAACTTAATGAAACTTTCACAGAATCTTCATTACATATTGCCATTGTGCACCTTCTATTTAATTTTTGATCTGACATGTATTTTGGATTTTCCAGAGCAAAACATAAACACTGCCACTTTATTCATATGGGAGGCGGGGGTATCATTTAGTGAGCTCATTGCTCACAGAACCTCTAGTCTTTCTTTAGAGTTACAATACAAATACAGTATACCTGGAAGAGAAATCAATAGAATTCAGATATCCCGATGCTTCACTTATCCGGACAATTTGCTTGGGAACCAAAGCGTCCGGATATATGAGGGTCCACTGTATAGGCAAAGGGAAAATCAAAGAAAATGTAATAAACAGAAAATTCAATGTTTTGTAGTTGAATATGGAATTTATTTCACTTGTGAGACAAGATTTTTTTATATTTTCACTCGTGCTTCGCACTCGTGAAAATATAAAAAAATCCTGTCCCACTCGTGAAATAAATTCCATATTCAACAACAAAACATTGAATATCCTCTATTCACTTGATGATCTTTATACAAATTACCCGCACTCACAATAATTTAATAAGGTATTGCCTAAGTCTTTTACATACATAGTTCAATAGGTACCACTTTTTTGCCAATTTTCTACAGCTGTTCTATCTTTCTTGGAAACATTCCATATTTTTGGCTGTACATTTGAGAAAGTGGGTGGGCCTATAAAAAATCACCAATCAGATTCTTTGTTGGATTTCGCAATTTTATTTCAGTCAAATTCATCAGTGTCTTCACTCAATGCATCACAATTTCGGTTGAAGTGTATGCTTTTAAGCAAGATATGCGATAATCTCTCTGTACTAATTTTAACCCTTACGTGTCATTTCTCACATTGGCCTCTCATGATCTTTGAAGAAAATTAAAACTAGAGGTACTGTGAGCGATGAGCTCACTAAATGATACCCCCCGCCTCCCCTATGGTTATAAGTGGTGAAAAAGTCCATGTTTTCCTGTGGCCGGGAAACCCAAAATATGTGTCGGATCAAAAAGTAAAATAGGAGGTGCACAATGGCAATATGTCATAAAGATTCTGTGAAAGTTTCATCAAATTTCATTCAGTGGTATGAGAGGAGTTACGGATAAGAGATGGGTACCCCAAAGCGTAACAGACGTACGGACAGACAGACGGACGGACGGACAGACGGACGTACAGACGGACGGACGGATGGAATTAACGATTACTATATACCCTCCCGCTTTTCAAGCGGGGGGTATAATAAGTTATATTTGTCTAGTTATTTTTAATTATTATTTACAAGTCTATCTGATCATTAAAACTATGAATTAAGTAGTTAGGTATTATACGATAGAATTTCATGCAAATTTTTCTTATTCTATTAGATCTTCAAATACATTATCAAAGATGAACACTTGACTCGTAAAAAGGCAGTCCTCCATATTTCCTGTTCATCAACACTGTCCCTACAACCCTTATATAAGGAGCAGATCGTTTATCAGCAGGGGTAGAAATTCCCTAAAATTATAACTCACAAATAATTGCGAGTACCATAAAAATGAACTCGCAATTTTAAAAGACAACTAGCAATTTTGTTATTAAAATGAAAGCTTTTCAAAAATAAACAGCTAACAATCCATCTTTTGAAAACTTAATAATTTTCAACATGATCACCATAAGGCATATGCTCATTCATTTAATCAAAGTACTCAGAAGTACAGAGAGCCGGGCTCATTTACAGAGTAGAATGGATTTCTTACATGAATCACGTTTATATTCTGATGAAAAAATTATTTTAAAACTATCAATATAAATGATAAGACACTGACAGTGAGTTTTTCAATCCTAATACCACAGTCCGATTTTGTCAGAATCGGAATTAATCTGGTACCGCAGCTGAATGTAAACAAACAGGC
>PRKT01000221.1:645120-670714 GCA_003671525.1 Saccostrea glomerata | reverse complement strand
ATGCAAGTTTGGTCCAGGTAGGGCTGATAGTTACTTGGGAATTGACCTGCTCCAAAAACTTTAACCTGGTCACTCATCTGGAAAATGTAGGTCAGATCCAGCATCTAAAGCAAGTCTGGTAGTGTCCATCCCAAGATGCATCATCCATGCAAGTTTGGTCCAGGTAGGCTGCGTGATTTTTCTACAATTTTTTTTAAAAGGGCCTGGGCCTTTTCAATTGGGAAAAATTGTCAACATTTATGTCAAATTAGGAAAAAGGTTAGATTGTGATAAACCTTCATATTGACAAGTAAAATAAAATATATAAGTTAATGTAATATCATTAATTAAAATTATTTGCTACAACTTTTTTCAACAAAATGGACACAGTTCAACATTTTAAATTTTCTTTCATTTCTGTTCTTTGATTGTCCTATATTCCATTTTTTGCCATAATGGTAGATATATCTGAGAAAAAATCATTCCCGATTTCTCATTATTGCTCGCATTGGGGATGGAATAATCTTGACACGATTTACAAGCTTGTATTGCTGTATTTCTCTGCAATGCTAGTACATGTATCTTCAGGATGACGAAACAGTTTAATTTTCGTGAAATCAAGGAAGCTTGTTGTAGAACTACTAGTACTTGCAATTTACAAATAAAGCTATGTTTAATCGATTCACATGCATATTTAAATTTCTTTGGATGTAATGACACACAAGTTTGACATCCACATGATCGATGTGTTTTTCCAAGTCTTGCAAACACACAAATAAACTGCTGTTTTTCGCCATTATTTTAAGCGCCCGAATGACCAAAAACAAAAGCGTTCCATTATAGATAAGTCATACATAAAAAATTGTTGAAAATTGGGAAAAAATCGGTATTTTTTGAGAGGGGAAAGGGCCGATATTCCGACCTAAATTAAGTGTAGAAAAATCACTGGTAGGGCTTATAGTTATTTCTGAAGCAAGTCTGGCAGTGTCCATCCTTAGATGCATCATCCATGCAAGTTAACCAAAAACAAAAGCGTTCCATTATAGATAAGTCGTACATAAAAAAATTGTTGAAAATTGGGGAAAAATCGGTATTTTTTGAGAGGGGAAAGGGCCGATATTCCGACCTAAATTGAGTGTAGAAAAATCACTGGTAGGGCTTATAGTTATTTCTGAAGCAAGTCTGGCAGTGTCCATCTACAGATGCATCATCCATGCAAGTTTGGTCCAGGTAGGGCTGATAGTAACTTAGGAATTGACCTGCTCCAAAAACTTTAACCTGGTCACTCATCTGGAAAATGTAGGTCAGATCCAGCATCCAAAGCAAGTCTGGTAGTGTCCATCCCAAGATGCATCATCCATGCAAATTTGGTCCAGGTAGGACTAATAGCTACTTGGGAATGGACCTGCTCATAAAACTTTAACCAAGATGCTGCCCCGGGGGTAATTAGAATAAGCTCATGTCGACTTTGTCGATGTGAGCTAAATATTCTGTAGGATTCACATTTATTTATCATAATTATGCACTTTATTATATACCCATCAATTTCTTTGTTTTTGTTACTGTTAATTTTGCAGAGTTTGATCCGATTTTCCGGATCACCACACTGTGGTTTTCTGAATCCATATCACCACTCTCTGAAACTGATGACGTAGTACGCAAAAACATGACGTTATTTTTCTTGCGCTTTAAAAAGTCTTTCGTTTTAATGCTTTGTTTATTGGATTAATATTATACCATTGATATCTATTGATATTGATATTTTAATATATTTAGCCAGTTATAAGGGGGTATATAATAAATTTATCATTATAACATTAACTTGATCCGAAGAGCCGTATCCCGTCTCGTTGACATGTGTGGATCATCAGATCAAACTCGACGCTTTGCGTCTTGTTAGATCTGATGATCCGCGCATGTCAACTCGACGTGATACAACCCTTCAGATCAAGTTACTGTTATAATAATATATATTTATCAGCTCAACACTAATTTTTAGAAATGATTATTCAATAACAGAATACATGCATTTTCACTATATAACCAATAGAGCCTTACCCCCACCCCCTCCACCAGAACCCCTGATCCAGGGGCCATGAAATTCACAATAATGAAAGAGGCACTCTTGCTTATCATAACTATATACTTCCTTAAATTGTTTAAGACTCAAGAGCAGAGAGAAAGATTTTTCAAAGAAGTAATGTATTTTCAGTATATAATCAATAGAGCCCCCCCCCCCTTACACTAGAACCCCTGATCCAGGGGCCAGGGAATTCACAATTTTGGAAGAGGCACTCTTGTTCATCATATCTATGTACTAAGTACTTACTTCTTGTATCCTGTTAATTAAATCATATCAAGGATTTCTTGATTTACATCTAACAAAGGGGCATAACTCTCATTTACTTTGCTTATTACAATTGTGTATTTTGTTTGCCTCCTACAGTGTTCCAAAGTCGCATTTACTTTTAGGTCGCTAAATGGCGACCTAAAAATTTTTTTGGTCGCCATATCAGAATTTCTGGTCACCATAAACAAATATTTCACTCGCCATGATGAAAACATGGCATCAAAATATTTGTTCAAGTAAACAACTCTGATAAGTGATAACGATAAGAAATGAATTATGTAGTTCATTCCTTGTAAAATTTTGAAAAATTTCAATTCAAACGCGACTCTTTGCAGAATCCTTAGTAACCTTACTTGGTCAAGAGGAGAGTGGATTCCTTCCTCAGCATATTTCAAAGTGTGTTTCAGTCTGGCAGAAAAGTGTGTTCAGCAATTAAGGCATCAGCTAAAACAGCTTTCAAGGATTTTGAGCAGAGGTGGTCAATTAAAAAATTCTTATTGGCTTCCCCTGTGGAATTTCCAGAATGTCATCATTTGGATCCTTTGATCCAATATTATTCATATTTTCATTTCTTTCTTTTGTTTTTCTTCAAGAGCCCGAATTTTTTGCAACCAGATCTGGTGTTCTTATCTTCGGATCTCAACTCATCAACATCATCTGTGAACTGCTTCTCTTTTCCCTACAAGAACAAAGATTTTCTAAAAATGCTCATGAATGTGAAAACTTAAGACTATTACATAAGTACATGTAAACCGGAAGGTGCGATTACATAATGTCGAAGGGTTGTTGGATTTTATAAACACACTAGCACTGCACATGGTAGGATCAATCGAGAAAGTTCTGCCAAATTATAATTTAATTAAACTATTGTTACCCCGGTAGTTGTTAACTGATTCTTATCATTAGCACCTTCAAAGTTTGACTTCTCGGCGTGACATTCATCTATCTCCCCGGGGTAGACAGTACAATTAAACATGCCGAATGAGCTTGCAGACAATACCTGATTATGATAACCTTTATCCAAGTAACTTTCTTTTGATGCATCGTAGAATCTACACTTTGCCAGGATGCTTTCACTTAAGTTTCAGCTTTTCTGGCCAAGTGGTTCTTGGGAAAATTTTTAAAAATTTTCTTACAAATTTCTATGTAAAACTTTGAATATCCTATTGTGCCCCCTCATACCCAAGAGGGTCATGATTTAAACCATTTAGAATCTACACTACCCTAGAATGCTTTCACATGTTTCAGCTTTTCTGGCCTTGTGGTTTTTGAGAAGATTTTGAAGACCCCACCTTAGTTTTGTCTTTTCTTGATTATCTCCCTTTGTAAGGGGAAAAGGTCCCTCATTTATCAACATTTCAAACTGCCCTTTACTCAAGGATGCATGAAACAAAATTTGGTCAAAATCGGCCCAGTGGTTCTTGAGAAGAAGTTTAAAATGGAAAAAGTTGTCAGACTGATGGACAGACAGACAGACAGCTGGACAAACAAGAGACAAAGGATGATCAAAAAGCTCGAGCTTTCAGCTCAGGTGAGCTAAAAAGATATCTTTGCAGTTAAACTTATTCTTTGTACTTTATCGGCACAACTAAAGTTGTTATTTTGAAGATTTTTGAAGATATTTAGGTATGTTTGTATCATTTTGCGAGGGGGTGCTCAAACAAACCGGGCGGGACACTTTGAGAGGGGTGAGAGAGCTTTGGTATAAAATTACATTGCAAAAGCTCAAAATCTTCTTGAAATATCGCCCAGAAAGGATAGTGTTACACACGTTAAGAATGTATAAATTTACGACCTTGAACTTTGACCTTTTGACCTAAAAATCAATAGGGGTCTTCCTTAGGGCACAGGGAGTTGTTACGTAAAATTTCATTGCAATAGCTCAAATGGTTCATGAGATATGGCGCGGAAACGAAAGTGTTTTAACAGACAGAATTTGCAAATTTATGACCTTGACCTTTGACCTTTTGACCTCAAAATCAATAGGGTTCTTCTTTAGTCCATAGGGAGTTGCTATGCCAAATTTCATTGCAAAAGCTCAAAGGGTTCTTGAGATATCGTGTGTAAATGAAAGCCTTACAGACAGACAGAAAGACGGACGGACAGACCCAAATCAATATCCCCCACTTTTCAAGAATCTAAAGTTATGGTCTGGTCTTGTTTTTCTCAATTTGACATTGAATAAAGAAAGTGGTCTAGGTCAAACATTTTGATGTAGTGCATTTAGGCTTAAAAGCCTATTATGTCAAGAAAGGTCTCAAGTTTTTTACTATATTTTCATGTAAAAGGTTGACCTTGACTTCATAAGAAGGTCAAGGTGAAAAAATGTAGGAATTCACCCTTCAGGTATATTTCCTCTCCATGTTTTAAGTTTAAAGTCTTAAATTCAAAGGGTTCTCAAGGTGTGGTCCAGTCAAGTTTTCTTGATTTGACTGTGATGAAGAAAGGGGTCAAGGTCAAGTTTCCCCTGCATGTTCCAAGTTTATATTTAATGTCTTCTGTCTTTGTTACAAGTTTGAAATCCTAATATCAAAGGGTACTCAAGCGATGGTCTGGACTCTATTTTGATGTGAAAGTTTGACCTTGACTTTATGACCTTGACTTTATAATAACTGGATCAAGTTTGAAAATTTTGATCACATGCACCCTTTTCCTAAATGTCTTCTGCATGTTCCAAGTTTGAATTCGAAATGCCAAAAGGCTTTCAAATTTTGGTCAAATCATGTTTTTTTTCACTATATAACCTTGAAGAAAGAAAAGGGTCAAGGTCAAAGTTCTGGTGCAAGTGTGAAGTGTACTCAA
The DNA here is from genome assembly GCA_003671525.1 of Saccostrea glomerata. Taxonomy (NCBI): domain Eukaryota; kingdom Metazoa; phylum Mollusca; class Bivalvia; order Ostreida; family Ostreidae; genus Saccostrea; species Saccostrea glomerata. The sequence goes on along the minus strand of PRKT01000221.1, from coordinate 665,583 downwards.
GCTATGGCCTACACTCTATTTTGATGTAAAAGTATGACCTTGACCTTATAAATAGATCAAAGTAAAACAATTTGGTGATTTGCACTTCATGATTCAAGGTCATCTATCTATGTTCCAAGTTTGAAGTCTTCATATCAAAGGGTATTCAAGTTACGGCCTGGACAAAATTTGGAAGAAGAAAATCAACAAAAACAATCTGTCTTCTCTTGGAAGGGGAGAAATAATTATTATATAACCATTTTCTTCATCCACCCTGAATACATGACACTAATATGCTTTGAGAGAATACATTGAAATTAATTTTCTTTTTTAACTCATGAAATCTCCAAATTCTAATGAGTTTTAAAGAGTTTTATCACACATTTAAATTTCTGCAAAATGAAAGAGAATTATACCTTTAAGATATATAATAATTAAAGGATGGAATCTGCAATTGGTTAATGAAGTTAATGTTTTCTGTATAATATCTCGGCTTATATATTTTAATAGCTTTTCACAGAAAAATATGTTTTATCTGTTGGGTACAATTCAAGTCTTAACCAACCCTCTACTACGGTCCAATTTCCTTTTTATCTTTTATTTTCTGCATTTTCCGGTTTTATACATTAAGACTATATTGCATCACAAACCCTTGAAGACAATAGGAAATATCTGATGCGGCATAGGTGGAGTTAATTTTATTGCATCAACATTTATTAGGTCTCAAAATAAACAAGAAATCTTTCAAACTGACAGGAGAGGAAATATTTTGGGCGTAAATACTTTTTGAGGTTCCAATTTTATAATCAAATATAATTTGAACCATCTTTTGAGATTTGCCATCAGGATTTTGTTCAGGAGTAGGTGAAGTAAAATATCTCATCTGCAAGTCTTAATTAGAGTTTACTATTTCGTAAACACCTTGTAATATGATTTTTTCGAAGTCGATATATATATATATATATATATATATATATATATATATATATATATATATATATATATATATATATATATATATATATATATATATATATATATATATATATATATATATATATATATATATATATATATATATATATGAGTAGAATTTATATGAATTTTGCGTCTAACAGCCTAGTATTTCTGAGTTATCATCATTTATTATTATACAAATAGTAATTTTTGTAACATGTATATCACTATATGTTTTATGAAATTTGATTTTTTTAGGGTTTCAGCTTTGGGTATCATAGAAAAAATTCTAGAATTTCGGGTACTGAATGTCTATCTTGACATTCTTCTCTTGACCCAGGACGGAGGCTTAGTATAGATGTATGTTTCCCAAGACACGTTCATACATGTACTAGTATATTGCAGCTAAAACAACTATATCAGTATACAAATAGCTCCTTATTTACATTTATCTAGCCTGAACAGATTGTGGGTAAATCTATCTTTGGTACTCAATAAGCAGTTCATCTCCAATTGGAGGAATTTAAAGGTAAATAACAGACCGTGTGCCGGGGATCTTCATGAACATTTGTCCTCACGATTCCGGGCAACTCCGAGGGCTTGGTTAGATTGCCTTATCGGGGACTCGCGGGCCAGTCTCAATGGAGTTATCTCCCTGTGATTTCCCTTTTAAGCTGCTCTATACCGCTATAGACAGGCGGCGGACACCTTCAGGTGATAAGAAAACCCGAAACCGCAAACGGTGACATTGCTAAGCAAAATCCCGACATAATCACGTGACAATTTTTATCTATTTCTGTATTCTAATTTTTGCTGTAACTTCAAATTTCAATTTGTCTTCTTCATTTAGTAAAAGAGACATAGAATGGTTTTGTTTATCCTAGATAAAGCGTAACTCCGCGTAAGTCAGACTACTGATATCTCGGATTTCACTATCATTTAGTACAATTTCAGGGTCACTTTTCCATTTTCTTTTGCCAGATGAAATTAATATAATTTCTATCAGTTCCCAAGTAAAAAATGAAATATTTTGCAGAATTACTCCCAGAAAAACACTTGAATTTATTATAATGGCAGAACTTTGAATGACCTTGGACAGCTGTAATGAAAACTTGCACACTTTATCATATACTGTACTTTTCTGAAAAGAGTTGAGTGTCCTCCAAGGAAAAGAAGAATAGTTTTTTTTATATCTATAATAATATAAGCTATAAGTTTAACTGTTATACAATTATGATATAAAAGTAAGGTTGTGTATCCATTTGATAAATAAAACAATTTTGTTGCTCTTATATACAAAGAAACATTTTTTTTAAAGATTGGATATCTGAGTAAAGACGCATCACTTTATAAATTAAAAAAAAAAAAAAAATTTTTGTTAAACTTACAATATGTGCCCCGCATTTTCAAATGCATTTAAAATCAACATTTATCGGCTAACATTATTTTTAAAAAAAAGGGCATATTTATAGATGATTTTAAGTCAAAACAAAAACTCAATGTCCGCGCAACCTTTTTTCCCACAGTTGAACAGCCAAAGATGTTGGATGGAATATTTATTACTAAAAATAGAATATACGAGAACGAATTATAAAAACCGTAATAAAGAAATCTTTCAAATGATATTAAATTAGAAACAATTTTAGCTCAAAGGGTTCTTGAGATATCGTGTGTAAATGAAAGCCTTACAGACAGACAGAAAGACGGACGGACAGACCCAAATTAATATCCCCCACTTTTCAAGAATCTAAAGTTATGGTCTGGTCTTGTTTTTCTCAATTTGACATTGAATAAAGAAAGTGGTCTAGGTCAAACATTTTGATGTAGTGCATTTAGGCTTAAAAGCCTATTATGTCAAGAAAGGTCTCAAGTTTTTTACTATATTTTCATGAAAAAGGTTGACCTTGACTTCATAAGAAGGTCAAGGTGAAAAAATGTAGGAATTCACCCTTCAGGTATATTTCCTCGCCATGTTTTAAGTTTAAAGTCTTAAATTCAAAGGGTTCTCAAGGTGTGGTCCAGTCAAGTTTTCTTGATTTGACTGTGATGAAGAAAGGGGTCAAGGTCAAGTTTCCCCTGCATGTTCCAAGTTTATATTTAATGTCTTCTGTCTTTGTTACAAGTTTGAAATCCTAATATCAAAGGGTACTCAAGCGATGGTCTGGACTCTATTTTGATGTGAAAGTTTGACCTTGACTTTATGACCTTGACTTTATAATAACTGGATCAAGTTTGAAAATTTTGATCACATGCACCCTTTTCCTAAATGTCTTCTGCATGTTCCAAGTTTGAATTCGAAATGCCAAAAGGCTTTCAAATTTTGGTCAAATCATGTTTTTTTTCACTATATAACCTTGAAGAAAGAAAAGGGTCAAGGTCAAAGTTCTGGTGCAAGTGTGAAGTGTACTCAAGCTATGGCCTAGACTCTATTTTGATGTAAAAGTATGACCTTGACCTTATAAATAGATCAAAGTAAAACAATTTGGTGATTTGCACTTCATGATTCAAGGTCATCTATCTATGTTCCAAGTTTGAAGTCTTCATATCAAAGGGTATTCAAGTTACGGCCTGGACAAAATTTGGAAGAAGAAAATCAACAAAAACAATCTGTCTTCTCTTGGAAGGGGAGAAATAATTATTATATAACCATTTTCTTCATCCACCCTGAATACATGACACTTATGCTTTGAGAGAATACATTGAAATTAATTTTCTTTTTTAACTCATGAAATCTCCAAATTCTAATGAGTTTTAAAGAGTTTTATCACACATTTAAATTTCTGCAAAATGAAAGAGAATTATACCTTTAAGATATATAATAATTAAAGGATGGAATCTGCAATTGGTTAATGAAGTTAATGTTTTCTGTATAATATCTCGGCTTATATATTTTAATAGCTTTTCACAGAAAAATATATTAAAAATTTTAATTCATCTTAAAGTTATTGAAACTTCAAATTTTTGGGTAGGTTTGATTGACACATCCTTGCACTCTCACAAATTTTACTTTTATTCTAAATACTAAAAGTGGCAATCTTGTTGTGTATTAGTGAAAAATATTAAGACTTTAATCCAGAAAAATAATATATTCACAGTAGAAATGTTAGAAAGCTAAACCCCTTCACAAGTATCATCATTCTGCGCTAAGTATTGTGTACAGAGTTTAGCAAATTGATCAAACCCGTGAATCGTACACAGTTTTTGTGAACAGGGCACGAGCTCTATTTTAGTTGATGTTTATGATTCACCGGGTGCGTTCAATTTGTTAAAGTCTTCTCACCACAACTGTACGGACTGACAATTTACTGTGAGTATGTTTTGCTTTTGACCATTTCTACTCTGAATTTTCTGGATTATAGTTTTAATATTTTTCATTTATACACAAGATTGCCACTTTTCCTAAGTATCAATTATAAAATTAAAATTTGTGAAAGTGCAAGGATGTGTCAATATCAAACCCGTCTAAAAAGAGCCATTAGCTGCCTTACTGAAGACACGGCCGACTCAAGTATTTAAAAGGAAATCACCTGTTTCTATTTATAGATACATGTACATGTGGACCAGTGTTATTTCTTAGTTGCAAGTTTGTTACATGACATTCATTTTACATGTTCAATACTCTTATTCTTAACAAGATTTTAAGAAAATTTTAAAAATAAAACAATTTAAGCTAGCAGCTACGACTTTGGGTCATTAAAATAGTTTAGAAATGCTTTTCCTGAGATACTTTTGAGGTGTAATGTTGTATTATATATCTCTTACATTATTTTATATAAAATAATAAAAGAAAACAGGAAAAACGCACAGAGAGGGAAAAAAAAATAAAAGCATAGATAAGAAACACACACCGTGAGACTCAAACTCACGATCATTACATGTATGTCCACAATCCAGCAATCATACCACTACGCCACGAAGTCATTGTAATTGAGTGGACAAATTTAATACAGATTGTTGAGTTTTGAAATAATATGAGAAGAAAAATTAAATACATAATTTCAACATTTTCATTATGAAGACCACCTTTAACCAAAATTATCTAAATGTAATGAAGTGCAGTCATAGCCAAATAAAATTATTCAGAAGTTGTTTTTCTGGTTAAGGGTGGTCTTGTGCTACAGTTTGTCATTGTTTAGGGGGATACTATAATTACTATAATTCTCCATATAAACTGAACTATTCTTATATCTTTCATATAAGGGAAATATTAATATTTGAATATTATTTTTGTGTGATTTGCTCTAAGGCATGTATAAACTAACTTTGGATGACAAAATTTTGGATAAACAATGTGTTTAAAAAATCCCTACTAGAGTAAGTGAAAGAGGGTGACTATCAAATGCGCTATGGCTCTTTAAATAACTTTTTAATTTTTAAGTTTAATAACTTTTAGATGAAATAAGATTTTCAACATATTTTTGTGTGAAATGCTATTAAAATATATTGCCATAACTTGTGATGTTTCTGCCGTGAGGGGAATTGCTCTGCTTAGCCGTGCCCTTGTTACATAATGCCATTGTGCACCTATTTTACTTCTTGATCCGCCACATATTTTGGGTTTCCGATAGCAAAACATGGACACCATTATATTTATATGGGAGGTGGGGGGTATCATTGAGCTCATTGCTCACAGTACCACTACTTTGCAAATGCATTCTCATGGCAAATTCATCTGGTATGGTACATTTTTTCCTATAATAGGAACCGACGGCCACTGAGCAGTGAGGGTTTTTTTTGTGCCAGCATCTATTGGGACATGGGCCCTTAATTGGTTTACATGGTCTTATTCGAAGGACCAATCTCCAAATTCCACAGTGGGATTAACTCCCTTACTTTTGAAAAATTATTGGGGGGGGGCTTATGTTGTTGATCCAAAATTTTCAAAATGCAAAGTACAAAGCGTCTTGTTTAGGGGGCATAACATGGATACCTAACTTTAGGGTAGTAAAGTTATATAAGATGAAGAACATAAAATGTTTTTCAGCACTATTTATTTTTTTAACTAAATTGTCAGGGATTGGGGGTGTCTATTTTAACGAAAATCAAATTGCACTCAGTAAACTTTCAGCTCTGATCTGATATGTGCTGTTCCCTAGCCAATGTGCTCAGGTGAGTGATGTGGCCCCTGGGCCTCTTGTTAAATATACCCTAAATCCGGAAAAGTCGTACTTAACCTTCTTTGAGTTTCGTTTTTGTAAATAAAGGGGAAGAGATATTTAATTTGACACTTGAACAATCTGATGTTGGATCATAGTCAGGTGCGTTTACAATGTTACTTCTTGCACCAAATCTGTTTTAAAAAAATGAATGAAGTTCTGTAGTTGCCTGTAGCCCGACTAGCCATAATGATCAAAGTAAGAAATTGGTTCTCTTGCATATAAAAAAATACAATGATAGTTTCATTGAATTTGAAATTTAAAATGCCTGTTTCATTGTCTTGCTTGAATGTTAAAAAATGTTTGACACGTTTATGAACGGCACTAAAACTCTCTTTACCCTCCTGTGCTCTTAAAAACATATACATACAAATATCTCTAAGGGGCATGACTTTGACTTAAGGTTCATAATTCCTCTGCTCACTCATATAAAATTTTGCTTAAACCTTAATGATTTTCCAAAAGAAATGTGTTTTATAAGTAATATACAAACGATTATAGCATAGCTTGCGGGGCAAAATTGGACAAAAAAGACACTTCAACTTGGAAAATCTATAAAGGAATAATAGGCATATATGTCACTAAGAGTTATCTCTCTTATCAGAGTACCAATGTACCTTAAAGATTCAAAATCTGCCATTGTTTTACAGTGAGCACCTTTGAGGAATGTTTACCTAGGTAGGACTATCAGTATTTCATAATTATTCCACAGGTGGGTTCAATATGGGTCATAGAGGTAAATAGCGCTCAATTGCTATAGTAAAAAACTTTTACTTTTTATACAATTTTCTACTTTTACACAAGTTTTATAAAGGTATTATGCGTCTTTTGTCCTTTGCATAAGTTTGTACAAAGTTAGGCTCATAAGGAACAAAAGCTTTGACCGTTCTTGATTTACTATAGAAAATCACGAATGTCAGCTTATCCCTACCACATTGTGTGGTTTTGTTCTTTATATATTCATGAATTTCAGCATTAAAATTTGTTGAATCGTATGGTTTAAATACCAATTAACCCTTATCATGCTTTATAATATTTGTATAATGTTATAACAGGGTGCTGCATAAAACAATAAAATCATTTTTTAAATATTAGTGTCTTTAAATTACAGTAGAATTTTTATTTCTTAAGATACATCCATAATCCTTATATAATTTTTATAGTTTGAATCAGTACAAATGTCACTCCATTATCAAATTCATTCTAAAAACTCAACTGTGTAAGTTACAGGTAAGAAAAGGTAATGCATGTGCATTCTACACAAAACTAACCAACAACATTTAGACCCGTTATCTGCCTCTTTTATTACCGTTCTATCATTTGTTTTCCATTTTGAAATAGAAATGCAGAGATATATGCCAAGTCTGGTCTTGAACAGATAAGTTATAAAATTTCGCTGATTTCTATCCGTACTTGCAGTGTCGTATGTAAGATTTTTTAAATAAAACAAAAACTAACTAATAAACGCCATAAAATTAAAGAAGAAAAGACAAACAAACAAAACAGAAAATCCCAAGAGTTGAAAACTTATGTTCAATGGGATATTTTATTGCAAGACTTTTTTTGTCACGAGAAGGATGGCAAAATTCCCATGATAAAAAAGTACACAAAGAGAGAATAATTGTTGTATTTCTTAATGAAATGGCAAATCAGGTTATGTTGAAAATAGGATATATTGTTCATTTTTACAAACCTGGAAGGTAACAAGTCTTCCGGTCCGGAAACTGGATATGCAAAGGGTCAATTATTCGTGCATGATAAAAAGAGCAAAAAATGGTCGGATAAAGAGAAATTTCTTTGGTCAAAAAAGGATGATTATTTGTAGAACATGTGCATATGTACACAGAAAGTGTGTTCAAACTCTTCAGACAATTCATTGTAGAACCCTGTTTCCGGAGGCATTAGCACCTCCTAGTTAATAAAAAATACTTTGGTATAAGAGAATCGATCTGGTTGGTTTCTTCGACTTGAAAGAAGAGTGGACAAACAGCCATAATTATGACCACACCGCTTCTCTGCAGATCTTCACACGCCTTTTGTGGTGATGTTTATTAATATTTGTACAGCCCCTGCCAGGGATGAGGGCTTTTAAAATGACATTCAATCAAGTAGTCTGTTTTCTCTCTCATTGTGAGAAAGCCTTACAGATAATAAAGGCTTTGTCAAGTTTTACAGTTTGTTTTTCGTTGTTTTGTTTAGGACAGATCATAATGAAACTCTTAAGCGTCCACTCTTTTTACGTTTACAGGCATTTATGCTAATCAAACATTCCAAATAGCCCATCGCAAAATTCACTGGACAACTGGTCATCAAATTACTTTCTTTAAATGGCTTTTTAGTATTCTTTTCAGGGTTTTGCGTAAAATTTAATATATTTATATGATGAGTCAGATGATCTGTCAAATGACATGACAATTCTTAAAGTAAACATGCCCTGGTCTAAATATACACCCAGAGAAAATTAAATTTGTTCAATATGATCTGCGCGATCAGACACATCAAAATTATTTCTTCGAAAGAAAAATAAAGAGTAAAAACATTAGCCTTTTAATCTTTAATACGATTTTAATGGGAAAAATTCTTAAATCCATAAAAAAATGGTATCATATTACATTGATTTAGCTTGTCAGATTACAAATTATGATAATCTTTAAAAAAAAAAAAAAACAACAACAACAACACACAGAGATATAAGCAGCTAAAAGTCAACTTCTTTTTGCATGAATCATATTTTTTTATGTTAGAATCTTGCAATCATCAATTTAAAAAGTGCAGTTACTTAGAGAATCGCTGTTTAGTTTGTTGAGTTTTCAAAGACATAAATTTACAAGAGTTGAAAACGATCAATTTACATAACGATCAATCCTATTTCGATGACCTTAAAAAAATATCGACGTAAATATATATATTTTTAAATCATTGAACTTCATTAATGTCATCTTTCTGACGTATGGGGTCAAAGTGGTTGGACCTTACGCCGTGGGTTCGAATCTTACTGCAAGACGTGGAGACTAGTTTATAAGAGTTATAAAACAAGGTCTGTGTCGCAGTAGGTGCTGGCACGTTATGAACCCCTACCCCTTACTCCTTAAAGGCTGTAAGGTCTTTGCAGCCCATAGACAATTTGTCGTGTTTCAATCTAAGGGGAAAAAAATCGAAGGGACGTTAAACAAACCAATATAAAAAAAACAGTTGAAAATGTAAATACTAGTACTGTATTTGATTGATATACTTGTACCATATCAACACTATCACAGCCCCTAGTTTAAGGTTTATGTGTATTAACATTAAAGTTTTAGAATTCAGAGAATTTAAAACAAACTATAACAATATCTGCTGTGTTGCTGGATGTGGCGGGTTGTCCATTTGCAGCCTTCTTGGATCGATTCCTTCTTCGAGGTTATACATGTAGTTTCTGAAATGTTTTAAAGAATTCAATGTAAGTTAAGAAAAACAAAATCTAACATCCAACTGGGACAAAACATAGAATGTATTTACATTTATTTACATGGTGACAATTCCCAATGTCAGTGTAAATCTTGATTTTGTTTTATTTATAGGAGGGTTAAACTTTCTCGACTCAAACAAGTCAAACTCCAAGATAAAGATCCAAAGGTCAAAATTGTTGGTAGTCAAAGGAAGGTCTTGTTCTCTGAAATAAACCTGTGAAACATGAAAGCACTAGTTCTAACTCTTCAAAAACCATAGTCTATTTTTAAGTTTCTAAAATGTGGGTTTATACACTCTAAGGTCCAAGTCAAAAGGTGAAACATGTTGAACTGAAAGTTTTTGTCATATTGTAACACATGTTAGTATATATGAAAGCCCTGTTCGACAATAATTGCCAAGGTTAAAGTTTGGTAATTTTGCCTAAAAGAATTGTATAACACCCTTAAATATTAAATGTTCAACCAAATACAAGAAAACTTGTATAACACCAAATCTCAAAATCACATAAAGGTGTAACCAAAATACAAGACAAGCTTGTATAACACCAATAAAATCTAAAAACACACGTGGCACAAACCAAATACAAGTAAACTTGTATAGCACCACAAGTATATACATACTCCGCGACTCGAGAAATGTGTGCATGAACAAAATTTGGCGCGTAAAACCTCGAGCAATGAATCAAAGACAAAAATAAACCCGAGAACATGCACACATAAATAAATAAACAACAAAACACTTACTTCTAGATAGATGACGGTAATGTCGAAACAGCTGGGCTAGGAGAAATAACAAGGAAAGTCGTATCGTATGACCGGTCAGCCACTCAAACACGTCTACCTCGCACGGCTTTCCGGTTCGAACTGAATGAATATTGGTCAACTCTCGCGAGATCTCACTTGGAATATCCATAAATGTACTTCTGTCGTAATAATGATGAGCACTTCGTGCCCGACGAAATTTAATATAATAACTTTTTTTTTTTTATTCAATTTATTTATCAGATAAACACAAGAAATAAAATCATAAGTTGTTCACAGTGTTTTTGCTTAAAAAAAAATAATCTGCTACCTAATTGTAATGTAACTCTTTGTCGCGTTTAACGACCAGGTATCAGTTGTCAGAGCTACATGTACGTACAGTATCAACTTGAACTTGATCAAGTTTTCCTAACAGAGCGGATTTTCGATTTTTGTACACTTTTTCAATCCTAGATTTTATAATATTACGGGACGGTATTTTGTAGTTTGGTGCAACGATGGACATCAGTTTTTTTTAGCCTTTGCCTTCAACTAGTTGTATTGGCATGTAATATCGTACGTGTAATATCATCCGCTCTTTTCCCGAGAATTTACGGCTTCTCGGAGAATTGAAAAAAATTATCTAATTTATTTAAACATAATGGATCTTAAAACGATGTTCAGTGAAAACAAATGATTAAAGCCAAACAAAAAAATAAAGGAAGAAGACAGCCGAAGGTGAGAAAAGCCAGGTACCCAAGGTGCTAAATGGTCATGATAATTACTGTATAAACACTGCCACAGGCGATAACGGTCATTTAGAGTCGTAGGAAACCCTAATTACTCTATGTACAAGTGCAATGAGCATTTTATGTTTTAAAACAGATTGTTTAATGCATTAATAAATAAGCTTAGAAATATTCAAAAATATACATCCGAGTAACCGAGTACCGATTTTAGTATTCGATACTCTGACGTTCGATCGAGTACCCAGTTAACACTAGCCAGTGTAAGCACATAGAAACGTAGGGTGAGTTCACCATGCATCGGACACATACCTTGCTTCGGACAACTTTAGGCAATAAACTCTCTTTCAACATAAGTGTTCTGTGTATTTATTTGTTCCTGTCATAAAGATGAAGATTTAAATTTTTTAATGATACCGATTGTGTTTATCATGTTGTGATAAAAATACCCCGCAAATGACCTTGAAGTTACGTCATATTTTACATCATCAAAGGGGAATAACCCGAAATTTATGATTTTGCAATTTTTAGAGTTATCGTTCTTTTAAATTCGACTTCCACGGAACGAGTCGGACTTTGGTGAACTTTGTCAGGGAGTGGTAATTTTCCATAAATTATAAAGAAATTTCACTTCAATGTTTGTTTAATTCTTATTAGAGCTGGTTTTTAGCTCACCTGAGCCGAAGGCTCAAGTGAGCTTTTCTGATCACATTTTGTCCGGCGTCCGTCTGTCTGTCTGTCTGTCCGTCTGTCTGTCTATAAACTTTTCACATTTTCGACTTCTTCTCAAGAACCACAGGGCCAATTTCAACCAAACTTGCCACAAAGTATCCTTGGGTAAAGGGGATTCAAGTTTGTTCAAATGAAGGGCCACGCCCTAATTTAAGGGGAGATAATTGGGAATTAATGAAAATTTGGTGGCATATTTTAAAAATCTTCTTCTCAAGAACCACTGTGCCAGGAAAGATGAAACTTATTGGGAAACATCCTCAGGTAGTGTAGATTCAAGTTTGTTCAAATCATGACCCCCGGGGGTAGGGCAGGGCCAAAATGGATGACAAAGTTTTACATAGAAATATATAGGAAATTTCTTTAAACATCTTCTACTCAAGAATGACAAAGCCATAATTTATCATATTTATATGGAAGCATGCTCAGGTAGTGTAGATTCAAGTTTGTTCAAATCATAACCCCCGGGGGTAGGGCGGGGCCAAAATTGCCGACCAAAGTTTTACATAGAAATATGTACGAAAATTCTTTAAAAATCTTCTTCTCGAGAATGACAAAGCCATAATTCATCATGTTTATATGGGAGCATCCTCAGGTAGTGTAGATTCAAGTTTGTTCAAATCATGACCCCCGGGGGAAGGGCGGGGCCAAATTGGCCGACCAAAGTTTTACATAGAAATATATACGAAAATTCTTTAAACAACTTCTACTCAAGAATGACAAAGCCATAATTCATCGTATTTATATGGAAGCATGTTCAGGTAGTGTAGATTCAAGTTTGTTCAAATCATGACCCCCGAAGTAGGGAGGGGCCAAAATGGCCGACAAGGTTTTACATAGAAATATATAGGAAATTTCTTTAAACATCTTCTACTCAAGAATGACAAAGCCATAATTTATCATATTTATATGGAAGCATGCTCAGGTAGTGTAGATTCAAGTTTGTTCAAATCATAACCCCCGGGGGTAGGGCGGGGCCAAAATGGCCGACCAAAGTTTTACATACTAGAAATATATATGAAAATTCTTTAAAAATCTTCTTCTCAGGAATGACAAAGCCATAATTCATCATGTTTATATGGGAGCATCCTCAGGTAGTGTAGATTCAAGTTTGTTCAAATCATGACCCCCGGGGGTAGGGCGGGGCCTAGCTGCAGATCTGTAGCTCTCCGAAAAATATATATATTGATAGACCGGAGAGCTACAGTGCCACCCATTGAAAAAACTGTATATTTATTGCACACAAAAATGTGCGCTCGATTCTTGATTAATTTTTCCAAATTCTTACCTCAATTGCAAAAAATGGAAGATTTCAAAAAATTACTTTCTCCTCTATCAAGTTCTCTCGTAGTTGACATCTGAACGAAGCATATTGGACCGAATTAACTTTGAAACCAAAATGGCATTATAAATAAGCGAAATGTCCGATGATTGCAATATCAGGGCCAGGAGGACTATTAACAACAATTATGAGGAATGTTTTGTTGTGGAAAGAGTCAAAGAATATGTTAGGAACGCACGGTTAGTAATATTTTGAGATTACAGCTTTAAAAACATGGAGAAATAAATCGAGAACCGAGCGCATTTTTTGTGCGCAATAAATATACAGTTTTTTCAATGGGTGGCACTGTAGCTCTCCGGTCTATCAATAATTTTTTAGGAGAGCTACAGATCTGCAGCTAGGCGGGGCCAAAATGGCCGACAAAGTTTTACATAGAAATATATACGAAAATTCTTTAAAAATCTTCTTCTAAAGAATAACAAAGCCATAATTCATCATATTTATATGGAAGCATGCTCAAGTAGTGTAGATTTAAATTTGCACTACCCAGGGGTAGGGTGGGGCCAAAATGGCCGACCAAAGTTTTTGAAGATATATATAGGAAAATTCTTAAAAAATCATTTTCTAAAAAATAGCAAATCCATGATTGGTCATGGGACTACTTTTGGATTTAAACTTTACAATAAACAGCCATTTTCTACTTTTTCCTACCCTTAGTGCTCAGGTGAGCGATGTGGCCCATGGGCCTCTTGTTACTAGTGAGCTAATTTCACCGTACATCGGACACAAATTAACCATGCATCGGACACTTTTCGATGCAAAGGTAAGCACTACCATTTTCATACAGAACCCAGCTGACAGCTGTTTTTTTGTGAAAAAAGAAAATAAAAACTCTATATTTTCAGTCAAAATACAAGTTATCGATATATGACGTCTGGAACTTGACTCAATTTATTTCTACAAACCAGAGTATGATAAACCATGAGAAAAAGGCTGGTTACCGCATTATAAGCATTTTAAAGCATTAAATTTTCTAAGGCAGAGTAAGGTCTCTAGAATCTTTCTACAATTGTGCAATAATATCGACGCTTAAATTTAAGTTGAGGGTTATTTCTTTGATAAAAGATGAAAATATATCCATATCAAGGATTTTAAAGCACTGTGATAAAGGTATGATATCATTCCGGTCTCCATACCGTCTGTCCGATGCAAGGTGAACAATGTCCGATCCATGGGTAATTCTCAGTTTTTCCTAAAAACTCGATTTTGGGGGATATTTTCTCAATAAACGGCATATAATTGTGTCCTAAATTGATATTTTAATCACAAACTAAATGTTTAGCTCCATTCTGATAATTTTCCGTCGGTAGCGATATCGCTAGAACTTGTTGAAGTACAAGGGTATCCGATGCATGGTGAATTCACCCTATACGTAATTGTAAAAACAGTAAATTTCATTCAAGAAAATTATCAATGGATACCAAGAACTGTTTATATAATAATTACTAAAAGCCAAATTTTCAACATCAATATCGCTTGTATATGACCCAGTTTTGTTTACGTACATACTGACACGCGCTTGGTATATATGCATTCTATTGGTAAGCATAAATTCATAACACGCTTGGCTTAGAATTAATTAAAAAGAAAATAATCAAGTATTATCACGTCTTGTTAGATAACTATTACAAAGATTAAATTAAAATGTTCACAAATGCACACTTGAATATGTAAAGTGAAAAAACTGACATTCTACTTTAGTTTGAGATTCGTAAATTTTCAGTTACTGTACTAGAAAAAGTAATGTGACATCCAATTTCTGCGTTTCTGGGATGCCCTTTTTACATAGGACCAGCGTTTTTTTCAGGATTTTTACCCCCAAAGTTGGGGGTGTGTCTTTTACAACATTGCACTCTATACACAAGATTTAACGGTAATATATTCTTAAAATTTAAGAAAAATAGAGAAAATTTGGATTAGCAAATATCCCTTTTAGTTATTTATGTCAATTTGGTAATATCATCTTATAGGCCCTATAAGTTCAATCATGAGAATGATCTACTTTGATCTACTTTTAAAATGTCTTCTAAAATTATTTGTCATATTAATTTATATACATTAGAAGGGCAATAATTTACCAGTGGAATTTAAATGTTAAATGGCATAGAACTACTTTGAGAAGTTCAAACTAAACAGAACCAACCTCTGCAAATTTTACTTTTATAAGTAAGGCAAAGTCTTGTCGAAATGATGCAACGTTTATGAAAGTTTAATCTGGCTTAGGATCTTGAGAGGATATTAAAGCCAGGCCCCCTTCCAAGGGGAGATAATCAATAGCTCTAAATTGCATAAATAAAGGAAATCAAAGTTATACATTAGACTTTATCTTAAAAATGCTGTCAAAAACCACAACAGAATCAATTGGTTAGGTCACACATTTTCATTAGAGTATAAATTTTTAGATGAAAAGCATTGTTAAAATTATTGAGATTAGTGTTGTGGCCCATGGGCCTCTTGTTAGCTCACCTGAGCCAATGTGCTCAGGTAAGCAATGTGGCCCCTGCATCTCTTGTTTTTCAAGAGTCACTCCCAGATTCCTATAATACTGCTTATCCTATTCTTACCAAAGTTGCATGCATGATGCATCTAGGGGTGCACACTCCAAGACTTGTATCAGATGCTGAATCTTGCCTACATTTTACAGATTATTGAAAAGAAAAATATAATGTAGAGCAAGGCTTAAAATCCTATCCACTAATAAGTTAATGGCAAAGAAAAACAAGGAACAGAAACAACTGGATGAGGTCTGGAAGTTATGGAACAATTTATTCAATTGATATCTCTTCTCTCTCTCTTTCTCTCTCTCTCTCATGTTTTTCTTATTTGTAAAATCATAGAAAAAACCCAATGAATTAAAGAATGAAAATAAGAAAAATCCTATTCAGATCAAACTTATGTAAAAGTGCAATAGTCACGTGAGGCTAATTAATTGCCTTACTTTCAGAGAGTGAGGACTGTAATTTTTGATTACCTATGTTTGGTATTTGTTTACTTTGAACTTTTCAAAGTACTTTTATGCCATTTCACATTTAAATGCAGCTGGTATATTAGTGCTCTGATATTATGTATATATGATATACGACTGTTTTTGTAACAATACTCATAATTTTACAGACATCATTCTTTTGCATCAAATAGTTAAGGAATGTTGGATGAATTGATTAATATTGCACAATTTCAGAGGGAAATTAGAAGGTTTGATGTGGCAAATAATTGTGATATGAGACTGGTACTGTTGCAGAAATTTTGGCTCATGAAATCTTCTTATAGTTACCAAAAAAAGAAATATTGGGTCTAACTTCTCAAAAGCTGTGAACTGCCATATGTAGCCAAAATTTTGGTGTGGACCAAGTCTAGAGAAGTAGTGTCCATGTTAACCTGTAGAGGTAACTGGTGACTCGATCAGTATTAAATGTCCGAGGAATCTCCGGTGAGGAGGAAGTCAGACAGTGATTTGGTAGTGATCTAGGGTCATGGGTTCAACAAACTGAATAGAAGGGAGTAATGTGTATTAAATGCTATAAAGTCCTCGGAATTGAAGGCTGCACATCAAGTCCCACCAGCCTGACTGTCATTGCAGCAGATTTCACTAGAATCAATGTCTCCGTCCGGTATTCACTGTTGTTATTAAGTAGTTTACCAGATCCTGATCTAAACTGAAGACTTTATTGTCTTTATATACCAGTACATGTAAAACTATTTGAGGATATTCTCTTTGTCAAAATGGTCAAAGCAATGTTTTCCAGATTTGTTGATTACCGTATAAGCCCTATTAACCACCCCTGCCTGTATAAGCACCCCCCTTAGGTCTTTTTCAATTGCCAGGAAATAAGGCCCCCCCCCCCCTGTACAGTGATTAAAATTATCTAGAATCGTATCAAAGAAAGTAAAAATAAAATGTGTCTTTTATCCAATTTCTCGCTTGAAAATAAATAATTTAGCATAATTTGGGTGGATTATCTTCACTAAAAGTAAAGTAAGACATTATTTCAGTGGTTCCTTGTATTTATTTTTTTTCAAAAGATATTTTAAATTAAATATGATATTAAATATTATAAAGAGAATACTAAATTAACACTCCCCTTTTCTCAAGCGACCAGGATGGTTAATAGGGATTATATGGTAATATTTTTACATAAGAAAAGGTGTTTATTGGTTATGTAATCTGATGCAGTTCAGCTGGGCCAAAGCGACGCAGATGAAAGTTATGGCCAATGGGCCTCTGTTTAAATAAAAGAAATCTTTTATAAATACAAAAATATAATTAATGGATATTTTTTCAAGTTCCTTATTCCATTAGCTTGCCTGAACATTCAAACTAATTGTCCACTGTCTGACTCTGTTGTTGAAATCATAAACTTTTCACATTTTCATCTTCTTCTCCAGAAATTCTGTGTCATTAAATTCCAACCAAAATTAGCAAATGGTATGAAATCCATGGCTAAAGAGGTTCAAATGTTTGTTCAAATGAATTTACCTACTATAATCTTCATTAAGGGGAGATAATAAAGAAAAAGCAAAAATTTGAGCAATATGAAAATGTTCTTAAGAACCACTGGGTCAGAGAAGATGAAACTAGCGTAGAAAGCTTCCTGACATTAGATAGATTCTATTTTGTTCAATTCTTGCCCCCTGGGGGTGGGGTTGGGCTACTGTGAACAAAGTTTTAAATGGTTTAATGCATATATCAAAATTTTAAAGTCATATCAAAACTAGCAAAGCCATGAAAATTAAATCAAAGTGATGTGGATGCATAGATTGAACTGATAAAATAGAGAGCTGTTAGAGAGAATTAATCAAAACTATATTTCTGTTCATCTTGCAATACATATCAAGTTGGGTGGGATATCTAGGTTATCTTTTATGTTAAACAGCTTTGTTAATCAACTTAATTTCTATGTGAAAAAAATTGTGTGCAATTTTTATTGACTCGATTGTTTACATTTTTGAGCATCATGTTTCTTATGAGTACATGTATAGGAAAGGATAAAGGTACAAAACTTGCTCCTTTAAGGGTAAAATTTCAATGAGCAGTTAAGTAAATGGTTGTTGATGATCTCTGTGGTTTATGGTCAGTGTCTATGTGGATCAGAGGACTGGTCAATAGAGGTGACCAGGTTTATTTACATCTGTCAGGTACATAATACTGACCGGTGAGGGACGTGGTCTGGATAATATCTGCAGTCTTTATGGTGCCATTCTTACAGCGCACGTACTGAATGACATTACCAACAGACATGCATAGTCTGACTCGGCCATGTTGGAATCATTATACAGGCATACAGAAATAAATTCCAAAATGGTCAAAATTATAGCTGTTTACTGGCTCAATTTTTTTTGTTCAAAGCAGGTAACTTTGAGGGGAGGGTACTGGAAAACAAGGACCACCTGTACTGAAACAATATCTTTGACGATGGGATTGAGAAAATGTGCATGCAAATGTGACAGATTAACGACTGTTTTTTATGACACATATCATGTTAACTGTGTATCCAATCTTTTTTTTTGCTGGTGAATACAATTCTATAGAAGAAAGCGAGTGTTTATATTTAGGTGAAATAATTCCCTATTAAGTCAGGGAAAATAAAACTTTTCACACATGGCAAAAAATTACAAAGATTGAAGATAAGACTTTCCTTAAATAAAAAAAACAATATTTTCTATGCGAAAAGTAACATAATTTTTTGTAGGTACCTGCTTAGAATTAAAATGATGATGATTTATGACTGCTTGATGTATGAAGAATCAAATGCATTAAATAAAAAAAAAAGAAAAGATTTTTCAAGTTCATGAATTTAAAACAATTCAGTACAATACATTGAACCTTTGTAGATTCAAAAGAATAGAATATAGGTGTTATTTCCTGTTTGTAGGTACAATTTAGGTATTCTTTGCCTCAAAAGGCTTTCAGTAAGATTATATAAACTAAGATACTTAAATCTTGCATAAGACTGTCCATTGCCGAATACATTTGAGTGTGCTGCAAGCAATGAAGATTTATTATACCTTTAGGGGTAATCTTGCGTGTGTGTGTCTCAATCTGTCTTTATTTTTGTCTGTAACACTTAATTTGCATCACAACACTTTCTCAGCAACTACTCATTGCAGATGCTTGTACTATTAGGATATCTTTGTCTTGGCATGCCATATAATGGTGGGATTCATGGAAGACTTAATTTATTCAAATCAGAGCAGGGATATTCCAAGTGACACTTCTTTATATGCCCTCCATCGAAACAGGGAGCAAGCAGGGCATATTGCTTTGCTTTTGTCTGTTGGTTGGTTGAACTGTCGGTCGGACGGTCTGTCTGTCGGTCCAACATCAGTTTCCATTATTTTTTCTTTTCCTAGGTTGCTCATATTGAATTGATATTTGGTATACAGATTTATCATAAGAATATCTAAGTCAAATAATGTTTTGTAGATGATCGGCCCATTTTGGATAGAGTTGGACACCTTGGACTTTGAAAAATTCCAATAATTTGCAGTTTGCATTATTTTCTTTGCAGAGGTTACACATATTGAAATGAAATTTGGTATACAGATTTAACATATGAATTAATATCTAGTTCAAGGTCTGGTTTGGGTACAATTGGGCCATTTTGGACAGAGTTAGGCCTCTGAGTGATTGACTTACAAAAAATCAAATAATCTGCAGTTTCCATTCCTTTTCATCGCAGAGGTTGCACATATTGAAATGAAATGTGGTAAACTGATTTATCATATGAATATCTATAGGTCAAGTTCGGTGTTGGTTATGATCGAGCAAATTTTGACAGAGTTATTTCCTTTGGACTTAGAAAAATTCCAATTATTTGGCAGAGGAGGGCATAAGTGTTGTATTGTGTTTTCACATCTCTTTTGAAAAGATTTTTAGCTCACCTGAGCCAAAGGCTCAAGTGAGCTTTTCTGATCAAAATTTGTCCATTGTCTGTCGTCGTCGTCGTTGTTGTAAACTTTTCACATTTTCATCTTCTTCTCAAGAACCACTGGGCCAATTTCAACCAAACTTGCTACAAAGTATCCTTGGGTAAAGGGGATTCAAGTTTGTTCAAATGAAGGGCCATGCCCTTTCCCAAGGGGAGATAATTATGAATTAGAAAAAAATTAATGGCATTTTTAAAAAATCTTCTTCTCAAGAACCACTGGGCCAGGAAAGATGAAACTCAGGTGGAATCATCCTCAGTTTAGTGTAGATTCAAGTTTGTTCAAATCATGAGCCTCAGGGAGAGGGCAGGGCCAAAATGGCCGATCAAGGTTTTACATAGGAATATATAGGAAAAAAATCTTCTTCTCAAGAACCATTGAGACAGGAAAGATGAAACTCCTGTGGAATCATCCCTAGGTAGTGTAGATTCAAGTTT
>PRKT01000221.1:631259-644205 GCA_003671525.1 Saccostrea glomerata | reverse complement strand
CCCCCCCCCCCCCCCCCCCCCCCCCCCTGCATGAAAATGCGTGGTTGTGGGGAAACGGTATATGCGTGATTAGGAAATGCTATATGCGTTAAAATGCATGACTGCGGGGAAGGGGGTTAAATGTAGCAAGATATTACATTACCTGATAGCATCTTAAGTAATACAGTAAGACTAAATTCAAACATGGAAATTTTATTTTGTTTCACCTCCTTTTATTGGATGTACATTGTACGGCTATAGATACTATGAAGTGAAAATTAGTGAATTACTCAACTCAGACATCGCTCTGTGACTCCATTTTTGCTGTTCTAAATCTCTGACAATTTTTATAAAATGTAAACATACGAGGGGTGATAAAAAGGTTCGCGAACTATCTCTATATCTACTAAACCACAATTCAGATTAGAAAAAAAATTGGTACACACATAGCCTTACACAAGTTTTATATATAGCATTTGTTGAATAATGTTTTGCTGCTTGTCTGCGATGTCACAATGTGAAAATGACGTCAATATGTAAATCACTTGTGACAAAAATTGGTTGTCTCAGTTGTACTTGTTCAACGAACAGCTGTAAATTTTATGGTATACCTTGGAAATTCCTTTGCAGTACCGTATAATAATTTGTACACAGTTAATTTAGACAAAAGACATCCTAGAAATTCAATCAATGATTGGACTGATCGTTTAAGCAATTGAAGAGAGATGGTTAAAAATGATAATTGTTCTGTTGCCCAGTGAAAGCAGGTTTGAAAAAAGATGTGTTTTTGATGAAAGAATTTGTTATGAAAGACCACCAATTTACAGTTTGAAAAATAGTTGAATATCTTAACAATAATTTAAGTATTAAATACATGTACCTAAGATATCGTTTACTTTACATTTTTAACATATTAGATATGATAAAAAGGAGGCATCCATACTTTATCCACCTTGTAATAACGACTCTCCTGAGATAGAGAATTTGAGTTTTGATGGTCGCCAAGCTCATTTTAGGAAAGGATATTCTTGTCCACCCATTCTGTTGCTGAGATTTGACCATTTCTGACAATTGACTTGTTCTTGTTATAAAAAATTAACTTGCATGGAAAGAAATACAAAACTCAGAAAAACCTTTAAATTTAGACTTTGTGACAGAACAACTACGGATCAGGTCACGTGACCGCCTTCATGTGACTTGCGCATGGGCAGAATGGTGGCAGATTTGCATAAAAATCGAAGAGGACTAATTTAACGTATAATCAACACTGAAACCAAAAAACGTTTCTTTTACGGAAGTTATTCAATTAGTTCGCGAACTTTTTGATCACCCCTTGTATTCCAATTTTTTTAAGCTAAAAAAATTCGAATTTGTTGTTTAAATATTTGTACCAAAGTTGGTTATAGATAAATATAACGGTTAAATAAAAAATTTAGGACACAAGTCTACAATCTTTTTGAATGACCATCGTACTAGATCTACTAGCATTAATTTTTTTTCTGTATCATTGATGTTGACTTTATACCGTTACAGTTCCGAGTTTATAGAGAGCATTTTGTATCCTGTTCTGACAAATTAAGTTGCACGTGGAATGGTGGACAATGGAAAACTGTTTTTAATAAAGAGAAAGGAAGCATTTCATAAATAACACTTGTGAATAACTTTTTAGATTTTTTAATAAATATAAATATATATCATGAACATAGTTGCACCTGTGTTTTACTATGCAGTAAAATTAAGGATGTTGAATCTCAACTTTGATATCTCACACCTCGGATATCTCGACATTTTCCAATAGTCCCGCAAATGTTGAGATAATGAAATTTACCTAGATATCAATAGAAATTTGTTTGGGTCTAGGAAAGCCATGGTAATCATGTATGTTCAGAGGCATCCTCATGTGTGAAGATTCAAGTATATTCAATTTGATGTGTCTGTGGGGGTTAGGGTTAAGGCTTAAATTCAGTGGAAAATCAAATGTTTTATGGGACCACTTTTTATATTTAAACTTTCCAATACTAATCCGAGTTCTGCTTTTTCCAAGCTCTACTTATTGAATCAACTAGTTTAACATATGTTATTGACAAAGAGTCAAAAGGATTAGACACAAGTTCAAAATGTACTAGTTTAGGGTCAGCAGGTAAAAAAGATATGATTTTCACAAATAAAAGTACTTGTATATTACTGTAACAGCATTTTTCAATATAAATGTAGAGCTAATATGATGATGGCATTCATTGTGGGGTCTAGAGAAAGTTTAGTCATTTGTTTTGAGTGACAGTGGAGACATGTAAAGGTCATCTTAGGACAGCGATCAGGTCAACTGGGGTCAAGACTGGTCAGAGGTCAAGCAATAAATGCCTGTCATCAGACACATGAAGAAAATGTGGGAGCTCCATTGCTGACATCGGTAATAAATACAGGGGAAAGAGGTATTGTGTGGTCGTTATTCCGCGAACGGAAAGTCCATACATCTGTCTGAGGTTGTTCCAAGCATCCAGTGGTAGACAATTTATGGCCGGGGTTGAAGATTTATAAAAATGTGGCAAAATGTTTTTTGTGTGAATATATGAAATACAATGTCATGTATATATAAAAGCTTATTTATATGTATTTACATGGTCATAAATATGCAGTATCATATATCATGCCCACAGGTCTAGCAAGAAGATTATACCAGTTTAATGAAGAATGTAATAATTCTGTGAGCTGTTTATGGGGTGAGGTGTCAGTTTTATTTTTATAGCAACTCATGTTTCCCAATCATTCTGATTTAATGATGCAACAAGAACTTCAATAGTTTGATCTGATAAATGATCTGGTGGCCTCAGTTATGATTTTTAGGGTTACATTAGTGAGATCAAATATCCAGTTATGAAATAAATATAAGGCATTTAAGGAATCAACTTAGGCAGCAATTATTGTTGCATACGGATTGAAAAATTATCCAGAATACAACAAAATCTTGCGTGCAGTAAATTAGCAATTTGAAGAATACCAACTTGCGGTTGTCTAAAGAGGCATATCGAGATGCTCTTTTAGTTTGTGTAGGGTTGTACATTTTCAAGTGAATACTGTCTTTTCCAGAAAAAAACACATTTCATTCTGAAATACTTACTAAATATATCAGCATTTTTGGTACTCTTGGCCTCCATGAATATGGTGGAGGCAAAGAGTGTTTGACATGTCTGTCTTCAACCTTCCAGTCTTTTAGTTATGTGTTAAAATCTGCCAAACAGTTGAAAGGGGGGGGGGATTTTAGAGGCAGGGGCTGTTAAAATGAATTTTACAGTATTCTTGTATCGTTTTTGCTCACTTTGTAACAAATTAATTTAATTTTATACTCCCGCTTGAAAAGCGGGAGAGTATATAGTAACTGGAAGGTCCGTCCATCACTCCATCCAGCTGTACGTCCGTCTGTTATGCTTTGGGGTACCCGTCTCTTATCCGCAACTCCTCTTATACCACTGAATGAAAGCACAAGTGCACTTAAGCAATACATAATGGGCCCTTTTTATGTGCCGTTTTACTTAAGAATATATCACCAAATATTTCTCTTTTGATAATAGTTAGATACTAGTGGATATTTCTAATTCAAAAGTGCTTTAAGCATCACCAAAACAAATCATGCATACATATGAAGATACGAAATCCACAGCGTTACCCGTTCAAAAGATGTGGATAAGGTTTATATTTTGCGGACAAACAGATAGGCGGTCGGATAAGTAAAAATTATTTGCCACACGAATCTTTAATCACGAGGACAAAAAAAATTCATAATGCCTAATTTTGATTCACCATATGATGCATAAAATACATGTATTCCTGGTATGTATGTATATCAAAAATAGTTTGGCCATGTTGACAAATTGCTATTTTACAAAGTGATTAAAAAGTAGAAGGCACAACATTCCCCAAATCCTTCAAAAAATGGTTTATTCTGACAGGCCTTCTTCAAAACTTCTTGAATATGTAGATTGTCTCTACTGGGTGGCAGTAAAATACAAAGAACAAGGTGCATTAGGTGCCAAATTCGACCCGGTGTCCAAATTAAATAAAATTCCTCTGAATTCTTTCAGAGTGTTTTCTTGAAATTATCAATTCATATTTTTAAAATGCTTAGCTGTAAAGGTAGCAAAGATTACGAAAACGTCGCAATATTTTGACATTGTTTTATGTGACGTCATGAACAAAATGTGATGTATTTAAATAAAACCAGTTTTCTTGTATATAATTTCATTATGTATTTTTTAAATATCATTTTTATATAAACGTACGTTGCAATTTATTGCTGTACATGTGATACCTTTATGGAAAGTGGCGATTTTTCCTGTTCGAATTGAATTACATATCCTGTAGAGTTTGGTGATAATTTACATGTAATCGCGCTTAAGTCGAATGAACAATTCCAAATAATTTACAAGTGTCTGAAGGTACTGTTGTACAAACAAGAGATTTTACAAATTTGATTTGCAATTGACAGAACAGTGGGTTTGCAATATCGGAACTGAATCCT
This sequence comes from Saccostrea glomerata, assembly GCA_003671525.1. NCBI lineage: Eukaryota > Metazoa > Mollusca > Bivalvia > Ostreida > Ostreidae > Saccostrea > Saccostrea glomerata. The sequence goes on along the minus strand of PRKT01000221.1, from coordinate 639,710 downwards.
CCACAATGCCGATTCTTAAATTACAGTATTTTTGCAAAAGGAAGAAACTCAAGAAAGTGAACGGAAATACTTCACACTCTATTTAGAATATACTGTTTACATTCTAATTAAGAAGTACTTTGACCTACAGAACCATGCCTCGTAGTCAAAACTTACCGATGTAGCATGTTTTATGAGCACGAGTCTTATAACCCATGAGATTACTACTGTTAAATTTGACTTAAATATATATGAGATGTAACGTAAATGATACCTCAACACTGCGAATTGTATGACTGTTTATTCCTCATTTACTGTTAATGTTAATAAAAGAAATTTTAAATATTTCTATATTTTGATAATAAAACGTATGTTAAAAGCTTCAGAAAAGCGCATTCGTGACTTTTTAGCTTGCAAACAAATTGGATACAGAGACAGCTCCTGTGTATCATGTGACACAACAAGTCAGAACCCGGGAGAGGAGAAGCACAATTCCCGGCGTGGGATGATTAGATTATCAGAATACAAGAAGAATGTTGTAATGTTGTGAAACTCTGATTTTGTCTGTTCTCACATCCGAATCTTTCTTCGCAGCTGGTACACATTACAGCAACTGGGCGACTTCGCAACCACCTTCACCTCTTGTCGCTAGGGGGCGCCCAACTCTCATCTTTCGCACTCCGGGGAAGCTGTGCTCATCTCGTTATAAGTCATTTTGAAAATTGGTATTATGGCGTTCTGATAATTTTTGATATCACCTGAGCTGAGCCTTAACCATAAATTCTACTTAGAGATAATTAAAGACAAAAAAAATTCCCATGTCTCTCACGGGATACATCAGTTTTCTTTCAATATCATAGAATAATTTTTCATCTTTAAATGAAAAAAAAGGAAAAAAAATATTGTTAGGTTTTAGGGTGTGTAATATTTTTATATATCATATTAAAAATTAAAACATTTATCCATTTAATCAATTTAAAATCAAATGCCCCCACCCCCCAAAAATGTTCATATTAAGCTCTCAATAAATTGCTGTTAATTCTTGGTGTCATTTATCCATATTTGATATCGTTTTATTAATTCCGGTTCACATTTATTGAATAGATAATCGAATTTATTATTTATTTGTTCAAGACAAACAAAAAAAATCGATCGAAAATCCTAGAGATTTTGTTAACCACAGGAAAAGGCTAATGTCTGTATTGATGAATAACTGAGGCTGTTCGAGATGCTCCCTCATCATATCACTGAGACTACCATAAAGCCCGAGAACAGCATGTAATGATCATTGATGAGCCTTTTATCATACTTCCCATTGATCTCTGTCACCTAATAACTCGATAAAACCCGATAAAACGTTCATCCCGAGGGGAAAAATCTCCGCCGCCTGTCTGTATGTCGCCAACCAATAATGGATCATCTTCCTAGTCACCTGACAATAGGCGGTGATCATCACAGCGCATCATTATCTGCCAGCCTTGGTAGAGGGCCGTGGGCGGGACTTAGGTAAATTACTGCTAAAGCATCGTGAAATACCTCAAATTTGTGGGATTTATAAGAAAAACCCACTTGCTTTATTTCATGCACCTGTAGTTAATTCAGGCCTTATTAATTACACTATGTTTTCCCTTATTGTTCAAAGAGATATTGATAATAGAGGGAAATAAAATATTTTCAGATTTTATTTCCAAAATGGAGAGTAAATACTTTTTTAATTTTAAATTGCTGTAAAATAATGTGATAAGTTAATTAATGATTAATCTTAAATTTTAATAGCAGGTTTTCAATAATTTTTTTAAATTTTCTTTTTAGTGTATTGTGTAATTGTCGCTAACGGAGTAGCACCATACAGCCTGACATATTTATCTGTTCCAATATCACATGAGGGTCAAACCGGATTAAAAACCTAGGATTATTAATCCTATCACCAGTCTTTCTCTTTATTTCACAAATCTATGAGATCAGATTAACTCTCTCTTTAGACAATAATCCCCTAATCCTAGATCTTTTTACATGACATCTAGCTGTACTCTAAAACGGTCTAGCGAATAAGCACCTATCATTTTATTCATTTATTCTAAAGAGATCTAATCCGCGATTATCTGACAAGAAAAAATTCAAATATTACATACATCATAACAAAAGAATTTGAAATTTAAATAATAGATAGATTAATGATTTTACAATCCCGAGATTCTATCCGAGGGACATTCTAATACACAAAGACTGAAACCTTTTGTTAGGACTAAAACAGTGTCTGGATAATCCAAAAATCTAGAGTCATCAGAATTATAGAACACCAGGCGAAAAACATTATATAAAAAAAGTTCAATTAACAGTTAATAAAAGTTTAGAATTTAAATAAGAGAACAAATTAAAACAAAAAAGGATGAAAATAAAATACTGTCAAAGAAAGCAGTAAAAATGATCAAAAACGCGGGTTAAAAACGCGGGTTAAAAATAAAACTGAAGTATAAAATCGGTGAGTAAGAATAATGTTTAAATTATTTTTTTTATATTAACAATATTTTTAGCTATGATCAAGGCTATCTATCCCATTTGTCAACAGGATGTGTTCAGATCTTTTCAACGAAAATGAAGTAATTAATTTGTAAGGGCGAGTTTCCTGTTACTTTTGACTCCATATGATTTTATTTAATTTTCCACTCCGTAAAACGCTAAATTCTAAACGGCACAGGACACTTGTTACTTTAATAGATAATTAAATTACAAATGTGATCTAAGAACAGGCTAATTAAAGCAAAAGTACAAAGAATCCCTCCTTCATTAAATCCCGAGCCCGGCCAGTAGGGAGGAGTAAGGGGTCAAGTGTTAAAAACATTTGCAGAAATTATTTTCTACCAGTTTTATGTATATTCAAAATTTCAAAGCATTTCGTCTAAAAACATAAGAGATATTGAGATTTTTGTTTCAGCCAATCAGAGCGAAGTGCACGTGCATGCGCGTGAGTTCTTGCTTATTTGACATTGTCATATTATCTAAACTATCAATATATTCTTATATAATGAGTTTCAAAACATTTCATTAAAAAATATAAAAGTTGTGACTATTTTAAGTATATCAGTCATTTCACTCATTTCACGCGCCCGCACGTGCAGGCGTATGCGCGCAAAATGACCTTCGTTCCGCACACCTACACTACACACCTATTAACCCTAAAAAGGTTTTAGCTCAGTTGGGTGAACAGTTTCTGAGAACACTTCCGGACAAAAAAGTACCGGAGAACAAATAAGAAAAAAAATAATAATAATAATAAGAAACCGAGTAAAAACAATATGTTCCCAAACTCCGTTTGGGGAACATAATTATTTATTTTCAAGCGAGAAATTGGATAAAAGACACATCTTATTTTTACTTTCTTTGATACGATTCTACATAATTTTAATCACTGTACAGGGGGTGGGGGGGCCTTATTTCCTGGCAATTGAAAAAGACCTAAGGGGGGTCTTATACAGGCAGGGGTGGTTAATAGGGCTTATACTGTAATCAACAAATCTGGAAAACATTGCTTTGACCATATTGGCAAAGAGAACATCCTCAAATAGTTTTACATGTACTGGTATATAGAGACAATAAAGTCTTCAGTTTAGATCAGGATCTGGTAAACTACTTAATAACAACAGTGAATACCGGACAGAGACATTGATTCTAGTGAAATCTGCTGCAATGACAGTCAGGCTGGTGGGACTTGATGTGCAGCCTTCAATTCCGAGGACTTTATAGCATTTAATACACATTACTCCCTTCTATTCAGTTTGTTGAACCCATGACCCTAGATCACTACCAAATCACTGTCTGACTTCCTCCTCACCGGAGATTCCTCGGACATTTAATACTGATCGAGTCACCAGTTACCTCTACAGGTTAACATGGACACTACTTCTCTAGACTTGGTCCACACCAAAATTTTGGCTACATATGGCAGTTCACAGCTTTTGAGAAGTTAGACCCAATATTTCTTTTTTTGGTAACTATAAGAAGATTTCATGAGCCAAAATTTCTGCAACAGTACCAGTCTCATATCACAATTATTTGCCACATCAAACCTTCTAATTTCCCTCTGAAATTGTGCAATATTAATCAATTCATCCAACATTCCTTAACTATTTGATGCAAAAGAATGATGTCTGTAAAATTATGAGTATTGTTACAAAAACAGTCGTATATCATATATACATAATATCAGAGCACTAATATACCAGCTGCATTTAAATGTGAAATGGCATAAAAGTACTTTGAAAAGTTCAAAGTAAACAAATACCAAACATAGGTAATCAAAAATTACAGTCCTCACTCTCTGAAAGTAAGGCAATTAATTAGCCTCACGTGACTATTGCACTTTTACCTGCAAGTTTGATCTGAATAGGATTTTTCTTATTTTCATTCTTTAAATTATTGGTTTTTTTCTATGATTTTACAAATAAGAAAAACATGAGAGGGAGAGAGAAAGAGAGAGAGAGAAGAGATATCAATTAAATAAATTGTTCCATAACTTCCAGACCTCATCCAATTATGTTTCTGTTCCTTGTTTTTCTTTGCCATTAACTTATTAGTGGATAGGATTTTAAGCCTTGCTCTACATTATTTTTTTCTTTTCAATAATCTGTAAAATGTAGGCAAGATTCAGCATCTGATACAAGTCTTGGAATGTGCACCCCTAGATGCATCATGCATGCAACTTTGGTAAGAATAGGATAAGCAGTATTATAGGAATCTGGGAATGACTCTTGAAAAACAAGAGATGCAGGGGCCACATCGCTTACCTGAGCACATGGGCTCAGGTGAGCTAACAAGAGGCCCATGGGCCACAACACTAATCTCAATAATTTTAACAATGCTGTTCATCTAAAAATTTATACTCCAATGAAAATGTGTGACCTAACCAATTGATTCTGTTGTGGTTTTTGACAGCATTTTTAAGATAAAGTCTAATGTATAACTTTGATTTCCTTTATTTATGCAATTTAGAGCTATTGATTATCTCCCCTTGGAAGGGGGCCTGGCTTTAATATCCTCTCAAGATCCTAAGCCAGATTAAACTTTCATAAACGTTGCATCATTTCGACAAGACTTTGCCTTACTTATAAAGATAAAATTTGCAGAGGTTGGTTCTGTTTAGTTTGAACTTCTCAAAGTAGTTCTATGCCATTTAACATTTAAATTCCACTGGTAAATTATTGCCCTTCTAATGTATGTAAGCTAATATGACTAATAATTTTAGAAGACATTTTAAAAGTAGATCAAAGTAGATCATTCTCATGATTGAACTTATAGGGCCTATAAGATGATATTACCAAATTGACATAAATAACTAAAAGGGATATTTTCTCTACTTTTCTTAAATTTTAAGAACATATTACCCTTAAATCCCTTGTATAGAGTGCAATTTTGTAAAAGACGCACCCCCAACTTTGGGGGTAAAAATCCTGAAAAAACGCTGGTCCTATGTAAAAAGCGCATCCCAAAAACGCAGAAATTGGATGTGACATTACTTTTTCTAGTACAGTAACTTAAAATTAAAAAATTAAAAAATTTACGAATCTCAAACAAAAGTAGAATGTCAGTTTTTTCACTTTACATATTCAAGTATGCATCTGTGAACATTTTAATTTAACCTTTGTAATACTGTAAACGTGGAAATTTTGACGATGTGCTAATTTTGACTATATTGACGATTTTTATTTTCTCGTCAAAATTTACACTTGTCAAACTTCAAATCATAAATATAGCTTCACAACAGACATTGACCATTCTACAACACTACCCATTAATTTTCTCGTCTTCCCCTATTAAAACTAGATTAACAGAAGTAACTATTAATTTCTTTTGTTATTAGTTATGAAAACATAGTGATATGTAATCATGGTATCAAATACTGCATGGGTACCTTAAAAGGTAATTATCTCGCCGTGCTTGACATAATTCGTCACCTCAGGCAATTGACCACTTATTAGAAAACAAATTAAAAGAGGGCAATTTATTTAATTAAATCTTACACACTTACATAAGTTTTACAATCTTACACGCTGTGGATTCTGTACAAAAATTAAGCTTTAATGATAATCCGACGCCGCCTTTGTATCCCCGTGAATTAAAAGATACATAACTCTGGATGAAATATTTCGTCAAAATTAACACTCGTCAATTTTCGTAAACAAAAAATCGTCAATTTTTCAACTCGTCAATATAACCACGTTTACAGTATTTTTCTAACAAGATCGAGGTAATAATACTTGATTATTTCATTTTTAATTAATTCCAAGCCAAGCGTGTTATGAATTTATGCTTACCAATAGAATGCATATACACCAAGCACATGTCAGTATGTACGTAAACAAAACTGGGTCATACCCAAGTGATATTAATGGCAAAAATTTGGCTTTTAGTAATTAAACAGTTCTTGGTATTCATTGATAATTTTCTTGAATGTAATTGACTGTTTTTACAAATATGTATACGTTTCTATGTGCTTACACTGGCTAGTGTTTTAATAACGCAGGTGTTGAAGTGATAATTGTTATATAAACAATGGTCATAGCCTACGTGACTACATAGACTGAAGTTAAATATAGCAATGACGCGGCAATAGATTCCCTAACAATTTGTAGCTCGAATTACATATCTAAAATTAAAAAAATAAAAACAAGAGGCCCAGGGGCCACAGCGCTCACCTGAGCACATCAGGCTTGAATTTACTCCCACCCCCCACCCCCCTCCAAACGTTCATCATTTGAACAAACTAGAATCTACACTACCTGAGAATGATTCCATATAAATATCACTAATCATAGCTTTGAAGTACTTGTAAAGAAGATTTTTAAAAGTTTCCCTATATATCCCTAAGTAAAACTTGGGTCGGCCATTTTGGCCCCACCCTTTCCCCAGGGGTCATGATTTGAACAAACTTAAATCTGCACTACCTGAGGATGATTCCACATGAGTTTTATCTTTCCTGGCCCAGTGGTTCTGGAGAAGAAGATTTTTAAAGATTTTTTCTAGATATTCCTATGTAAAACTTGGGTCGGCCATTTTGGTCCCACCCTTGCCCCAGCGGTCATGATTTGAACAAACTTGTATCTACAATACCTGAGGATGATTCCACATGAGTTTCATCTTTCCTGGCCCAGTGGTTCTTGAGAAGAAGATTTTTAAAGATTTTTCCTATATATTCCTATGTAGAACTTGGGTCGGCCATTTTGACCCAACCCTTGCCCCAGGGGTCATGATTTGAACAAACTTATATCTACACTACCTGAGGATGATTCCACATGAGTTTCATCTTTCCTGTCCTAGTGGTTCTGGAGAAGAAGATTTTTTAAGATTTTTCCAATATATTCGTATGTAAAACTAGGGTCTGCCATTTTGGCCCCACCCTTGCCCCGGGGGTCATGATTTGAACAAACTTAAATCTGCTCTACCTGAGGATGATTCCACATGAGTTTAATCTTTCCTGGCCCAGTGGTTATGGAGAAGAAGATTTTTAAAGATTTTTCCTATACATTCCTATGTAAAACTTGGGTCGTCCATTTTGGTCCCACCCTTGCCCCGGGGGTCATGATTTGAACAAACTTGAATCCACACTACCTGAGGATGATTCCACATGAGTTTCATCTTTCCTGGCCCAGCGGTTCTGGAGAAAAAGATTTTTTAAAAATGCCATTAATTTTTAACAAATTCATGATTATCTCCCCTTGGAAAAGGGCATGGCCCTTCATTTGAACAAACTTGAATCCCCTTTACCCAAGGATACTTTGTGGCAAGTTTGATTGAAATTGGCCCAGTGGTTCTTGAGAAGAAGATGAAAATGTGAAAAGTTTACGCCGACGACGCCGACGACACCAACGAAGACAGACGACGGACAAATTTTGATCAGAAAAGCTCACTTGAGCCTTCGGCTCAGGTGAGCTAATAAAAATAAGTTAAAGAACTAGAGCAAAGCTCGTTGCTTTCGAGTAGGTCTTCTGTCCTGTTTGACTGGAAGTAACTATCATTTTTTGTAAAAATGAGTAATGATGTCAAACAAGAGGCCCATGGGCCACATCGCTCACCTGAGAAGCTTTGGCCATTCCGTTCTTTACCAGATTTCCCCTTGTAATACATATTGTGACCCCATCCTACCCCAATGATCATAATTTAAACAATTTGAATTCTACACTATCCCAGTATGCTTCCACATAAGTTTAAGTTTTTCTGGCCCAGTGGTTCTTGAGAAGAAGATTTTCAAAGATTTTTTCTATATGTTTCTATGTAAAACATTGATTCCTTATTGTGGCCCTGCCCAACCCCCGGGGGTCATGATTTGAACAATTTAGAATTTACACTGTTCCTGGATGCTTCCACATAAGTTTCAGCTTTTCTGACCCAGTAGTTCTTGTGAAGGAGATTTTCAAAGATTTATTCTGTATATTTCTATGTAAAACTTGGATTCTCTATTGTGGCCCCACCCAACCC
>PRKT01000221.1:556184-613046 GCA_003671525.1 Saccostrea glomerata | reverse complement strand
GGGGGGGGGGGGGGGGGGGGTAATTGTCCAACTAACATAAAAATCTTACTTTGGTTTGTTCTTTTACACAATGTACTGAACCATCTAGAGTATTTGACGGAATTTTAAATTTTGAACTGGAATTCTAAATTTAAAAAAGAACTTGCGTGATCTTATTTTACAATCACAAAATAAGAAAACAATGAGCCCATGTTTTAATAATCAAATATAGATGTCCATCCTACCAAGAGGAACTGAATTGACTGTGAGAGGGGTATATTGACAACAAAGGGTTATTATGCGGGGGATCAAACCTTTTGTGGGGGAAAGCATTATGCGCTTTGACACGATTAAAATTTCATGAACACTTTCTTCAGATATTTACCAATCATGTTGTCAATCTCGGGTAAGAAAAAGAAGTAACAAACCAGAATTAAGAACAATGGTCATTTTATGTATCATTTCAGATTGCGATTAGATAATATGGGTGTTTACAATAGCAAGTCCATGGATGAAACATGCGTATGCCGCTGCCCATGTGATTCATACTACAGATATTTTATGATGCAGAAATTTAGTGTACTTTTTAGTCGGAATTTCGCAATAAGCAATTTAAAACAATAAGTTTAAGGGTGCTTGAATGACTCAGTTATAATTCTTGGGCTCCTAGACTCTTGTCCTCCTCTGTACCGAGGAAACTCGGAATCATGGTGACACTTGCTATTGTTATCTATGCCGCCTCTTTGTTAAATTACTATCGATCTTCGCTTTTTAGTAGATATATAATTTGCAAAATTCTATTTAAGTAGATGGCCCGGTATCTCCTCTGAAAGAATCAGTGTTTAACCAGGTGGAGAGTTCACATGAAGAACCTGTCACAAATCAAGCAAGAGAAAGTGGTCACACAGGGATGTATTCAATTTGAATTTCAATTAAAATGCTCTTGTCTATTGTCATATTGATATTGTGTTTATCGCATTCAGCGAGCTACAATGATTTCCGATGTGTCAAAAACACGGCTCCTAATTGTTTTTTCTTTCAGTGTTGATCGATCATTGTATACCTAAGGATGAGCCATTCCTTCCCCTTTCACTTATACCAGAATTCTCTATCCCTAAAGAAAAAGACACCCAGTGTGTTTTATATTGTTTATGAACACTGTTCAATAATCTGATTGAAATTTTTTATTGTCATTATTAGAAAAATGTCTCGTTATTTATTGAGAAATGGACACTTTAAATCAATTCTTCCAGAAACTTTTTTTCTTGTAATTTATGATTTTATTAACATATTCTTATTAATATTATGATATATTTTTGGTTTGAAAAATCTCTGATAATCGTTTAATTTATGTATGGTTAAAGAGAAAGGACTGTTCAAATAGGACATGTTGGCTAAATAAAAAATGGATATAAAATTTCAGTTTTGCAAAGTACATATATTAGTTTAGCATTCCTAGGCCTCATTAATAACACAAAGACAAATTGGCAGTTTACGTTAAAAAATTAACTAATAATAAAAATAAATCTAACATATCTAAAACTATTGATGGACAGTGTTTTTGAATACCACTGCTTTGAAAATTTGTTTGTTATTCGAACACGAACTGCAAAATAAAAATAGAATTATATGTGAAAATATTTCATCGTAATTCCCGTGAATTAGTATATAGAAATATTATACAAGTATCCTGTCAAGTTATGTTTTCTAGAAGTAAATGCCTTGCAAGCATCATGCCAGACAGGTCGAATGTTACTACAATTATTAACAATAAAAACAACAATAAACAAGATGTGCTTATGAAACACTTATTCTCCCGTATATATACAAGTAGCTTATGGCAAAGTTTGGAGGTTTCTGAATTGGAAGTCAAAGGTCAAGGTCAAATTGTTGGTTTCCCAAAGGAAGGTCTTGTCACATGGTATACATCTGTGAAATATGAAAGCCTTAGTCCTAGCTTCGAAGTAAGGCCAAGGGTAATTTTATTTTTTAAATGGGTCAATCTCTAAGACCAAGGTCAAAAATATTTATTCTCTTTGAAAGGTCTTGTCACAATGAATACACGTGTGAGTATGAAAGCTGCAGCACAATAGTTCAACAGTTATTGCCAAGCATATGGTTTTGAATTTATTTGTAAAGAACAGTCAAACTCAAAGATCAAGGTTAAGAGTTCAAATTTGGTGGTACCCAGAGAAAGACTTTTCACAAGAAATACACCTGTGAAATATGAAATCCAAAGCCCCGCGCGCTCTAATTTTATGAGCAAGTTTTAAAGATTTTGCGGACAAACAGACTGGCGGACGGACAGGACAAAAACTATATACCCGGTAGCCCCGAATCTTCGATTTCAAGGACAACAAAATATGAATCTTATTAAAACTAAAACATAATGGAAGCAATACAGCATGAACGATATAACTCAGTTTTTAATTTTAATCAAATCAGGAATATCAGTTCTTATGAAGAAACTGCATTTTTCGTATCAAATCCAACTGATTGTCCCTGTAACTGGAGATTCGGAGGTGTTTAGTTTTTGTTCTGTCCTGTCTGTCTGTTTGTCTGCAAAAACCTTAACCTTGCCCATAACTTTTGAGTGGGTGCGGCTATGGCTTTCATATTGGTCAGGTGTATTTCTTTCACGAAGTTTGATCTCTTAAGGTAGGATTCTTCTCTGGTTTCTGACTAGATGAAACATTCAAAGTATATTTGCTTATTTGTCTTATATATTGAGGTGTAAGGGATTTAAAAGACCATATTTTGCTTTCCTCATCACAATTGTATAACTTTAAATAGAAATGGTAAACTGCGTTTGAAAACTAGCAGGGAATATATTTTTGGCGGAATGGTGGCGTATAAAAATATCTTCTTTTCTGCCTCTCAAAGTTATAATAGAACAATGAATTTAGTTATAATTTTTACACAATCAAAGGCTTGGAGAAATTTTCAAATGTAAATCAAATAAATATGATTTTTCAAACAAAATAGAACTTTTTTAGCTTTTAAACGCTTCCTATCAAAGTGCAGATTTGAGCCAAAAATCCATAAACAGTATTTTTTCTCTCTAAGTTAACGATCAAAACTTTTTGTTTTTGTATCATTTTGTACATTTATATTACAGTTTTATTATATGTGAAAATAAGAAAAAGTTAAATATAGGAAGAATATGAAAATAACTAATATATCCTAAAAAATTAAGAAAAAACAGAGAAAATTCGAATTAGCCAATATCCAGTTTAGTTAAATTATTTATGTTAATTTGGCAAAACATGCTAAAGACCCGATATAGTAATAGGTTTTTATGCAAAAATAAGAATCTTTAAACTTTTGAAATAAAAGTAGGTACAATGTATCACATGATTGGCAACAGAATTTTTTTATTCTTAATGTCAAGGAAAAAGATAATGACCTTGACCTGACCTTGCCTCTAATATAAAAGGATCAAATTTAATCTCACTGATACTATAACTTACTGATATTGTCTTCTTGATACTGTGAAAATTTCATTAATTTTTAAATATTAGAAATATGAGAAGAATCCTACCTTAACAGTCTTTTAGGCAAAATTACCAAACTTTAACCTTGGCAATTATTGTCGAACAGGGCTTTCATATATACTAACATGTGTTACAATATGACAAAAACTTTCAGTTCAACATGTTTCACCTTTTGACTTGGACCTTAGAGTGTATAAACCCACATTTTAGAAACTTAAAAATAGACTATGGTTTTTGAAGAGTTAGAACTAGTGCTTTCATGTTTCACAGGTTATTTCAGAGAACAAGACCTTCCTTTGACTACCAACAATTTTGACCTTTGGATCTTTATCTTGGAGTTTGACTTGTTTGAGTCGAGAAAGTTTAACCCTCCTATAAATAAAACAAAATCAAGATTTACACTGACATTGGGAATTGTCACCATGTAAATAAATGTAAATACATTCTATGTTTTGTCCCAGTTGGATGTTAGATTTTGTTTTTCTTAACTTACATTGAATTCTTTAAAACATTTCAGAAACTACATGTATAACCTCGAAGAAGGAATCGATCCAAGAAGGCTGCAAATGGACAACCCGCCACATCCAGCAACACAGCAGATATTGTTATAGTTTGTTTTAAATTCTCTAAATTTTAAAACTTTAATGTTACACATAAACCTTAAACTAGGGGCTGTGATAGTGTTGATATGGTACAAGTATATCAATCAAATACAGTACTAGTATTTACATTTTCAACTGTTTTTTTTATATTGGTTTGTTTAACGTCCCTTCGATTTTTTCCCCTTAGATTGAAACACGACAAATTGTCTATGGGCTGCAAAGACCTTACAGCCTTTAAGGAGTAAGGGGTAGGGGTTCATAACGTGCCAGCACCTACTGCGACACAGACCTTGTTTTATAACTCTTATAAACTAGTCTCCACGTCTTGCAGTAAGATTCGAACCCACGGCGTAAGGTCCAACCACTTTGACCCCATACGTCAGAAAGATGACATTAATGAAGTTCAATGATTTAAAAATATATATATTTACGTCGATATTTTTTTAAGGTCATCGAAATAGGATTGATCGTTATGTAAATTGATCGTTTTCAACTCTTGTAAATTTATGTCTTTGAAAACTCAACAAACTAAACAGCGATTCTCTAAGTAACTGCACTTTTTAAATTGATGATTGCAAGATTCTAACATAAAAAAATATGATTCATGCAAAAAGAAGTTGACTTTTAGCTGCTTATATCTCTGTGTGTTGTTGTTGTTGTTTTTTTTTTTTTTTAAAGATTATCATAATTTGTAATCTGACAAGCTAAATCAATGTAATATGATACCATTTTTTTATGGATTTAAGAATTTTTCCCATTAAAATCGTATTAAAGATTAAAAGCCTAATGTTTTTACTCTTTATTTTTCTTTCGAAGAAATAATTTTGATGTGTCTGATCGCGCAGATCATATTGAACAAATTTAATTTTCTCTGGGTGTATATTTAGACCAGGGCATGTTTACTTTAAGAATTGTCATGTCATTTGACAGATCATCTGACTCATCATATAAATATATTAAATTTTACGCAAAACCCTGAAAAGAATACTAAAAAGCCATTTAAAGAAAGTAATTTGATGACCAGTTGTCCAGTGAATTTTGCGATGGGCTATTTGGAATGTTTGATTAGCATAAATGCCTGTAAACGTAAAAAGAGTGGACGCTTAAGAGTTTCATTATGATCTGTCCTAAACAAAACAACGAAAAACAAACTGTAAAACTTGACAAAGCCTTTATTATCTGTAAGGCTTTCTCACAATGAGAGAGAAAACAGACTACTTGATTGAATGTCATTTTAAAAGCCCTCATCCCTGGCAGGGGCTGTACAAATATTAATAAACATCACCACAAAAGGCGTGTGAAGATCTGCAGAGAAGCGGTGTGGTCATAATTATGGCTGTTTGTCCACTCTTCTTTCAAGTCGAAGAAACCAACCAGATCGATTCTCTTATACCAAAGTATTTTTTAACTAGGAGGTGCTAATGCCTCCGGAAACAGGGTTCTACAATGAATTGTCTGAAGAGTTTGAACACACTTTCTGTGTACATATGCACATGTTCTACAAATAATCATCCTTTTTTGACCAAAGAAATTTCTCTTTATCCGACCATTTTTTGCTCTTTTTATCATGCACGAATAATTGACCCTTTGCATATCCAGTTTCCGGACCGGAAGACTTGTTACCTTCCAGGTTTGTAAAAATGAACAATATATCCTATTTTCAACATAACCTGATTTGCCATTTCATTAAGAAATACAACAATTATTCTCTCTTTGTGTACTTTTTTATCATGGGAATTTTGCCATCCTTCTCGTGACAAAAAAAGTCTTGCAATAAAATATCCCATTGAACATAAGTTTTCAACTCTTGGGATTTTCTGTTTTGTTTGTTTGTCTTTTCTTCTTTAATTTTATGGCGTTTATTAGTTAGTTTTTGTTTTATTTAAAAAATCTTACATACGACACTGCAAGTACGGATAGAAATCAGCGAAATTTTATAACTTATCTGTTCAAAACCAGACTTGGCATATATCTCTGCATTTCTATTTCAAAATGGAAAACAAATGATAGAACGGTAATAAAAGAGGCAGATAACGGGTCTAAATGTTGTTGGATATGTGGTTTATCTTTCCTGAACATCAACCTGGGCCCCAATAAGTCACCTATCAATCTACACCACTTTCGTTGCATGGGAGAAGTCTAAATGAGCCCAGCGTATTGGCCGTCATGATCAGCGCACTATTTCTCATCCGCGAGCTATCAGTTGAGTTAAATGGTCGTCATTTGATATCCGTTTTTATCAGAATCTTGTCAATTCGTGAATTAGAGCACACACATAAAGCACTATTCCCTGTGACATTCTGTTTTCTATTTGGGCGACAGACGAAATTTGTCATGTCTCCCTGCTCGGGATCGCTGATACGAGCTGATATTCTTATCATTGCGACAAAACTCCGCAAAAAATGGCATATTGATTGTCCAGGACTGCAACATGTTCTATCCAGTACCCTATGTAGTCTTACGTTTTGAAGGTCATGTAACCCTGGCAAGGACGTACGCTTGTAAAGTGTCTGCGACTATAGTTCTGAGTAAGATTTTTACATACCATACAAAAGTTTGCGACAATTATATTGTTGCAACTTAAACTCATCAGACATTTCATTGAATAAACAGGAGTAAGCAGGTCCAAAAAATGTCATAAGTTATAAATTCTGCAGTATATCTGTCTGCATGTATGCGTCCTTAGCACTATAATAATGTGTAATTTAGCATATAACAACGGGAGGTTAAAACTTTGAAATCTTTGTGAATTGTTGGTGTTTATAAAACATGTATAAGTTAACATTATGTCTTCTTATTCATCTCCCAGATGCCGCGATAATGGTAACCCATTTTTCTGAATTCAGTAGATTTAGGCCTAAATGAAATATAAATTTGTAGCCGGTGGGGAATGCAATTTCCTTCTTAAGATACACAACTTAAGAAGATGTCCTGGGTTCTTAAGTCAAGATATTAAATGTCTTAAAAAGTCTTCACATAACAATAACGCTCTAACAATACTCTACTATCAACCTACTTGTGGTAAGGTAAACGCAACATAATGGAGATGGGTTGATCCCTTAGGATTTTATGAATGCCGATCCCGACGGGAGTCAACTCCGCCATTGTCCGGGGACAGTACAGCACGAGTGCGATAATTCTCGCCTATTGTCGGAGGCGATTGATTCCCAGTTTGTCTTGTCTGTTTAAATGAAGAGATTATTACTTCTATTTAAGTCTCTGTCAAAATAGATACCACTGGAATTTTTAATAATTCCTGCATTGTTCCAGCGGCCCAGACGGGCAAGTCGGATCATAATGTTATCTTATAGATATTAAAACGTAAATTTTTATGTCAATTTTGTAACTTAGCCGGCGCCATTTGTAAGGAGGAATAGCGTGCTTGCATCCTCTGTTCATTATTGGTGTCATTTCACCGGGATTAAACTTTCGATCGTACATCGTATCTAATCACGAAAATTGGAAAACACTCCTGAAAAAAAACTGCATGAAAAATAATAGTAATTGAACATTTGAAAAAAGAAATTGCTGCTGTTGCTTTGACCCTCGAATATCAATTTTATCGTTGATGTAATAAGTTATTAAGTGGATTTTCTGTAACGCGTTTGACTGGCCCGATAGCCGACACTGATAGTTTTTGTCTTCTGAGGCATTTTATTTTGGAAAAGAGATTGTTCATAATGTCGCAGGCGTCGAATATAATTTGTTGAAATGATGTGCCGCAGTTCATTTAGATATGACATAACTTGGCAGACGACTCATGAAAATTTGGCAACGTGCAACCTCCCTGTAAAATGATAGGGTGATTATTGCGACATGTCGTGAAATGGCTCTGTCTTCAGACATTGTATGTGTTTGGTACAATGAGACGCTTACTCTAACAATAAACAATACATTTCTGTTTTCTTTTGCAACATGGGGAGAGGGTATCATACACGCTTTAATGTTGTCATAATACATCAAATTTTTATTGGAGTTTTATATATGTGTCTTTCCCCCTGATTTGATATTATTTACCCCGTGCTATGAACGCATTTCATCCTAAGAGCGTGATGGGTAGATATTAATAATTACAGGCCCCGCATCATTAAATATTGTGGGGATATAAAGAGGGCTCCCTGGTACGACTATATACCGCAAAGACAAGACTGAACAGCGAAAAGATCTGCGACAATTTACAATATCATCCAGCTTAAACTATCTAATCCCCTTAATAAGTTTAGAGATTCTTCCTAAGTAAAAATGTTTTTAATGTTTTCTTAGATTGTAGATTAAATGATGGGTTTGTGTAAGACCTTTTTTCTGTCATCACTTGGAATTTTAAGTATCACTTTCGCTCACTTTTTAGTCGTGTTTTATGTATTTGATATCTACCAAGGAGTTCGTAAATTTTCATAGCTTTGCTAACCTGAAGGCGTATACAACTTCTTCCCTTCTTCAGCACAATATGTTTGTTGTTACTGGAGATATGATGAACTGTTTAATAAATATGACATACATAATGTACAAAGGTTCTGTTTGGCGAAATGTCTTCATTATTGATCTTACGAACTTAACAGGTGGTTTATGTTTTCAATTAAAAAAAGTTTTTAAAAAAATCTTTAAAAGTCTCAAATTTAAAGCAAGCACAAACTTTAATTTTTTGTACTTTCAGCATTTTAATATTTTTTATTATTTGCTTTTAATAATATTTTTTGCACGTTTTTATTTTCATCGTATATCACAAAAATGGCAAAATCGTCTTTGAAATCGCAGATTTTAAATGAGACACATATACGACAACTGAAATTTTACTTTTCTTTAGACTTAGTAATTCTAAGATTTTTTTGAAGTGTATTTTACACCTTCCATACTTATGTTGTCCCATTCGGGGGAGGAGGTCAAAGACTCTCAACTGCCTTGCATCAGAGAAACTTAGTAAAAGAATCATTAACCTCCTGGCTTATAGCAGAATTTGGCTTTAAAAGTTTAAAATACATTAACTTTGAAATAGCCCTATATATAATAGAGCAATAACTAGGACCCTAGATTGTGTATGTTGGGGCCATTTCAGGCCCCATTCTCAATACAAACAAGGTACAAATTTCCCAACTGAATTTTCTTTTCCCAATATCCATTTGCCAAAATTTCAAAAACATATTTGTAGAAAGACATTTATAAACTGAACTTGTTATTCAAATTCTTCTATACAAAAAAAAAACAGATTTTTTTTATAACAAACAACAAAATTGAAATCCAATATATGTAATGATTTGATTTTTTCACCAAAAAAATCCCCCTAAAATAGAATTTTTTCCCCAAAATTTTCGGCCCCGGTCTTGATCCCAAATTGTAGTGAGAAAGCCCTGATATCAAATTCTTAAAAAATAATTAGCAGTGGTCATTTCGTTTTTCTGACAAGTGAGTCTGAACAGCTTGATGCACCCGACAATTCCGATCCCCATCTGATTTAAAAATTATTTGTACTTTAAGCTGGACATTCGGAAATTAAAGGAAATGGGGACTTGTCTATCATTAAGTGTAGAATGGCCCTCTCTCTCCTCTTCTGTCAGAGATCAAATATTATGCCAGGCCATTTTATTTACCTATCTTACTAAGAAGAACCGGGGATCGAAATCTGCCTTTGTTATATCTAATGGGAGATGTTCTTTTCTCAGGAGTTGTTGACGCAGCCTTCAATAGGACTGATTCTCCTTTTTATCTCTATGTAAATACATGGACCAGAAAAGAAAAATTCCGTTATTTAGATTTCTAAATTATGCAACTTTCGATTCTTTTGTCCGAGATAGATTCGGCCGTTTTGGACAATTAGCAGTAGGGATGGTGTACGCTTTGATATCTCTAATAAACACTGTTTATCACCCTTGCTTTCTCTGTACACGGACTAACAAAAGAACTGGTCTCCGCTCTGTCAATACCTAGAAACATCAAACGAACACCACGGAGATCTCAGGCCCGCGATGACCGCTTGTTAAAATAGATTATTTGTCTAACTCATTAAAGCTTCGGAGGTCTTTTTTAAGCAAGAAACTTTTGAAGTTTTTTCCAATAATTTTTGATGATTTGTTTAAGAAAAACATGTCTATTCCGTGCGTCATCCTTGGTGGTCAGATGGGAGTACTGACCATTCCGATGTACTACTCCATTCCGATATATTGCCAGAGATGACACCAAATAATAAAAAAAAACTTAAGAGATGCAAATAGATCTGTATCCCTCTTGAAATGTTTTATTCATATTTCATCATATTTCAAATTAAATGAACAGCTTCATTTTACTGACTTATATTTTTGCATTATATATTAAAACAATTAAAGGCATAATATACGTGAATTTCACTTTCGATTTCAAATTGCAATATTTATTTAAAAAAAATCTTTTGAGGTTGCAGAATTTCAAAATGTTTAATTCATTGAAATATATGTCTTATATTTGAGGTCTGTATTTCCATTTCTATGAAGCATTTCTCTTTATAAATTCTTTTGCCTTAAAAACTTTAAATATACATCTAATAAATTACTGAAACGGAAACATTTAACTGAATTCAAATATACTCTTTATTTTTCCTTTAACAATAAAAGAAAAGAATTCTTTTCAGCGTTAGATATTGATGACATTGCTTGCATTAGGCGTGAAGAAGACATAATACGGTATGTAAAGTTTTGTTGATGTTTACTTTTATGAAGATTTTTAAATGAACACGTGTCATCTTTATACCTACTTCAAACGTGTTTTATTCTATTTCTAAAATAATAATCTTTCAGAACAGCACCACTTATAGTTTACCGATATCTTAATGGCCAAGATGATTTATATAAGTGAAGGTGTCTGAAATCCGAACCTTGGAATACATAGACAAAATCCCCATGTTTTTTGTCTAGATGTCACATAGAGTGTCATATCTTATTTCTTTTGTATGTTGAATTTCTTAAATTTCACAAACATATATATTTATTTTAAGAATTGAATAAAAAACCAATTTGTTTTTAACATTTGCGGTCTTGTTCTCCGGGGTAGAAAGGCGTGGTCGGATAAAAACGGAAATTCATAGACAAGAGAGAGGAAGGGGCGATGACTTGGGTTTTTACTGCACGTGCTGCTGTAACCTTGCTCCGTAGGGGGACGATTGTTCGCCCTCCCTACATAAACTGTATCACTACTGTAACTGATAGTTTGGCGCCTTTTAATGTTGTGTCAGATGTATCAATTCTTGTTCATTTTTCTCTGGTAGCCCTAAATAATAAGACATTTATCTGAATGGCGGATATCTATTAAGAATGCATTGTCTATCCTTTCTTTTATGCGATTTTGATTTCAGCTACCCGTTATTCTCGACAAAAAGCGATTGTTAAATTTCTAAATGTGAGAGCCAGGGAAGCCAAAATATGATATCGTCAGATATTAAATCAGATTATACTCTATGGCCGTTTTCTACAGAGATAGTAATCTTTTTGGATATGAAAATAATTTAACATTTAATCCTTCCAATCCATTCTTACTGTTAGATATATATTATCGAATACCGATAGCCGTGCTATATCTTACATTGTAATACCCGTAGCTTGTTTGTATCTAATAGGATAATTGATATTTAAAGAAAGTAATAGTTCTTATTGAAAGAGAAACACGCATGCGTTCAGGTGCGAACGTGCAGCGATTTGAGCCTTTGAAGTGTCTGTTTTTATTCCTTTTTACCGTATATGGATGCACGTGCTTCTGACTGACTCTAGAAGATGCGGTCCAAATCGAAAGCCCGAAAATTCACCCAAGGTAGGTGATTTTTACCTTTATTTTGCTCGCAGCAAATAGAATCAGGAATATTTAACATACATTAATCGTTACAAGTCTTAGCGGGGCGAGTGATTGGCGTTCCTACTTCATTATGCATTTTATATCATTGAAAAATCCATACGGAGAGTACACAGATGGGAATTTGGTGAAACTTACAGGCGACTGAGATCGACCCGAGAGTAATATGTAGATTATCGCCTCTCGTGCACCAGCTCTGATTGACAGTGAATAAAATTTATTTAAATGAAACTGATGCGTGTGATTGCTTGACTCTAAGATCAAAAGCCCCTGGGGTGGATATTGAGGGAAATCACTGAAAACATGACACACTGATCCTAGTTAGAGGCTCGTCCCACCTAACATATGTCCCCCCGGTCTTATGATTGATTACACGTGTAAAAGTTATTTATTCCGGCATGAGAAACTGTTTATTAGGAAAAATGAACATTAATATTTCAGCTTTTGTTAATGTTACAAAATGCTTTGATGGTATCATTTTGCTAGAGCCTCGAACCTTTTCCATGTTTCAATAAATCTTTTTTGAATTATCCATTTAAATAAATAAAGTTAAGAATGAAAGCCAGCGAAGAGAATTGTTCCGAAGGAACAATTAGTGAAGGATAAAGTCACAGATGCGGTGTGGCCAGGAGGCCCCTTCGTTGACAGATTAAGTTAGAAGATATTGACAGATAGTAGCAGTTTCTCAAGTAATCCTTGCGAGCCGACTCCAACACTTCCACAAATAGGACACAACAAATATTGTCACCTTCTAAGTGTTGTTTGTTGAGTCTTTGAAGTTCTTGAGCAAATCCCAAATATCATCACGGCCAATTTCAAACAAACTAGAATCATAGTACCACTCATCAATAGAGGACCGGACAGTTCCCGTCATATTTATGGAACACTTCTGTATGTTGTAAAAATAATATACTCTTGTTATTGTCTGACAGTTCTTGTAATCAGAAAAGGAGTTCCATAAATATTTTCTTTAAATGTAACACGATTTTGAAAAAGAGAGAGAGAGAGAGAGAAGGAAAGAAATTGTATTTTCATAAAAAATCACTGAATTAAAGAAATTTATCATTAATATATTATAAAGGGACTATGAACGTGCTCGTGGGCCTGAGTTGCCTTTCAATTTTGTAATTTGTACATTGTCACGGATGTTACCTAAGTGGTTTCAGAAGTGTTCTGTCGCAAAAGTAGCATTTATCTGACCAGAGGAATGCCGAGCCCGAGTTCAATGTCACACACACATCGTAGAGATCTTCAGTTGACATAATCAGGCAATCTTCTTTTGACAGGAAAAAACTTCACTTAATAGAACAGAAGAAAGGTCCCCTCTCTTCATTTTAATAAGACGGTCGTGTTGAGATTTGAAAGATGTTGTCTTAATGATAAGACTCGGTAGTTTTAAGTTTCAAGTACCGTCTTATAATCGTGTACAGATTTTATAGAAGTGTTACATGTTTCTGTGATGTAAACCCACTCAGCTTCCCGTTGGGAAATCGGCCTCTAAAAACGACTGTCTTCATAGTTAACTTAATTCGCTACCGATGGGATGACATAAAACTGGTAGAAAATAATTTCTGCAAATGTTTTTAACACTTGACCCCTTTCTCCTCCCTACTGGCCGGGCTCGGGATTTAATGAAGGAGGGATTCTTTGTACTTTTGCTTTAATTAGCCTGTTCTTAGATCACATTTGTAATTTAATTATCTATTAAAGTAACAAGTGTCCTGTGCCGTTTGGAATTTAGCGTTTTACGGAGTGGAAAATTAAATAAAATCATATGGAGTCAAAAGTAACAGGAAACTCGCCCTTACAAATTAATTACTTCATTTTCGTTGAAAAGATCTGAACACATCCTGTTGACAAATGGGATAGATAGCCTTGATCATAGCTAAAAATATTGTTAATATAAAAATAATAATTTAAACATTATTCTTACTCACCGATTTTATACTTCAGTTTTATTTTTAACCCGCGTTTTTGATTCTTTGACAGTATTTTATTTTACATCCTTTTTTGTTTTAATTTGTTCTCTTATTTAAATTTTAAACTTTTACTAACTGTTAATTGAACTTTTTTATATAATGTTTTTCGCCTGGTGTTCTATAATTCTGATGACTCTAGATTTTTGGATTATCCAGACACTGTTTTAGTCCTAACAAAAGGTTTCAGTCTTTGTGTATTAGAATGTCCCTCGGATAGAATCTCGGGATTGTAAAATCATTAATCTATCTATTATTTAAATTTCAAATTCTTTTGTTATGATGTATGTAATATTTGAATTTTTTCTTGTCAGATAATCGCGGATTAGATCTCTTTAGAATAAATGAATAAAATGATAGGTGCTTATTCGCTAGACCGTTTTAGAGTACAGCTAGATGTCATGTAAAAAGATCTAGGATTAGGGGATTATTGTCTAAAGAGAGAGTTAATCTGATCTCATAGATTTGTGAAATAAAGAGAAAGACTGGTGATAGGATTAATAATCCTAGGTTTTTAATCCGGTTTGACCCTCATGTGATATTGGAACAGATAAATATGTCAGGCTGTATGGTGCTACTCCGTTAGCGACAATTACACAATACACTAAAAAGAAAATTTAAAAAAATTATTGAAAACCTGCTATTAAAATTTAAGATTAATCATTAATTAACTTATCACATTATTTTACAGCAATTTAAAATTAAAAAAGTATTTACTCTCCATTTTGGAAATAAAATCTGAAAATATTTTATTTCCCTCTATTATCAATATCTCTTTGAACAATAAGGGAAAACATAGTGTAATTAATAAGGCCTGAATTAACTACAGGTGCATGAAATAAAGCAAGTGGGTTTTTCTTATAAATCCCACAAATTTGAGGTATTTCACGATGCTTTAGCAGTAATTTACCTAAGTCCCGCCCACGGCCCTCTACCAAGGCTGGCAGATAATGATGCGCTGTGATGATCACCGCCTATTGTCAGGTGACTAGGAAGATGATCCATTATTGGTTGGCGACATACAGACAGGCGGCGGAGATTTTTCCCCTCGGGATGAACGTTTTATCGGGTTTTATCGAGTTATTAGGTGACAGAGATCAATGGGAAGTATGATAAAAGGCTCATCAATGATCATTACATGCTGTTCTCGGGCTTTATGGTAGTCTCAGTGATATGATGAGGGAGCATCTCGAACAGCCTCAGTTATTCATCAATACAGACATTAGCCTTTTCCTGTGGTTAACAAAATCTCTAGGATTTTCGATCGATTTTTTTTGTTTGTCTTGAACAAATAAATAATAAATTCGATTATCTATTCAATAAATGTGAACCGGAATTAATAAAACGATATCAAATATGGATAAATGACACCAAGAATTAACAGCAATTTATTGAGAGCTTAATATGAACATTTTTGGGGGGTGGGGGCATTTGATTTTAAATTGATTAAATGGATAAATGTTTTAATTTTTAATATGATATATAAAAATATTACACACCCTAAAACCTAACAATATTTTTTTTCCTTTTTTTTCATTTAAAGATGAAAAATTATTCTATGATATTGAAAGAAAACTGATGTATCCCGTGAGAGACATGGGAATTTTTTTTGTCTTTAATTATCTCTAAGTAGAATTTATGGTTAAGGCTCAGCTCAGGTGATATCAAAAATTATCAGAACGCCATAATACCAATTTTCAAAATGACTTATAACGAGATGAGCACAGCTTCCCCGGAGTGCGAAAGATGAGAGTTGGGCGCCCCCTAGCGACAAGAGGTGAAGGTGGTTGCGAAGTCGCCCAGTTGCTGTAATGTGTACCAGCTGCGAAGAAAGATTCGGATGTGAGAACAGACAAAATCAGAGTTTCACAACATTACAACATTCTTCTTGTATTCTGATAATCTAATCATCCCACGCCGGGAATTGTGCTTCTCCTCTCCCGGGTTCTGACTTGTTGTGTCACATGATACACAGGAGCTGTCTCTGTATCCAATTTGTTTGCAAGCTAAAAAGTCACGAATGCGCTTTTCTGAAGCTTTTAACATACGTTTTATTATCAAAATATAGAAATATTTAAAATTTCTTTACGCATATTGTGATTCTTCGAAAAGTTTAGGCGTTTAAAATCTTTCCACTTATTATTAATTTTACTCTGTACTCAGCGAGATAAAATACATAATTTAATATTAACAGCCAGGATACAAAAAAGAAAGGGATAATGCTACCCATTAAGGATATTTAAAGAGTTTGGAAATAAATTGAGTTTTAACAAAATCTTATATCCTCCCTTTTAGAAGATAAACTTCTTGTCCTAAACCAAGAGGTTTTTGAAGTTTTTTTTTATGTCTTTACGTAATCGCCTTTTGCTTGTATCGTTGAAGAAAATTAATATTCGATACTTGAAAATATTAATAGGTGTATGGAGAAGAGGAATGATAGCGAGGATAGCCCTTAAATTAGTTGCCATTAATTTCCCGGGCACTTCTCTGGAAGCTAGGATTCGCCTTCTAACCGCCTCTCTGTATAGTATCACAAACCCCCAGATCACATTTTAATTTCTCCGTAATCTCATCAATTTGATCTGGATTCAAAGCTTCTGGTCAAAAATGACACCGCTTTATAAACTATTTATAAGATCCATTCAAGATCTGTAAGTTTACCCAGTGAAATAGATGATTAAGTACGCGAAGTTATCACTAAAGGGAAGACATCGCCTAACAAATTATAAAAAGCCTCCTAAAGTCTGTCTAATTAATCACAACTTGTGTTTTATCTGTTGGGTACAATTCAAGTCTTAACCAACCCTCTACTACGGTCCAATTTCCTTTTTATCTTTTATTTTCTGCATTTTCCGGTTTTATACATTAAGACTATATTGCATCACAAACCCTTGAAGACAATAGGAAATATCTGATGCGGCATAGGTGGAGTTAATTTTATTGCATCAACATTTATTAGGTCTCAAAATAAACAAGAAATCTTTCAAACTGACAGGAGAGGAAATATTTTGGGCGTAAATACTTTTTGAGGTTCCAATTTTATAATCAAATATAATTTGAACCATCTTTTGAGATTTGCCATCAGGATTTTGTTCAGGAGTAGGTGAAGTAAAATATCTCATCTGCAAGTCTTAAATATATAGAGTTTACTATTTCATAAACACCTTGTAATATGATTTTTTCGAAGTCGATTTATATATATATATGAGTAGAATTTATATGAATTTTGCATCTAACATACTAGTATTTCTGAGTTATCATCATTTATTATTATACAAATAGTAATTTTTGTAACATGTATATCACTATATGTTTTTTGAAATTTGATTTTTTTAGGGTTTCAGCTTTTGGTATCATAGAAAAAATTCTAGAATTTCGGGTACTGAATGTCTATCTTGACATTCTTCTCTTGACCCAGGACGGAGGCTTAGTATAGATGTATGTTTCCCAAGACACGTTCATACATGTACTAGTATATTGCAGCTAAAACAACTATATCAATATACAAATAGCTCCTTATTTACATTTATCTAGCCTGAACAGATTGTGGGTAAATCTATCTTTGGTACTCAATAAGCAGTTCATCTCCAATTGGAGGAATTTAAAGGTAAATAACAGACCGTGTGCCGGGGATCTTCATGAACATTTGTCCTCACGATTCCGGGCAACTCCGAGGGCTTGGTTAGATTGCCTTATCGGGGACTCGCGGGCCAGTCTCAATGGAGTTATCTCCCCGTGATTTCCCTTTTAAGCTGCTCTATAACGCTATAGACAGGCGGCGGACACCTTTAGGTGATAAGAAAACCCGAAACCGCAAACGGTGACATTGCTAAGCAAAATCCCGACATAATCACGTGACAATTTTTATCTATTTCTGTATTCTAATTTTTGCTGTAACTTCAAATTTCAATTTGTCTTCTTCATTTAGTAAAAGAGACATAGAATGGTTTTGTTTATCCTAGATAAAGCGTAACTCCGCGTAAGTCAGACTACTGATATCTCGGATTTCACTATCATTTAGTACAATTTCAGGGTCACTTTTCCATTTTCTTTTGCCAGATGAAATTAATATAATTTCTATCAGTTCCTAAGTAAAAAATGAAATATTTTGCAGAATTACTCCCAGAAAAACACTTGAATTTATTATAATGGCAGAACTTTGAATGACCGTGGACAGCTGTAATGAAAACTTGCACACTTTATCATATACTGTACTTTTCTGAAAAGAGTTGAGTGTCCTCCAAGGAAAAGAAGAATAGTTTTTTTTATATCTATAATAATATAAGCTATAAGTTTAACTGTTATACAATTATGATATAAAAGTAAGGTTGTGTATCCATTTGATAAATAAAACAATTTTGTTGCTCTTATATACAAAGAAACATTTTTTTTAAAGATTGGATATCTGAGTAAAGACGCATCACTTTATAAATTAAAAAAAAAAAAAAAATTTTTGTTAAACTTACAATATGTGCCCCGCATTTTCAAATGCATTTAAAATCAACATTTATCGGCTAACATTATTTTTAAAAAAAAGGGCATATTTATAGATGATTTTAAGTCAAAACAAAAACTCAATGTCCGCGCAACCTTTTTTCCCACAGTTGAACAGCCAAAGATGTTGGATGGAATATTTATTACTAAAAATAGAATATACGAGAACGAATTATAAAAACCGTAATAAAGAAATCTTTCAAATGATATTAAATTAGAAACAATTTTAATGTATCAAAGAAACTCGCGACATCTGTTTAATTTTTTTTTTATTTGATGTGCATATTTTAGTGTGTGAATCATCTGTCAAAATATTTGAAATGAAGATGTGTTTTTTTTAAATCGAAATTTATCCCATGTTCAAAATGATTTAAACTATGGTACGCGCTATTAAGCACCCGATGCTCCAAAAGATGGGTATCGCTGTCATTTGACAAATGGCAACAAAAAGGAACATTTTTAGAGACCTTTTAACTCGATACAAGGTATAGTTGCTTTAAGTGGGTACTTCGTACAGGTATTCAGATCTAACGCCAGGTGAGAATCAGCCCGTGTATCATCCCTCTGGAATGAGAGGCCTTGAAAATGAGACAAATCAAAAACGACTTTCACATCTTACAAATTGTTACAAATTACATCTGTTTTTCTATCTGATAGCCTATTGTATTTGTTAAAAATCAGAAAGGTTTTCAGATGATAAATTAAGATGTGTCTGCTATATGTGATAGCTTTGAATTGTCGTCATAATTTCATATTATGATAGATAAACACGACATCTTTGGTATCTTGTAAATGAAACCAAACGCACCCTACTTGCGTGATGACCAACTCCAAAGTGTATACGATTTGTTGCATATTCGTTAAGCAAAAAATTCTTAAGTTCATTATATTCAGAAATATTTTAAAATGTACATGAAAATGCAATGTGTAGAATTTGTACGCCTTATTATCATAGAGTAGACCTTTCAAGGTTTACATATATGTCCACTGCAAAACCCATCACTGATTTGTTCAGGGCATCTTTTACTTACAAACTGTGATTGGATTGAAATATAGGAGGTAGTTGAGTCATAAATATTATTTGTTGAGTTGCATGATCCAAACCTACAATTTAGGGTACTGATAGGGGTAAACTGAGTCCTCATTGTGGCCGATTAGGGGGAGCCCATCACACAAATTACAATTACACAGGCAGGACCCGCCTGGGAACTGGTGTAAAACATGTCATCTAGCAACCGAATATAGAAGGGTAAGGGGATAATAACAGTGATTTTAAGATTAAGCCACTTTTAAAGACGAGGCTTTAAGGCCTTTGATGTATATATAAAAAAGAAAAACTGTAAAAAGTGAGAAAACAAGACATTCAAATGAGCATCAAAGTCGGCCCCAGTCATCGGTAAAGCCTCCCTACACCTGCAGATGGCGCTTTTTGGAGCGAAGACCCACGCTGTCATCACCCCAAGCCCGATCTGATAGAGTTTTACGACTGTTTATTGGGATTTTCTCAGGATTTCAGATAATAAGTTAATTTTGTTTAATTCAAGTAGAACGAGAAGATGAATCAAATGATTGAATTTGATTTAAAAAGTGGTATATCAAAGCCTTGTGATGTCATTGGGTGTTTTTATCATATTTTATTTAATAGCCTCATTTTATAGTACTAGTATGTGATATGTCCGAAATGCATGAGAAAATTTCTCATCTGTCAAAATATTGAACTTTGAGAGTAATTACCCTCTCAACCGTCTTCACCTCTCACGTTTCTCCGCAGGATGGGGTTTTATTTGATCAACATTGTACCTTGTTAAGGAAAGAGAGCAGAAGCAATTCGTTTGTCATTGATGATCTAAATGTCGATAAAAAATATTGGAAACTTGAATTTATTTGAAGGACGATATTGTTCTGTCATAAATTGCCTGTTCAGCAAGTGGACGTTGACGTCACAACTCCTAATTATGACTTTTGCAAATTGGACTCCATTTATAAATTCGCATTAAAGTGCTTAAAACATGCTTAAAGACATCTTATTACCACAAAAATTGAAGTTTTAAGTAAAATTGTGTGAACTGTGCTTTTTTAAAGGAGATAAATGTAATCATGACTGGTTACTGAGAAATATTTTGCAATGTAATTTGTGTAAAGGAACATTAGTCTATACGGGGGTGTAGGTAATCACTAGTTCTGTTGTTTTGTGTAAGGCTGCTGGAACTATAGAATGTGAAATTGTGTTTGAGAAAGCGTGAACGGGATAAAAATCTGTCAATTCTGACAACTAATATTATGAATCGCGCGTTTTGTGTTTACAACATTTAATTCTTTTGTTTAGGATCGATTTGACGGCAATTCACCTGAAATCACCCCAGAAAAATAGACGTGTTTTAACATTCCTCGGCGACATGTTCAGCATGCAATCTGTTGCTATTCTCTCTTCTCTGTGTCGCCCTCTATCCCAGTAGCTTTCCTCGGACGGGTAGGTCCTTTATTTCTCGGACAGATGTCAGATTAGTCGAGATAAGAGTGCGACTCTTTTCCCTCAAATCTGCAATAAAACTGACTGGTCATTAAAACAAATCTCTGAGATCTAAACATCCTTATAAGCTCCTAAAATGGATTATCTGTTGTAAGAGTGAAAGATATATATGGGTTGATTTCATGACCTGGGTCTTGAGAGGGGATCGCGGAATGGTCTGGGAGTCGGGTTTCCGTCCCTCTGATGACCAAATCCCTGTTTAACAATAACCAGTGTCAAATTTTTGACCATACATGTAGTAACAAAATGTTCTTAATATTTGACACCAATTTATTGAGTACAATTACTCAGCATTCCAAAAAAGCCAACTTTGTTGAGTTTCCATCCAGCTAGGCATTGCAATTTGAAAAAAATAATTATTTCAAAGTTATTTAACATCTATACAAGACACAATCAGATAAAATTCCAGATTTTCCCCTCGTGACATGTATTGTTGAAAAAAACAATTAAAGGTTTATATTGAAATAAGTTTTTATCGATTTCAGATCACGAAATATCAATCTAAGGAGGTATCTTTGAAGATCGATTGCATTTCTGTAATCTCTAAAGAAAACTTTTCTCTGTCCGTTTTCTTAACAATAGCAAGAAGTTTTGATTTGACACATCCAGATGGGTTTTAACAGGACAGTTCCAACACCCACAAAGACTTCGCATTCACTTGGAAAAGACAATATTTGCCGATGATATTACGCGTCCTATTGTTGAATTGTTTGCATGTCGAGCCCGACAATAAGTCCATTAGCATGGTCAAGGGGTGCTTGTGAATTCAGCAGGGAGATTGAATAGATACTAATATCTCCTGGTGTATTGAAGCGCCGAAGCTTTTAGGGAGAGTGTCACCCTCTTATTGCCACTTGGGATATGTAGAATAATAGTGACACTACGGTATCTTTCAAGTTTAACAACTTTAAACTTTTTGTTGTCGTGCCAAAACACCTAAGTAAAATTGAAAAATCACAGTATATTTTCTTTTATTTGTACTTATCTAGACCTCTTACATATATTGTTATCCGTGTATCTGATTGCCTTGATATTTGGTCCACATCAAACTTTGTGCCGCTGACGTGTTCGGGCATCGTACTCGGGTCACTTTCTGAGGAATACGGCTGACCCCCGCCTCAGTGCACCTACTCAGCGGTGTGGGGCCCACCAAAGCCGTGCATACATGTCTGATATTTCTGCAGCCTTTCACCTTTTACTCTGGAGGTATTAGCATGCAGGCTACTATTTCCTTTCATCCTTCCCCTTACTTGTGATGATGATAGGCGATAAGCCGGGACTGCAGCGCTTACTAACTCTTCCCAACACCACCAACGTTATTAATAAATTTCTATTGTATTTCATTCATAACGCAACACGAACTTTAGATCTTTCACAGGTGTATAATAATCATATTTCTACCTGCAATAATTTAAGATGGAGATCTGAAGATTACAATGATATAAGAAAATGTTTTGTCACGTGATCGTATAACTCACTGGGTGGGGTGGACTATTAGACGTACTAAGCATCTTACAGGCAACATGGCTTATACCATCTTCGTTCCTAAAATCGCAACGCTGAAACTCTCATTGAAAATGAGATTCTACGAGAGTTATGCGTGACGTAATCGTTCTCAGCTTACAGAAAAATCACAGGTGACGGTCTCAAAACAAGATTTCTCTTTTTGCTTTGTGTGAAAAGTCAGAATTTGATCATGAAGGGGTCAAACAGGCCGGCGGGTCTTTGGGAAGATGTCGTTTATTATGTTCAATAGATAGTTGTTTGTGTAGGACATACGAGATGCCTTGGGTACCCGTTAACCCTATGGATTCTATTTCAACTTCACAATACAACTTACACCATGGTGATACAGCACATTTTCTTCAAATTCAACATTTCAACAAAATGATTCATTGATAACTGATACTTGTGAAGAAGTCCCATGAAAAGGACGGGTTATATGCTTAAGTTTTCTTATCTATCATCAATTCGTTTTTATTTTATATTTCCTGTGTCATTTAGAAATAAAACCTGATGATGAATTCAAATGTATTCTATATTTGATAGTGCAGTGTCCTGTCACATCTGTTTTGCACACATAACACGATAATTTTATTCCAAAATGAGATGGTAA
Organism: Saccostrea glomerata; assembly: GCA_003671525.1. Taxonomy (NCBI): domain Eukaryota; kingdom Metazoa; phylum Mollusca; class Bivalvia; order Ostreida; family Ostreidae; genus Saccostrea; species Saccostrea glomerata. The sequence goes on along the minus strand of PRKT01000221.1, from coordinate 590,046 downwards.
ATCATTATATCCACAAAAGCTTACCGTCACACATACCGCTATTCAATATTTTTCGTCTTAAAATAAATACCGGTATTTTATAATAAAAGAAATCTTATTAAATTTTAGAGATATCTTCCTTTTCTTCCTTTTTAGTACACGAAAAAAACTGTGTGGGCGCCCTGCATCTTTTAGCGTAAGTTTGTTGTTTTGATACTACTTGAATATAGTCTGCATATATATGTCTACAACTGAATAGAAATAATTTGTATCAAGAACTCTCAACTTTAGCTCTTCACCAATTACGTTTGATCTTTCTTAATTAAAAGACTAACATGTTTACGCCCCGACATGGACTTCCGTCCCTTCTCATCAAACCATTGCAAGATCATTAGAAATCAATGTCGTAACCCAAAGGAAATATTTGAAAAAATAAAAATTAATAAAAAAAGATGCCTAAGTTCACTAAAACTGACAGGACCGATATCCAAGCAGATAGACGACTTATAGGGATTTATTAAAAAACCAAATTAAACCATCAACAGATGGACATCAATAAACCATCTCAATAATACGAAATCAATGGAGGGAAATGGAGAGACTGGAATTATTACGGATGGGTTTGATTGGCTTGTCCCTGGTTACAGAGAAGTACGAAGTGGTCTGTTGACACGTGGTGGTCATCAAACGCGCCCGAAGATTGATACCTGTGTCATCAGTGCGTTTTATCCCGGTAACGACAATAAGATATCAGCCTGTTGTTGCTGATGAGAAAAGCATCTACGAAGAAACATGTTGCACTAGAGACACTTGTAGATTCCTTTTTTCCTTTACCTATTCATGCCTTTCTCTCTATCTATTCATGCCTTTCTCTCTATCTATTCATGCCTTTCTCTCTATCTATTCATGCCTTTCTCTCTATCTATTCATGCCTTTCTCTCTATCTATTCATGCCTACTGTGACTTGAATGTATCTTATCTCTTTGTTATGTGCGTTATTATTTGGTCATTATTGTTTGTTTGACTGGTTCGATATTCTCTGTTGCACAAATCAGAAAAAGCCATTGTGTGGTTTGTCATCTCGATATATTGAATGATAATACAATTTTTTCCATCCATTTTAACGTTTTTTTGCAAAAGAAGTATTTCCCTTTCTTAGCCTTCAATCAAACGCTCATTGTGCAATTCATAAAAAACATAATTGTGGACTTCTGTTAAATTAATTTTGCTTTCTCCTTTGCCTTTAAATTATCTTCAAGTGTTGCTTTCTTTCGTCTTAGTTGCGGATTTCGTCGCTGGAATGCAAGTCACTGGCACGCGCGGTCAGACGGGTACCTGGCGGTAATTAGGTTTATCCAGCTCTTCCCTGCAGTACCTGAAACTCAAAGTCAACACGGGCAGTCGGTCTCTGTTGACACACTTAAGGATAAAAAGATATATTAAATTGTTAATTGGTGTCCATCGAGTGATACGCTAAGGTATCTTATCTCCGGAGTTATAACCAAATTAGTGCGACTGTCAACTCCGCGCGTGGTTTTGTTTGTTTGGCGGACTTGGTTATTAAAAGTATCGAGATCTGCCGGAAGTGCCCACTGATTTTTGTTTGAAATTGATCTTTGAGCTCTGTGATTGTTGATGCAACTCTTTTCCCATCTGTTCATCCTCTAAGTCTATCCACAAATAACTTTTTAAAAGTTGTTAAGGGTTAACTCATACTAAGACCAAAAAGTCATCAGACTAAAACAGTTTAAATTTTAATATGAAGGATAACAAAGTTCTGTTAAACTCCATAAAAGCGAAATTTATGCCTTTGTTGCAATTACAACAATTGGAACTTATGAGTAGACACATATCTGTGACGACATGAAATAAATCGACTAACACGAGACAGTGTTTTATCATATCAAATTCAGCTGACATGAAAGTGATATGTTAAAGTGACATTTTTCTCCAGATCGTTTTTAATGACAAATAATTTGTGGACTTTAATGTTTAAATTCTCTTTACAAAGATACAATAATTGAATTCTGTTTTTATATTGAGATCAAAAGAGCACAGAAATGAGTGGAGGGTTGTGTAATGTGTATAATGACACCCCCCTGTTTTCTCATCATTATTAACCTAAATCATAAAACACTCCATTAATTGTGACCAATCGCAAATATTTTTTTGTTAAAAGAATTTCTCAGATCAATGCTGAATATCCCCGTGAAAGTTAAAATTCGACTTTCCTATTGTACTTTGCAACAATAAATTGTATGAATTCAAAGTTTGTACTAACATCTCCTGCAATGTACAGCCTTTTCTGGCGATCGACGTATCAAAACAAAATTGAGATGTTTATATCATACTAGTAATGTTGACAAATGAATAAAAACATTAATGTATTGTCGGTGTATTACGGTTTATCGATCTTAAATCTGTATATCTAGGTAATGATAAAAAATGACATATCAACAACGTTTAACATAAGAAGAAAACTTTCGATGGAAATGATACTTTATTGGGTTTATCATTTATACTGTTATAGTTATATGCTAAATCATTGGTTAACCTGTAGATAGATTGCGGTCAGTTAAATCTATTTCTTGCGATATTTACCAGCTGTAAGAACTAGACTAGGATCAGGGGTAGGTGGACCGGGGTGGACTTTTCACGGTTTAAGAATTTGACTAGGATCTGGGGTAGGTGGTCCGGGGCTGGACTTTTCACGCTACAGCAACATACCACCCAAGATCTTCCTTGTATCATCAGAATGTCATCTCCGATTTCAATATCAAGGACTTAAAGCAGATAATAAGCAAGATGCTTTCTTAATTCAATTTTTATACCAAAAAAATTTAAGTCGTAAAATCCTCTGATCATTTTTTTTATTCTACCGCCCCTACACAATTTTGACTTGTATTTTTCCAGATTATAGTTTACCTGAGATAGTTTGCGAATGAGAGATTCATCTTGATCATTCAGTTCTTTTCAAACTTTTCCATTTTCCACACCCCCAGAGAGTGTATGAATCATTCCAATATTTAGATTTAATTTAAGATTGTTCAAAAGATAAAAAGAATCTCGCACTCCATTTAATAACTCCGATCCATTTCTTTTGATGCTATGAAATACAATAAATTACGTGATGGTGATTCCAACACATTGCTGAAGGTTGAAATTCTCTTCGTACCAAGAAAAACGGGTGTCCTAATTACGTGATATGACCCATTAATTTGTAGATATTAAATATTATCTCTGTAGATATTTAGATATGAAATACCCATATAGATTTTTATCATGACATCTGGGCTGTTGGCTGTTTTATTACTTATCTTTGCTAACTATATCAATTATTTTTTCAAATAAGGAGAAAAAAACTTAAATGGACTTTTACAAGCACTCTATGCGAATTACTCGAGCAGTGAACGTGATAAAATTTTTCTTTAAATATACTAGTTACAATTTTATTTGCTTTTATTGACGTGTCGCAGATGTTTGTTTTTCCTCAGTGGTTTATGGTTGTAGAAATTATATTGGCATAATGATGCAATTGAATTTGATAACTTCATAACACAGATTGCTATCTAATCAATATGGCTACATTTTTTATCACTGAGGTAGGGGCTTCATGGACAATTAGAGCTGAAGATTTAGTCGCCAAACTGAAGAGCTCACCAGGCTCGCCAATAGGCAGACGTTGTCAATGCGTACTATGATTGTCTCTCAAAGATTTCATTATTTTCCGAATTAAATTGCCTCGTCGCTCTGTATCCGACGATGAATTCTCGACCGGAAACCTCGACGTCATTTTCATTTCGATGTCACTTTCGAAATTAGATTTCTCAATTTTATCAAGGTTGTCAGTGCGCTTGAATAAGTTTTTCAGAGAGTTTGAGAAATCGTGTAGAAAATGGACATATTCTATAAGAGACACTAAAAGTTTTCATTAGTCTCCGTTACTGTAGCGGTAAGAATGGACACTATGTACTAATGAATCAAACAAATGGATTTACGAATTAGCGACGGAATGCGGCTCCTCATAGTTTCAGTTTAATTAAATGAAAAAGACACTAGAAAGCCCTCAAAATTCGCTTTATGAAATTTTAAGAACAGTTTTATTTTCTTATTCGAATATGCTTAAAATTCAATTTGGAAATTGTGAAATTAATAATAAACTTAGAGATTTTGAAATAGTATTTCTTTGATCGATGTCAGATAGTAAACAAAAACATTAATGATAATTTTTTTTTTCAAGATTCATAAATCCTTTTTGAAACTGTGTGTAACCCACTCATAACGAGGTACACTTTCTCCATAAATCAATAAATAAGAGACGATTTAATAAAAGCCAGTAAGAATGCTAATCTTTGTAATCTAGATCTTACATTAAATACTGCAAGTTTTATGGAAACCATTACAAACATTTAGTTGATATCAAATTAGTATCCCTCTTCCTTTTTTATGATTCCAAAAAGTGTTTAATTCTGACAATGAAATATTCGAGCCTATTATCTAGTTCGTGTACAGCCTCTTAATGATAAAATAAAACAAGAAATATCATCGAAATTCTGTTTTTAATTAAAAGATCAATTCTTAGGTATGATGGTTGGCCACTGATAACGCGGTGTATTCTGAACGTTGCAATCGAACGCGACAGCGCCGGGATATTTAAGGTCTCCTATTACGGTTTTCTCCGCAGCGCACATCCTGACGCAGGGCCCATTTTCTAATCCTTCCGTAGTCTCAACATCCTCTCCACTCATCAAACCAGATGATATTCCCAAACTCCGGCTTTTCAATTCCGTCCGTGGCTTTTATTTTCACCCAAATCATCATTGTTATCACTGTTGCTGGGAAAAGAGAGGTCTCGGTGATTTTTCCTTAAATTAGCTTATAATTACACTATAATTACATCGATTGGTAGCTATTAAATTGTCTCTTGAGTTGTTCGTTTTGTGAAAAGTAAACGATTTAGATTAATAAAAACGTTTGCTTGGTTTTTAATTTCATCAGATAAGGCGCGACTTGCATCCTCAGTAAGGTTGCTACAAACTGTTTTTCTATTGTCTGTGTTCGAACTATTGTCAGAACATGACCGGGCTGATTCCCGCTAAGTCACGGTAATCTATTTGGCTTTCTATTGCCGCGGCGGCGTTTCAAGTAATTACAGTTTATGCCTTTTGTCTTTCCCTATTGACACTGCATCTTTTTTTTCAAAACTGAAATTATTAGAACGTTCACAAGAACTCATTTCCATTTCGGTTATTACAATAAATCTTACCAACGGAAGAAACTAGAAAATCAAACGAAAATATTGACAACGTCTCCATTATTTATCTTTACTGTCTTAAATATTAAATCTAACAAATTAATATCATGTTAGTCATTTTTATCGAAGAGAATCAACGATTGTACGCAGAATATTCGGGGAACTCTCTGTAGGTAAATATCCTGTTTGGAATTAAGGAACACATTCTGTTCCATACCTAAAGAATTGGGCGTCTGAAAAATTCTCGAGAGGGACGTTAAACAACGAACAAACAAGTAAAAGATATTGATCTATTAGTCAAGTGTATTCTGAAGTCCTAAATATACATTCACTTTTGGCAAAAGTGGTTACTTGTCTGTATTAAAATTTTTAATTCCAAAGATACTTAACTTTATTGTGAAAAAAATAGCATCGTCATTTAAAAAGCCATGATGACAACTTCAAAAGACAATGATAAGGGTAAATTCTATTTGATGATAATTTTGTCTTTGCCTTGTGGATCCAAAATTCAACTGCACGCATTGCAGCGTTATTGGAAGTAAAATAAACAGGTGTTTTAAAACACCTGTATAAATTAGATTCAATAAGAAGTCTCCTATTCTTGTGTCAGTAAATTGCCATTCTGATGATAGATTTTTTTTTATCTCGTGGGAAATATCATTTTATTCCACAATGATAAAAACCAATTGTATTGTGTCTTTGTAAAGTGGTTTTCTTTTTTCTTTTTGAAAAATCTTGGCATGAAATTTTTTTAAAAATACTATAAATCTAGTTTCTTTACTTAAATTTTGTTAATCGTCTTTCTATTTTACAGATGGGACTGATGAAGAATACGAAACAGTTGAGGAAGTGCATGATGAAATGAATTCAGCATCCGCTTCCGGTGAAATAAAATCCGAATACCTACCTGTTTACATTCCGGAAGATATTCACATTCCTGACCAGTTCGAGTTGCTCGAGTCCCATGTTTATCCTGGACTCGGGGTTTGGACCAAACAGTCCGTAAAGAAGGGAGAGAAGATGGGACCGTTCGTTGGAACATTCAAATCAACGCTTACCAACTCACCGTATTCATGGAAGGTATGACTACCAGTAAATGTACATTATGAATATTTAGGGGTGAATTAACACCCCCCCTCAACAGACAAATAAGTAGAAACTAATAGGGTGTTGACATCAGTTTCAAATCATTTATCAGAGACTAGTCTATGTTTTTCATTTTTCTTAAAGTCTCAAATTCCCTTAATGAATCTGTATTCAAGTTTTAATACCAATTTTCGAATAAATAAACTATTAAATCGTTATCTTCCTACGATGAACACACAGAAATTCTTATCCAAATCTCTATCTCCAAGATGTGGGTACTCATTGTATTCAATTATGTCGCTTAAGCTGAGAATGATAGCAGAATTGTCATTGTTTGAAATTGATATGGACAAAGTTATGGCTATTTATAACACAAAATGCATTAACAGATAAAGCTACGTCAAACAAAAGTCACAAATACGAGCGTGTTATATAACTCTGTATATACATTTCTACATCTGAGGGGCGTTTATTTCAGCCATTGCATCAAGGTTATGTAGATAAGTGCGGTGCATCATAAATTTCATCAAATTAAACACTGTTTGTGTGCCGTGTTTGATTTGATAACCCTCAAATTAAGATAAGGCGTGTTCGCTTTGTTTGCTTGTCGATTCTTTAGAGTAGGGTAGATATTTGAGAAGTTTTTATCTTGTTTGTCACTGGCAATCTAAACAATCTCGGATTGTCACAAATTTGTGCATCACGGAATCACTTTAGGTTTTAGTTTCTCACATTCGCAATACTTTGTACTGTTAGTCTCTGGGACACGCGTTTTGAGACAAAAGAACCTCACATTATGATGGGGTTTGTGTTATAAAAAATAGTTTTGGTAATTCAAGAGGACAACAAGCGGACGACAGCCTAGTATCTCAAACCACAGTCAGATTAAGAGCGTACCAAAGTTATGAAATTACACGTAAGAAATTTAGATGATTTTTGAAAAAGGTCTTGCAACATGTTAGCGAACACGAATATCTATGATTTATTTTTAACTGTTAATCATTAGTTTCAATTTTCCCATTTCATTAGTGTGTTCAGCACTTGATAAAAGAGCCTACTTAATACCTACTTTAGGACTATCACTTCAATGTAACAGAAAACAGTTTCAAATTTTCTGGTGTAGATCTAGCAAAGACTAGTCACCAAAAAAAATATACTTGAACGGCCATGCATCTTGAGCTCACCGGGCGCACGTGGAAACGAGATATCAATCTCAATTCCGTGTATATCGTTTCCTGTTCAATTCTCCGATTCTTATGCCCTATTATGACGAGATTCTATGGTGTCAATGAAGATCTTTGCAGAAAAATCTATTTGAAAAAAATTTACATGAAGTTTTCATTAAAGATGAATCTGAGATATTGATAATGCAATCAAGGTGGCATCAGATCGGAGCGCCTCCTGGGCAGCTTCTTTTTCACTCTCACACAAGCGGAATTGATATTAGCCGATCTTTATTGAATAAATAGCTTTGTTATCAAATTTAATTAAGGTCTATTAAGGTATTGATTTCGCTACGACAACTGTTTATTGTCTCGGTTTATTAAGTGTTTGATGTGTAAGCCTCCCTCTTTTGACATGATACTCGGTATGATGGATCTCTCGGACGGAATCGTTCACAGTTTATCAAAGATTTCTATAGGTTCCGAAGAGATAGCCTAACTATTCTAAACTCTCTCTAAGTTTGCGTTACAAAAACAACACGTTCTCTAAGTTTTTATGTGTATGAATGCTTCTTCTTATGTAATAGTTAAATGACTGTCTGTTCTCAAGCTAAACAACTCCATGAATCATCCTTGGTATTTCAAATCGATGTCACCTAAAATTCTTCCTCAAACCTAAGGTCAGAGAAACTGTCTCGAAACATTCTCTTCTCACATTCTGACAACGAGCCAATTTATCTCTCGCTCGAAGATACAAAATGAAGCAAATATATCGGAGACAAATTTCTTTTGACTTTTTCATTAAGTGATATTAAATAGATTTGTCGGTCCTTTAGGGTTCCTTGGAGACACTCGGACGAGCTGGACTCGGGAAGTGATGGTTTTCCATGAATTGCGAGGAGACGACTAAAATTCGAGCTGTCATATGATTAATAGAAATGCGTTTGTTACAGATTCCCTCAATTTATCTTGTCCCTTCTTTGAATTGGAGTGTAATGAAGTGAGTAAAGGCTTGCAAATAAGGCACACGCGGTCATTACAATGGAATACCGACAGAAAAGCTTTACTGTCCGAATAAATAAATGATCTTTCTGCTCTCTTTGAAACTCTTTCATGTTTATAGACAAAAGATGGCCAAAATCATGTTCAAAATCAGATTGAGTCATTTTTTTACCCTTTCAATATTTCTATTAATGAAGAGCGATGATGACAAGAAAATCGACAATTTTCTAGTGCACTAGCTTATCTAAATAATGGTATATGTCACACAATTAGTAACCAAATTGACATAATTTTCTCATATTTCATGTACACAATATTGCAGAGAAATTTAGAGAAACAAGACAGTACTACTATAATACTGTCCTGTTGGTGATAACTTTGCTGGCCTATAAAATTTTCCATAAAATATATAATGGTGATCATAAAGCATGAACATTGATAATATATGCTTGGTTCAGTCCTTATTTAGACATCCCCTCCTAAAAGCACAGCTTAGGATAAAACAATGTCAGGTATCACGTGTGATGGATAAGAGTGTCCCTGGACAGGGAGAGGGAAGGGGAGATATAAAAAATATCGTCACTTGATTGGTCAATTGTGTGTTCATCCGGGTAATTTAACAACCAATGATGAGCCAAGCATAAGTAAAGACGTCACAGATGGACAAAGTAGTAGATAATTCTTGTTGGACAAGAATAAAATTCCGGCAACAGGTGATTGATTTTCTCTACAAATTTGTAAAACTAGCAGAGAGACACGAAGTTTTCCCACAGCCACGAATGTCATAAATCAGATTGTTTTTTGGTATATTACAAATTCTCTCATATAAAATTAGATAATTTTTACTTAATTAAATTCGACCTCAAACTCATTTTCTTCTTTTTCTCTCTCAGAAGAGAATATATCTTTGTTTCACTGAGATCATTATAATCTATTCTCTAGTATATTGTTACCATTCTGTGCGTTAAGCTTGTCTATATAAATCAGTGTAAAATTCACACGATGTGGTATATTTTGACAGTGCCACAAATCGGTGCCACCTCAATAAGTACTGAGTCTGCGCGCCATAATTACCCTGCTTTGTAACTCTCACATTATTTGATGAAGATAAGAAAGCGAGGCATGTAATAGAAAATCAACAGGCATCGTAAGAAGAGAGGCATGGAAAATGAATTTCACATTTTTGTCGGCTGATCTTCATCATATGTTGACACTAGCGGTGAAGATGTGTGGGAAAATAGCAAAGGATGCAGATATCTGTCTGTTTGTCATTCGATAAACCGTCATCCTCGCAAAAACATATGTATATGTAGGGTCATCTGTTGTTCGTCTGCTTCTTAAGAGTGTCTTGCAATGAGAGAGAGAAAAAGAAAGAAGAGATAGATAAAATGAGTATAAGTACATAGTTCTCTGTAGTTTAGCATAATAACGAATGATTAGGAAAGTTATTATCCAACTCAGTGGTGGTTATCATAAGAAAGTTGAGCATGAAATTATGCAAATAAATTACAAATTGGAAACATGGTCTTGTCTATATTAGGGACATAAATTATCTGGGCGAACGCAGTTTCTGTCTTTTTCATCTTATCTCCAATGCAGTCAACGACGTATTCTCTAAATGCACAATTACAACGCCGATATTCCCCCTAATAATCAATCCTGGTCAGAAATTCAGTAAATCGCTAGGCCTAGGAAAATTATCAAAAATGGCGTCTCTTTTAAAGTGTCAAAATATCTGTCATATTTGTCTACAGAAGACAAAACCAGTAGCGGCCAAGACGGTCGTTCCCGATTGTTATTCCGTATAGTGCTTCCGGAAACACTCGAGAAAGTATAGCACGATCACCAAGTGCGACATCTCTGTCTTACAAAGATTTCATTAATGAGCGCGAATCTTTCTTAACCTTTTTAAGAGCAGGATGCAATCTAGAGGCATGATAATTTCACAGGATATCTTAATCATCACCGCCATTTCTTAAATAACTTAACCCACTGTGTATTGTCATAACGAGTTTCACAATTAGAAAACATTTTGTTGTTGTAAAAATAAGACGTGTTTGTTTCCGATTTGTTCTTCCTTGAGTCATCCTTGTGTCAGATCCTAGGTTTAAAAGTAGTGATTGCATTTTTAGACTACGTTTCGTCCTTTTGGCTCTTTGGTATATTTAGGGAATTTGCAAAACGGTTATTAGTCTCTTGGTTATCATAAATAGATGATATCTGCTGTTAATACAATGGCAAAATTGATATCTTTAAAAATTGTCCTACATTGTATTAAATTTTAAAAATATAAAATGCATGTCCAATTATATCACTCAAAAAGTCGTACTTTGTGAAAACGTCTTGTCGGTTTCTTGCGGTGTCTTGTAACTTGGTTCCCATGCTTTTTGAGGGATTTCAGCTTGGGGATTCTTAGTGATAATGATGGGAAAGTTAAAATGACACTGGCTTTACGAACCACAGGTCTTCCGTTCCCCCCGACATGTGGCTCCCGTCACCCAGACCCTACTGGTTTATATAGCTCAGTGTCTTCTTTATTTCATAAACACAGAAAACTTCCCGCCAAGGTAGGTATTTTATGTGTTTTCATATATTACAAAAGGGTATAGGTTTCTCATTTGTTTATTCCTTCGTGGTATACCATGTTGTTGATTTTTTCAAAATATTTTGATATTAGATAACATCCTGTACGTATGATAATCACTGAGAACAATTGGATACTACTTTAATATGTGCAAGGCTGCAAGCATTATGCAATTTGTGTCATTCTTAATAAATCGTCATGTCCGACTTACGGAGAGTCTGAAGTGTTTTTGACGGTTCGGTTTTAAGTGTCCAGTACGGTCATGATCGTGCAACAAACATATACCTCAGGTACATCTGTTTAAATTTCTCTAGCGTGTGTTGAATCCACTAGCGGCAAAGCAAAATGATCCTATTTAAAAATATTTAATGAAAGTCTTGTACCTTTTCAACTAAAACTGATTTAAATGACTAATAAACAAAATATGTTAATATAAAATTGCGATCCTCATTTAAAGGGCGTTAGAAAGAGATGATCCGCGGAGAGCTTGCGACAAGAGAATCTGAGTTTGTCAGCAAGGTAATTGTCAAGAACCCAGGAAGAAGGGGATCCTAATTTGATGTATCATGCCATATCCCCATAGAGCAGCATCCCCACGACTTTTAACCCTACGCTGGGCTGATTGCTTATCGTGGGGAACGCGCGGGGAGGGTTCATTATAGTACGTGACATTATACCAAGGGATTTTGTCGCGACAGAGGACAATTTATAAGATACACCATGCATCTATAAAAAAAATCCTATTACGATCGAATGCATACTTATCTTTCAATTTGTCTTTGATTTTGAAACTTTAAATTAGAATTTCATGATAGCAAAAACATGCATGCATGAACGATGTTACATATATATTAAACAGTGATAAATATATGTTATTCGTACATCGTATATTTCACTTACAGTAATGTACATCAGTTATTGAGCATGATACATTCTTGAGAGTATTGTCCAAGCAAGTCTGTTTTGACTGTAGGGTTATGAGTCAGTAATCGAACTTTTCAATAGGTTCATCCCCTTAATGCGCTTTATTGGGATTTTCAGAGCATTGAAAAATCACAAGCTGAAGTCACTACGTACAAATCAGATTACCGGGTAGAACAGATGACCACGGGGTTCAGTGACAACGATATCATAACTCGGGGCAAAATGTGAAGAATTTTTCTAAAGGTTTTTAGTTATTTGCAAAATTATGTTATTTTTTATTTTTAAAAAAAAAATCAAAATTTATATTTAAAAAAATTGTTTTACGAAATATCAGGATATATATTTGATTACTATGGTCTGATTTTATTTTTTCACCTCGGTATTATTTTTAAATTTGCTTGGCATGATTTCTAGAAATATTCCGTGTTTAATTAATTGCATTTAGCCATGCATTTAAAAATTGATAAATAAAATTCCCATTGGCTGAGAAAGTTAGAATCGGGTAAATAATTTCTGATCGGCAATGAAGTTTGATGAATAATGAATCTTGAACATTTAATTGTCGCATTTTCGGTATATTAATCAAACAGTACACAAAAATCAATTATCAATTTTTTGTGAGGGATCCAAATTTCTCACATGAACCTTTTTGTTACGGTCTGTAACCGAAGATTTCTCTCTTTTCCTTTTTTTTCTTTACCAAATTGATTGCCAGGTGTCAGAATTATTGAGAGAAAAATAAAAATACCGTCATCAACATAACATTTTATTAAAGTTGATTTTCTAAAGAAAAATATTAAAAATGAAAACTTTAATGATACCATTAAATACACAAATGTCATATCCTGATAATAATGAGACTCCGAGCTACCGAGGGGTGAGAGCTGGAGGGTTGACAAAGAAATAAAGTCGGGTCCGTCCTCCCATCAATTCTGTCCCAGTGTGTGAATAAACCTCGGGACCCCGCGTAAGAATGTACCTCACATTGTTAGCAGAAGATACGGGGAGGAGCGAATTTAGCGCGATCAATGAGCAGACGAGAGGCACCCAGTACAGAACTTTCCGCGCGCTATTGTCACGTCACAAAAGAGCCGATGTATAATCTAGCTTTTCTAATATTTCTCTTGTCATTCCACGTCCCATCTTATTTATACGGAACTTAATTGAAAAATTATAATCTTTTTAATTCCTAACGTAAGAAAATATACCGTTTGACCCACGTCTTCGTCGATACTTCATTCTCTTGTGAAATTGGTCTTTAATTGTGCGTAAATCAATTTTTTAAAATTGATAAAATTTCACCAAGTTTGTAATCTTTTCATGTTGTATCTAATAATACATTCATCCGCAGAATTCCAATCTGTGAGCGTGTCATCTCTTATAGTACTGGGACATCTAATTATTTCCTCTGCTGAAAAAGCTCTCAATATAGGATTCTATTTTTTAAAGAAATAAAATAGACCGAATAAATTATATGACCTCGATTTTTAAACTTGGTCTTCTGTTTGTTATCTGTTCGTAAAAGTGCAATGTCACTCTTATTACTCATTTCAATTTTTGAAACGATTAACTTTGATGGAATTAAAATATTTTTATTTTCAAATGTTGGTCATATGCTTTTTTCGAAAAGGATGTCAAATTCAATATGTTGAATTTTTTATCTTTAATAAATTCTGATGCTGCATCTCTACCGCTGTTTGTATGGCGGCGTTTCATTGGTGGCAATTGAAGGATGGCCAATCAAGGGTTACAAGTGATGATGTGCCATTAATTCCTCTGTTTAAAAATCATATTTCAAAAAATGACAAGATTGTTTGCATTAGTGCCATCACAGTTGGTCGCGAGAGACGTCTGTGAAATATTTTTCTTAACAATTAAGGATCCCGCGCGCTTCCAATGCTTTCTTCCGAACACGTGTTGGAGATTCTATAGCGTGAGATTTTGTTGCAGGAGTTGAGAAATAAACAAGTTTTATCGAAGGTCATACGATCATCCTTTATATTCATCAAAATAAACAAATTTTAGTCTCACAAACTTCCTGAAAATTTCTCTCTGGATATCTCAAAATATAAACAACAGGGAACTACTTATCTCCTAAAGGGATACATGTATTTTGTAAATATTTTTTTCTTTTGGTTTGTCTCTAGTCTTGTAAGAAAACTTGTGCATGACATATAAATAAATTTATATCAATATGTTTGATCTATGCAATTTGGAGTATGATCTTTAATATCTTATTTTAAAATGACATGAATATATATATTTTAAATTTTAATATTTTTTTGAAATACATTTATGATAAATTAAAAAGATATGATAATTTAGTATCCTTGTAAACCGCAAATTACAAGTATTGATAATTTCTGAGATGGAACATGTTAAAATCGTGGATTTGACCGCAGATTAAGTAGAAGATAAAAACGCTAAAAATTACTGGGATCATTGAAGAAAAGTGAGAGTGATATAGTCATCAAAGAGCCACGATGGGGGGACAATGAGCCGATTATCCCTTGTCCAAACATTTGACCACTTCACAAAAATACAAAAATAAGATGAAGCCGCTGTGAATGAGCTTTGTCATTTCAATTTTTCTCTCAAGTCGGGACATCTCATTCAAACGCTATGTTAAATATGCCCTGGTGTCATCTTTGTACAATGCTTATTCAAGTCGTTGTAAGTTATGTCATCTTGAGAGCCGTATGTTTTGGGAGACTACGATCAGCCCTGGGAAGCCTACGATGTGGAAGATAAGGGCGAAGACAGTGTGTGTCGTAACCGGGGAGGATTTTCCCAGGCGTTTGTCTCTAACGGAATGCAGACAATTTCATTTTAATAGAAAACATTTGTAAATGTTTAGAAATTATTTATTTTATGAGAAAAGACAGTATACTCGGACGCGGTGGGGATGCGTGTCTTAGCGCTGTTTTTCGCCATCAAACATGGAAAGAAATGGTTGATGATAGAAGTCGAACCAACACGGTCACGCCGCCATTAATATAAACATCTGTAATTCATATAATTTAACGATTATTTTCTTTATTAAAAAAAAAGAATATAAGAGGTGCGGAAATTAAAGATTTAAAGTTTTCTCCAGGATCTGGCTAATAAGGACAGCAAACAGATGTCATCGAGGCAGGTTCTTCTGCAAGAAATGAGCATTACCAAATGTTAAAATTGCAAATGACTCGTTAATAGGGAAATATTTGCATCATCATACGCGAGCAGCGTATGATATTTTCTAATTAGTGTAATAAGTGTATGTAGCTAGAATTATCTCTCAAATCTAGTTTTAATTCACTATGATGATCTAACTACAATTTCTTCTCTGGGCTTCCAAAATGTCAGTGGTTAGAAGTTCCCTGTGTGATACTACATTTAGGACAATTTTTATCATTAGCAGTGACTAACATTTGCAAATGATGACAAACTAGGTCCGCACAATTAACAATGTTTAGTATTGTCCTTTCATATAATCATCATCAACATTTTTGCATCATGAGCCTTCAAATATCACTGCTCGGCGATGGCTCATCACGTCGATCCAAATTGTTTCGAAAATTAAATAAATGTTCAATCCGTCTTGGATCGATGCCTTCATTGAGAAATAATTCAATAAAATTGTAAACTTGGTTGAACAAAGAATGGTGTCACTCAGGTGAAAGTTATTTATGTATTGAACACTCAACTCCTTCGTCTGCATGCATCGCATCGAACGCGCCGGACAGGTGCTTCAATACCTGGTACTATCACAATGCAAAAGTCTAATCTTTCCTAATTTTATGTTGCTTTTTACAAATATGGTGGTCTGCAAAATGGGGTGCAAGAAATTACAGAAAAGACGACTTAATTTAGAAAGGGAAAGCTTCAAAAACGTAGCAAATTTTGCTTCAAGCTTGAGTGAAGTTGTAGAAGTATTGTCCGGGTATTAAGGATGATAACGAGTGTTTGATAACTTCTCATAACTCCCACTTTCTGAAGCAGCTGCACACTAATATGCAGAAGAATAAAAAACGGGAGTTCACTTGTACCAGAGCAGTCAAATTAGCAACAAAATACAAGATTCTTTCCATGTAACAAAATGCAACTGAAATGTTTAACCATATGAATTATAATGGCATTTAAATTCACCAGACATTCAATTTACCTGAAATGTTTTTCAAAAGTACTAGTACGTAAATTTACAAATAAAAATATTCTTTAAATTTATCTTTGAATCCGCACAATAATGATAATATCTACACAAATCAATACAAACATGTCAAAATCAAAATAAGAAAATCATTACCAAATATTATGTATGATATTATCTTCAGGCGATATATTTAAAAAAGAAAGAAAGGGGACATTTTTCTCTGTTGTCTATCATGCATTTCAATAATTTTATCATGTTGAGCCCCTCTGATTGGTTGCAGCGCGCTTTGTAGATAGCAGTGCAAGTCAACGCACTGATTATGCCGCGAGAGGAGGAGTTTCTCTCATATACGTACAGCAAATGGCTCATGTCCTCTAGTATCAACATAAAGGAAATACGTTACAGGTGGCCAACATTGTCAATGTCCTTAAAAACGAAAATTGTAAAATTATATCTATAAATTAATTCTTTTTACTGAATTCGTTAACTTTCCACTTTCATGTTATGTTTTGACTTGGTGTTGTAGTGTCCTATTGTATAAAGTGCATCTTGTTACATAAAACATGCACTTTTTGTTTGAGATAAAGTATAGCTTTATTTCTTTTTATTTTTCAGGTTTTGAATGAAAAAGGAGAAATAAAAGGGTGGATTGATGCAAGTGAAACAGGAACCGGAAACTGGATGAAATATATACGGAGTAGCACACGCTCGGAAAACCAAAATCTGATGGCCGTTCAGATAGAGGAAGAAGTAAGATCAAACTCTATAGTCTAGTGTATTAGCATTTATGCTGCACACATGGTTTAACTTAAATTTGAATTGCAAAAAATGTGAAGTTATGACAAAATTATTTTAGAAATGCTTTTAGGGGGATAAAATTTGTCTATAGCATTATCATGAAAAAGAAAAATAATATTCTTCACAGTTTTTGCATATTTTTGAAATGATACTGTGTTGTCTAATGAAACGTGTATATTGATGTAGAGTTCGAATAGTTAGAATCTTAAATTTCCCGCGGTTCCTCGTGGCTTTGGAATAATGCTTCATGCCATGTACACATAATTTAACAAACATTAAGAAAAAAACTATGTTAAGAATGAGCGGAGGGTATTAACAACACAGTAAATTAGTGCGAGGGGAGCCTCTAAAGACGATGTGTCTCTTTTTCTTGAAATGAAACAACATCCCGCGGAGCGGCGAAGATGGCACCAAAAGATAAGGCGGATTTATTGCATCCGTCTTTGGTTTCTTTTTTATGATTTTCCACGGTATGAGTAGTGCTTGATGTGAATTCTTCAAGGACCTTAAAATGAGAATTTCTTTCTTTCGATATTTTACTTCTGAGCTTTTTTAATTTGACATTCACGTCATCAACTGTAATTAGTTCTTCAAGTGTAGTGGTCCTTGTAAAAAGAAAAAAAGACCTTTACAAAATGATAATTTGATTATTCTTAAGAATGATGTTTATAAATTTCGCCCGCCATCTCCACACATTTTGTCCTGACACACGTCACATGTAACGAGTATGCTGGCTCTTTATTGATTATGCATAAGAAAATTGCAATGGCCGCATGTTTATCGTCAAAATAATTGATAATCACCAGTACTAGTTGAGTAAATAGATAAACTCAGTCTCTTCCTAATAACAAGGTGGACTTCATCTCACTCTTGACAGCATGTGATTCTAAGTACAATGTACATGTAAAGATATGACCATCATGTACGCATTTTTAAAACTGGAAAATAGATAATTTAAAAATTCTGTTTTTTTTTAAGTATAAATATATTTTAATAATTTTATACATGTGTATGATTTTTAAATTCCATTTTTGTTATTTATTTATAAAAATCATATTATAGATGGAAATTCATACTTCTGTCTCTTTTTATAAATAATTTTAAAATGATTTAAATGTCATAATTTGATTCTGACCACAAATGACCATTACTGTCTCCGTTGTCAAACTAACCGTTTTATTATTATGAATAGGTTCAAGTCTATTCATTTCCAATCATATTTGACAACAGATGAAAAAACATCAAGACGCAATGTCATACACGCACATCAATTAATGCAAGGGGATTTGGCCCGTAATCCAAGATTAAAACCGTTTTTCCAATTTAAGCCGTGCGATTGATAACTAATTAGACATTAATGATGTGTTTTAAGCTCGGCGGGAGGGACAGGGGCTCGATGTTCACTCTGCTTTGTCTGTTCGCGGCTTGTCAGGTCAATTTTTGTTTTATTGGCTTGGGGAGGCAACTTTGACTAATCATTTCAAGGCGTGTCACTTTTACACCTGAAAGTGTTTAGTGTGATGATGTACGTCGTTCTGTCATAGCCATCTTGGCATTGAGACGTTCATATTTTAATATATATATATTATAAAAAAAAAATAGTCTCTTAAAATTAAAACTGGCTAAGTTCTCTTATGCACCGCTTGTTTTGCCTTTTAAGGTAAGCTTTTTAAAATGTCTTTTTAATAGGAATTCAATATCTATTGATTTACTTAAGTATGATTGAAATTAAGATAATATCAGCAAGAAAATAAACTCTCAATAAAATCAAATTTTAAGCTAATCTTATTTATCAATACGGTAACTTAGTCTTAAAAAAATGAAGAAAAAATGTGAAAATAAAAAAAAAATTACGTCAAATTTGTAATACAAACCTAGTGATAATAAACTGATAATCTTATTTATCAATACGGTCCCTTAGTCTTAAAAAATGAAGAAAAAATGTTAAAATAAAAAAAAATTACGTCAAATTTGTAATACCAACCTAGTGATAAAAAACTGAAAAAAGGACAAAGTAAATGAAAAAAATAGGAGCTAAAATTGTGTCATGGATCAGTGTAAATTAATCTGAAATTATTATCGCAGAAAAAAGCGTGTCAATCCTGTTATTTTGTGTCATGTTTCTGTCCCTATCTGCATACACAGAAAACTCTGCTTATGACATAATTGGGGGTCCACTTATCCCACCGACTTACCAAGTAGCTGTTTATTTCTCGGAATAAGTGTTTTGCTTGAGTGCCATAATTACTTCCAAGTTTTGGTATTACTGCATTATTTAAGATATATCTGTCTCTTTCACTAATTTATTTTCCTCCAACTTTCGCCCTACCGCGCTTAAAACTTATTTATTTTTTCAAATTGAAAAACGAAATGGGAAAAGAAACTTGGGTTTAAATGTAAAGATAAAGACTATTTGTACAAAAACCTCTCTTTATAACAAATCAAATAGTCACAGAAGTTTGTTTGCAGTCAGTCTAATCTTTATAAGAAAATCCATCGATCACAGAAAGGCGGCCTCTGATTGGCTGAGGCGGTCTGTCAATTACACCACCTGAGATGGGCACGCACAACTTTAAGTATTGTGTAAATTGACAGGTGAAATTGGAATCACCAACCGAGTCATGTAAAAATCCAAACAAACAAAATTACGGACACTTTCCCCCGTGTAGCCTCCAGTGAATTACAAGGACCTCTGTTCATTTTTAGATATACTATAAATCAATGAGAGATATACTTCCTGGGGAGGAGATGCTGCTGTACCCCTCTGACCCTGTATGTCGACTGGACACCCCAGATTTCTCCAAACTGGACGAACAAGGTTAGTAATTAATTAACTTTATAAAGTTTTGCAAATTTATTATTAATATTTTAATAAATACTAATTACAATGTAAGAATATTATGTTTAATAATTTCGAAGCGAAAACATGTTTTATATATTTATTATTTTAACACTTATTTATTTTTTTTTATTCTTTGTAAATCTTTTACATAAATCAGTTAAAATTATTTTAATTTTTTAAACATTAAACTTAAGTTTAAATACATTTGAATGTTGTATGTAATATCTTTGATGTTCTCATATGTCGTCTCACTGCACCACGTGTTTCTTTGAAGATTCATTCCACAAGGACCAAAATAAACAATTTAAAACTTTTACTTATACGCTTGGAATATCAGTCAAAAAATGTCTTTAATTAAATTTCCAATAACGCCTTTCTTTTTTCTCTTTATACTTTCCAACTTTAAAGAATCTTAATGATCTTGTCTCCTCGATAAAAACTCATATTCCCACATTATTCAAAACTGATAACTGAATGATAAAAGGAAAGTTTATTTCAGACCAACAATTAATAGTTCAATGCTTTTTTTTGGTCGGGTCTGGTCTTATTGGCGTGCTCGGGTGCGATACGGACATAGTAAGGGATTCCCGGGTCCTGCTGAATGCCGCTATAGAAAATGTCTTATACTTTCTATAAACCGATTATTTTGCTATCTATTCTTCTTACGCCGGCTTTTTATCATGTAGTTGTTGGGTTCTCAATAAGGAAATAGAATTTTTTCTGACATTCTTAATTTTCATTTCATATTTTTGAACACAGAAAAGACTTTGGAAGAAAATATTTTTACACCAAAATACATTTTAATGTTTGCTGTGTGCGTCTTTATAGCACGTGCGGGCTGGTTTACCGGGTGCGTCCTTAAGACCCCCTAAACCTAGGAAGATTTCGGGGATCATGTCAAATTTGTTCTTTCTTGTATAACCTTAGACGACAAGATAACAAAATTTACAACCAGTGACCTGATACAGAATAATATTTTAAAATTCCAGGCATTACTTAATTGAGTCATCAATTAAGGAATAAAAAAGTGTAACAGAATGCTTTTTTTTTTTTTTTTTTAAAGTCTGCATATTAACTGACTCTTGACATTGAACACTATTTGCTGTAAAAGCAAATGTTTTATTTAAAGTATTTTTAAAGTGAATCTCTTAATGCGCAATTTTTCTTTAAATATATTGAGAGATAAGAAAGAGAGGGATACGGTAATAAACCTTTTGCAGCTCTATATCTGCACGTCTTGTATAACTTCATAAGGGGTAAGCCCGTGCTTAATGTATGCAAATTGCTTTAGCTCCATTATGCAGGCTTAGAAACTTTAATTGATTTTCACTTACTTTCAATTTCCCATGAAATTGTGACAGAATCACATTTGAGGTTCACTAGAAAACGAAATGAAGGTCAAAGCATAAAGAAAATTTAATTTTCCTAGTGTTCTCATCTCAGAGAAATGAGTGTATCTAATTGTTATTTACGACGAGAGTAGAGATAAAATGTTACCATATTTCAGCAGATAATAAAGCTACGCGACCCTGGTCTTAGTATTTGAGAAATAAAAGGAAAATCATAACGTGTAATTAAAACTGAATGGGGATGAAATGCAAATCACTGCATGTGTTTTATCTTTTTTATGTTATAATCCAGACACAATAAAAGACATACTTTATCTCCAATTTCAAATTCTTTAATTTTACTTAATGATTTCAATTTGATATTACAGTCCCACTTTTAAATTTTTTTCGGAACATTTGGGATTTTATTTTATACTTGCTCCTTTTTTAAGTGAACAATGCGGGTATTTGTTAAAGATAATTACTACCCTTGTGTTTCTTTTCGGTCAAGTTGACTTTTTACATCTCAAAGACAAGATCAGCTGTCAAAGTCACAATGCAAGCGCGTCCGTGATTTATGAATTATGGTAATACGAAAACGGTAGCTTGAATTCATCTAAATATTGTTTACCCTGGGACAAAAAGAGAACTGGACGTTCAGGCTTGGAGGTCAGTCTTGGTCAACCATTTCGGCCAAATATCATTTACAGACAAATACAAAAGAATTATTCAAAAAAATCTCTGAGCATTGGTCGTCCTGGTCACTCTAATGCATTTTATCCTAAAATAGAAAACGGAGATCTTTTCAAGAGGCCTCACAAAAAGATATTGCAGTGACCCGGTTGTAGCGGCTGTCTAAGGTCATGAGAAGGGTCGGATCCGAGAGGTCCCGATTGACGTTTGACCACTGGACAGCGCACCGTTCCCTCTTGATTACAATTTGTAAATGAGACAGAAGAAATTAATTCTGAAATCTTACACTGAAATTATAGATTCCCACAAAATTGGGACTGATTCTTCCGTATAGGCTAAGAGAATCCAGTTTTCCTTGATTTTTTTTGTTCATATCGACCCACATTTGTGTACACAATCAAAATTTATGTTCCTTTGATTATGTATTTTTCAGGTGAGACAAATTACCCATGTGATTGTGGTGAAGTTTTCAGGTCTAAAATCGCCTTAGCACGACACCAGACATACGCCTGTACTCATAGCAGCCACATACAGAACATTTCTCAGAAAATGTCCATCGACAAGTCTTCGGAAGAGGATACAAAAGAATCAAAAAGGTTTGTGAGGCCTTGAGCACTTTTATCACTTGTAAAAGTCATGTGACTTTTAAAAACACTTAATTTGAATTTTCAAAAGAAAAAGTGAAGTGTTACAAAATGCAAGTGTCTTTTTTGGTATAAATCTTGTTGGGCGGAGTTTGAGTTGAAGTACTCAGGGTTTCAGTCCAGATACATAAATCACGGGACGGAAATGTTTGAAGATTGCACCCTTTGTCATACTTCTGTCTGCTAAAACACAAACTAAAGTATCCTCAAATACCCTGTTAAATAAAAGATATCAATTCGCGAATTTTATCACGAACAGCTTTGCGACTTCAGGCTTAATTGGTAGAAACTTGAAAGACAAAAAAGTTCCTTGATAATTCCATTTGACAGATTGTGGAAACAAAAACTGTAAAAAGAAGGAAATTAACAGACAAAAATTTAAATTCATATGAAAGTGAAATTGTCATGTTTCATAAGTTTTGTTTGTCAAAGATAAACACAATCTTGGAAAAGCTTCTTTCTACATTTTGGGCTACTTTTTCGAAGACTTCTTAAATGTTACGTCTTACGAGCTGAACATTCAAATTTAATAAAGGCATAACTTTTGACCACAAATCAAATGAACGAGTTTGACTTGTAATAAAAAGACGTCTTTCTTCTTTCGGAACATTGGCATCAAATATTAGATTATCTTATCACCTTATCAAATTTATGTCGCGATAGCAGCCCTGTTTTGACATGATTTCTAGTGTCAAATTTATTAAGTGAAAAATCAAGATGTATTTGATAAGATCCGTCAACAATACAGTATTTTGGTTTTATTAGACAGAAATTACGAAGGGATACGCGTGCTGAATACTCCTTTCCAATGAAATTAGACAATGAATGAAGGCAACTGTTTGCAAATAGAGTTGTTCTAAACGACAACAGCTGCAATTAAAATCTAAATTAAACTCGTTTTCGAAGTGCTTAGGTTACAGAGTGCCTTGTGCATCATTGATGTCACGTGATACAAAATTCTACCCACAAATTTATTTATGTTTTGTTTCAGCTTGATTAAACCGATTAAATAAAAAAAATAACCACATCTAATAATTTTCTATCATCGAATCATAACACTGTGGATGCATCGGCCCTGAACTAAATAATCCCCTTACAATTAGTACTCACCACCCTAACGTGGGGATCAAACCAGAGCTGGCCTATAAGCACTGTCCGCAGTGACCCAGGGGGACTGACTCCCCGGAATGTGTTAGGTGGTTCCTTTAAGTATACAGTTACACCTATTGGTTAACGCTTACTTATGAGTCGCCTTTAATCACCTGTCATGCATTAAACCTTGGAATTCCCAGCTCTGCCTCCGCGATTCGTCTTTCCTGCTGTAAAATGTAACACATTGAAGAGATGAATGGGCCCATTGTTAAAATCATAGATTCAAGAGACACAGAAAATAAACACGAAAACATACAGGGGGCGAGGGTCAGGTTACACCTTCGGAGATATTCTACCTGTTTTAACAGTTCTGATCGTTTTAAAACATTGCATGATTTCACCTCATTTAGACATATGTTGACACCTCGGATGGAAGGATGCTACATTATAGCCCCCATTCATCCGTGTCCGTCCTAATGGGTGTTAAGCGATTCCTTTAACTTCCAATTACTTGTGTCAGAATTAAAAGCATCCCTTCAATGCAGTACAAGTGTTTATGCATATCTCTGATCTTCAAACGTATAATCTTTGCGACGCCCGCATAGTACCTATTGTACTTTGTCAACCAAGGTCCTGGCTTTTTATGTTAACGTGGTTAACCATTTTAATTGATGAAAAAGTACATCGTTTTTTATCCTCTTTAATGTTTCTTAAAACGCTCAAATCATTAAAAATACAAACTCTTTATTGTGGATGGTATTATAACTGCACGTTACCTGTTTCTGTTACAGTGTGGTGAATGGGGAGACTGACCTTTCTTCTGAGGCACCAGAGGTCGGGGACCATGGAGAGTTCAAATGTGACGAATGTCCGAGGTCATTCCAGTGGAAGTCCAACCTTATTCGTCACCAGGTAGAATCTTTACATACGTCTGTCTGAAACATTTCATTTCTGAAGTTAGAAATTTTAAATGGAAATCATGCTCACCTTTAAAAACAATAATTCACTATTTTTTTTCTATTTTACAGATTACCCACGATTCATTAAAAAAATTTAGCTGCGAGAACTGTGACAAGATTTTCACTGATCCAAGCAACCTTCAGCGCCACATAAGATCTCAACATGTCGGTGCAAGATGCCATGCATGTTCAGAGTGCGGAAAGACTTTCGCGACATCTAGCGGACTGAAGCAGCATCAGCATATCCACAGTAGTGTTAAGCCATTTCAATGTGAAGTCTGTCTGAAAGCATACACCCAGTTCTCCAACCTTTGTCGCCACAAGAGAATGCATGCCGACTGTCGCCAACAGATCAAATGCAAAGACTGTGGACAAGCCTTTTCTACCGTTACTTCTTTGAGCAAGCACAAACGATTCTGTGAAGGCGCTCTAAGGAATGGAATTCATCTTGGATTTCCTTCCGACAAGATATCCCAACTGAGCATGCCTAGTGCAGTAACTCCCTCTCCTCTTAATCCCGCTCTGTACATGGGGATGTATCGGCCTCCGTATCCATTCTACCCGCCTCTTGGAGCCTCATTTCCTGTATTCCCAGGCAGCCATCCATTCACAGGATTGACCTCTCCTATATCACCTTCCAGTCCCGCAAAGATGTCTCTACAACCGACCTCTCCTTTGGGGAAAGCTGTCATTCCTCCACATCTGTCACCCCGTGAGCGAATGTTTGATCGTCATACCGAGGGATCCGGTCGTCATTCCGTTAACTCCAACTCCAATGATTCACCCTTGAGTTCTGGCAGTGAATCCGACCACAGCTCAGCTTCAGATGCTGAAAGTGAGAGCAGCTCCTCCAAACGCCCTAGGACCAAGTCACCATCTAGAGGATCTCCCCATCAACCCTGGTTGCCTTTTAGTCATCATTCTTCTATCAAGACCGAGAGACACTCACCAAAAATCCCTGAACAGCCTTCTCCAGTTCACGAGAAAGAAGACAAAAAACGAGATATTCCATTTGATCTTTCCAAAACAAACAAGTCCCGCTCTCCATCACCAGCACACTCTAGCTCTACCGTATCACCTAGACCCTCAGGAGAACAACCGCTCGATTTAACTCGAAAAGCTCCGAAAGAAACAACACACCCTGAAAACACCAGAAAAACTCATATATTTGGGATGCCATGCTCTGTCTCTGATTCCAAACTTCATTATGCCTATCCACAATTTGGAACTCCAAATCTTATTATGGACCATTTACGTTTAGGGAAGGAAAAGTTCCAACAGTCACTTCATGAAGCCTCCAAATTTATGCCATTCTCTCGTTTTCCAATGAGCAGCTCTTCCTATGTCGCTGCTGCTATGGGGCAATTTGGGACCATCAAACGTGAAAGTGAAGAAAAGGGCTTGACATCCATGATGGACAAACTACCAGACAATTTCCCGTACTCCTCAAGTGGTAGTAAAGTAAAGGAAAGATATGGATGCAAGTTTTGCGGAAAAGTATTTCCACGATCTGCCAATTTGACTCGCCATCTTAGGACCCATACCGGAGAACAGCCGTACAAATGTAAATACTGCGAAAGATCATTCAGCATTTCCTCCAATCTCCAAAGACACGTCAGAAACATCCACAACAAGGAGAAACCATTCCGTTGTACACTCTGTGATCGATGCTTTGGACAACAGACCAATTTGGACCGCCACTTGAAGAAACATGAGACTGAGGGACCAAACGTTCGGGATTCTCCAGTTGCTGAACCCGATCTGGAATCCAAGGACGAATCTTATTTTGCTGAAATCAGGAACTTCATCGGTAAAGCCACTGATCGGGAACTCAACATGCCGGTCATCAACGACAACCATCCTGCTAATCATCAACACGTTGAGCATCAACCTAGTAATAAAATTGACGATGCTGAAGATGATGCTGAAGATGACGATGAGGAAGAAGACATTATGGATGACGAAGATTTAGAGAGCGACAGAATGGACGGCAGCTCCCGTGGCAGTTCTCCCATCAAATAAACATTAGATTTGTTGCCGTTCACCCTCATTATATTGTACATGTAAGTAAAACCTCATTTTATTTTTTACATTAAATACATTCTTCTGTCCTTATTTACTAAATGGAAATTTTTCTTTCTTTGAATGTTATTTACATATTTGTTATTTTTCTTTTTTAGATTCCATTTGCCATACAGAGGGACCAATCTACGATGGTGTTTTTGCCTTCGTTAAATTATTTTACCCAGTCAGATTAACTTATTCAAATCGTCACGTGTGCAGGAAGTTGCAGAGGACCAATCATATCGCGAGTGTTTGTGTGTGACCTTGATCTGTCTCCATCAGGACTTTTCCTGAGATGACCAATGAGTACAATGCCGCTTGTATGCAATTTATATTTTAGTGTGTCACGTGTGTGTTTGTGTGCTTTACAATGTAGCCATATTAAATTATTTATTTATTTTTTTCATTTTTTGTCCTCCACTTTTACAAGAATAAATATTATACATAAAGTTGATCCGTTTTAATATTTTATTTTAAGTCAATTTGATAAATGAGATGTGCATGCGTCTCATTTACATGTTTTATACAGCTTTATTTTTAAACTTTACTTTTCAATGATTGCTCTCCAATCATGTGAAACAAAACATGATTGCAAGCACTAATTACAAGATATGTTTGTGAAACACTAATTAATGCGCACATATGGCAGCTTATGGTGAAGTTTCTCAAAGAAATCAAACTTTAAGGTCAAGGTCAAAGTTGGCATCTAAAGAAAGGTCTTGTCATGAGGAATGCATCTGTGAATATGAAAGGCCTAGTGCTAACTGTTCAAAGTTATGGCCAATGTCAAAGTTTTATAAAGGTGGGTCAAACTCTAAGGTCAAAGTCAAAAGCATACCCATTGAAAGTTCTTGTCACAATGAATACATTTGTGAAGTATGAAAGCATCAGCACCAATTGTTATATCCAAGGTTAAAGTGTGGAAAGATTGTAAAAGTGTGTCAATTTTCAATGTCAAAGGGTCAAATTTGTAGTACCAAAAGAAAGGACTTGTCGCTCACAAGGGATAAACCTGTGAAATATGAAGGCCATAGTCCTACCCATTTTAATGTTATGTCCAAGATTAAAGTTTTTGCGGAAACACACAGCTAAACGGACGAACGAACAGGGCAAAAACTATATATACCCCCGAATCTTCGATTACAGGGGCATAGACCTAAACTTCAAAGTGTTTTATGGAGAGAAAAATGTTATGTTAATTTCAAAGAATATGTTGTCCGAATTTCTTTAACAATACCTTAAATAATAAATTATGCCATATTTTCTTCATTAATTTGTAAAATTTAATATTTAACCTGATTTTTATGCCC
This sequence comes from Saccostrea glomerata, assembly GCA_003671525.1. Classification (NCBI taxonomy): domain Eukaryota; kingdom Metazoa; phylum Mollusca; class Bivalvia; order Ostreida; family Ostreidae; genus Saccostrea; species Saccostrea glomerata. The sequence continues at coordinate 562,192 of PRKT01000221.1, read as the reverse complement.
CGTAATCGAAGATTCTACACGGGGTGTATAGTTTTTGCCCAGGTGTATTCCTTGTGACAAGGTATTTCTAAGGGTACCACCAAATTTGACCCCTTGACTTCGGAGTGTGACCTCTCTTTAAAAAAACAAACTTTTATCCAGGCGATAACTTTAAAACAGTTTGTGCAAGGGGTTTTCTACATCACATGTGTATTGATTTGTGAAGAACCTACAATGGGAATAAGTATTTTTGACCTTGACCCACTTAAAAAAATTTAACCTTGGCCATAACTTTTGAACAGCTAGTACTAGGGCTTCCAAATTTCACAAGTGTATTCCTTGTGAGAAGAACTTACTTCGAATACCAACGATTTTGACCTTGACCCACTTTTTAAAAACTTTAACCTTGGCCATAGATTTAGAACAATTTTTTTAATGACAAGGCTTTCCCCTGTATCATTTAAATTTCACCCTTTAACCTTGACCTTTGACCCACATTTTAACAATGGCAATAGGAATGTGTTATAGCCTTCATATTTCACGGATATATCCATTGAGACAAGTCCTTTCTTTGGGTAACAATATTTTTCATCTCTTGACCTTGGAGTTTGATTGCATTAGAGAAACTCTAACCCTCAATAAAAGCTGCCATCAGTGTTTCAAAACATATATTGTTTACCCCATCGTCTAAAGTCAGGGTTCGGAGTCCGCATATAGCTCTCTCCTGAGTCAAGGAAATTCTGTAGACAACTGATGAAGATTTAAATATCCTAAATTAATCACTAAACATAACGGAAATCTTGAGCGTTTCATCTGAGTTGTTATTTAGTACCTTCATCTACGCTATGATATTGGCGTCAAAATTTCCTTGAGTTATACAAAGAAACTGTAAAAATTATTTTGGTATATATGCATGTGCTTCTCAAATGAGTCACCTTTTTCTGACATTTTCATTTCGTCTGGCCTTGACCGCACTAAGGTAAAATTTAAAGCTCAAGTTATTAAGGTTGAAAAAAAATGTGGGTTCTTAAAACGTTCTTTTTACAAGAAATGTTTATGTGAAATATAAAAACTCTACTAACAACAGTTTCAAACTATGACCAAAGTTTGGTTTGGTAAAATCCTGCAAAAGTATGTCAAACTCGAAAGTCAAGATGTTCATTATGATGGTACACAGAGAACTGACTCGTTATTATGGATACCAGTATACGTTAAGCACTATTTGTGAAATTTGAAAACACTGAAATCTTTTAAGCAAGGTTTGAGTTTAGATTAATAACAGACAAACAGAAAGACACATGGATGGACAGGGCAAAACCTATATAACCATGAATCTTCGATAAGGGGGACATAAATATGATAGCCCTAGCATCAGATGTTCATTTTTGCAAAGGTAAATACTACTAGTAAAACTCATCTGTCAATGTCAAGAAGAACATATACATATACATGTACTAGTATTCAAAGAAAGGCCTTGTCACATAGAATGTTTACATGTGAAATATGAAAGCCCTAAAAATCATAGCTTATGGATAAGGTACATGAATGTGTATTTGCAGACAAACAGGCAAATAGAATTAACAGACAAACAGACAGACGGAAGGTCACACCAAACACTATCTTTCCACGAAATTTAAATATTTGGATCAAAATATATTGATTTTAATAAATTATACTATCAACAAGATGTGTTTGTGACACACTGATGCCTCCGGATGGCAACTCAGGCCTAAGATCAATCTCAAAGTTCAAGTGCAGAAATCAAGATTTCAAAAATGTTAAAAAGGTCTTTAACAAGGAATACTTATGTGATATGTAATAGTCCTAGAAAGTATGGCCAAGGTTTAAGTTTTCCAAATTTAAAGTAGGTCACATTTTAAGGCCAATGTCAGGGGATCAAACAAAAATATCTCTAAAAGAAAAGTCGTCACAAAGAGGCGTGGGTGAAACACGTAAGCCCTTGCAGGAATCGTTCAAAAATTATAGACAAGGTTTAAGTACCCCCTATAATCTTGTCACAATGAAAAAAAAGGGGCCCATGAACCACATCTCTCACCTCAGCACATTGGCTAAATAAAAAACAAAAATCAATTCAGTAATAGTTTATATGGGGAAGGGGGCTTGAATTCTAAACTATACCTGATGATGCTTTCATATCAATATAACAAATATGGCTTCGTTGTTCTTGAGCAGATTTTATACAATTTATTCGTTGTAAAATTTTGATCCCCCATTATGACCCAGCTCTACCCCAAGGACCCTAATTTGAAAAAAATTGAATTGCTTCTTTACTACCTGAGGATGCATCTAATGCTATATCCATATCAATATTTATGAATAATCATAGCTCTTCTGTTCTTGAGAAAAAATATTTTTTCCTATATATTCCTGAGTAAAACTTTGATCCCACTTTGTGACCCCAGCCTATCCCCCTTGGGGTCATCATTTGAAAAAAATTGAATCTACACTACCTGAGGATGCTTCCATATCAAAATGACCAATCATGGCTTTGGTGTTCTCAATAAGAAGTGTTTTAAAGAATCCCTTATGCATTTCTATATTTCACTTTGAACACTTGTTGTTGCCCCATCCTACCTCAGGGGGTCATGATTTGAACAAACTTAAATCTACAATAACTGAGTTGCTCTCCATATAAATACGACCAATCATGGCTTTGTTACTCTGAAGATTTTTAACGCTATTTCCTATATAACAAGGCTGCCCCTGTGTGGAAGTTCAAAGCCAAGGTTAACGACTTTCAATTTTAGGTAAAACTCTAAGGTCAAACAGAGTATTCTGTCATTATATTGATTGATTGTATGTTGTTTAACGTCGCTTTCAAGATTTTTTTCACGCATAACGAGACTTCACCACATGCCGGTGGAGAGCCACAATTTGTGTCTTATACTCGACACTGTGCCATTAAGCAGTGAGGATCTCTTTCGTGCCAGCGCCTACTGCGACACGGGACCTCGGTTTATAAGGGCCATGTTATAGGTAAAGAGACTTGAGGCATGTGTAAAGAATAAGATTGGATACTTTAAGAATTATATATGTAAACAAACACTTTTTTGTTTAATGACCTTTTCAATGACATATTGAACAACCCTCGTAGTTTGTTTCGTAGAGAATATTCCTTTCAATATCATCCAATTCAGTCGACAAAGGTTAAATGATAAGCAATAGTTCATTCCATACATGTTTTTATTCAATTATAAAAAGTAAGAATTTTGAAATATCATAAATGGTTTAAAATAAAATGTATGTTTAAAAATATTAATAAGAACCTTAATCAATTCATATTTTATAGTAAAAGAATTGAGGTAAAAATCATGCCCAAAAATCACTCGAACAAAGATAACGTTGGAGTTGACATGATGTTGACAATAAGCTTGAGAATGAACAGCCCAGCTCACTCAACGAAAGTGAGCTTTTGTTTCTGTTTGTTCAGTCATTGGGTAGCCTCAGTAGTTGCTAGTATACAACTACATGTATATAGTATACATATGGAAGGTATTGTCCAACCTCACTATGTACTAAATGATGTTGAGGGACTATATAATGGGATTACAACGCTGCAGAAGTACGTAATAATAAAGCACCCTTTGGTAGTGGCAAGAACACACGTCACTTTTCACCTGAGTACAGTTCTGTCGAGCAACTTTTGCTAAATTTTCATTGTGACATCCTTATATTGTAATTCGCTGCTACACAGCGGCATTAGAGTGAAAAAAGGCAATTCTGCGTGAAGATGGCGTTGTCTCTAAAGTTTCTCTTACTGTAATCTCCCATTTAAAAATAATAATAGCTGTCGATTTTCATATAGGCGTTTTTTCGTTAAACGAAATGGGTCAACGTGAATTATAAGAAATAAAAGCCAAATACATGTAGTTCTCCATAAATTGGTCAGACGTAGGTACTAAGATGTCGAGTTTACAATAGGAACCCACGGCGGAAACCACAGTAGGTGTCAGAAGATGGAGGGGCTTGAGGGGCGACTGTGGTTCTGTTTGTGGCTCCATGGGTGGACTGTGGAACAGCATCTACATCTGTACTTGGTGCCATGTCCACAAATTCCTTATTGGTTTTTTTTTCTATAAGAAAAAATACGTTTTTGTATGTTCTGGAGGCTAAAAAAGTTTTGGAAAATTATTGAAAGATTTGAAAATAGACCTAGATCTATACAACTTTACATTTTAGAAACATTTTCTAAAAAATAATTAATTATGAATAGTAACCATAAATGCTAAATGGAATAAAAGGGTGTACACTCTGTTTAACTTTAAAAAATTAAGTTGAAGTCAAACATCTATTTCACAAAGAGAAATATGTTTTCAAGACACTGCGCACTATTCGATATCCAAAAGGAGTAATAAAAAAAATGATACCTTGAATTTTCGATGCTACCCATCTGTAGGTCCATTGGGCAGAGAGAAAAACTAAGTGCATTGTAACAATCATTCTTGAGAATGTTCATCGTCCAAACACAGCTCTTTGACGACGATTGTAACACGTGATCTCTCATTGTGGCGTCATAATGTATGACGCAACAGCTCAATTAGGTTTTTTTTTAGGTCTTTTTCTTTTTTTGTTATTCCAAAGTTTATGTACCCTTTAATTATTTCTTAAAACATCACTAATCAATTATTCAATTAAAACTTGATTTAAGTGATACAAAAGAAATAAGTTGTGATCCTGATTAAAAACAAAATGTGTTAATACTTTCCGTTTATGCCCGATTTCATTTTTTAAGAATAATAGATATGGGTTACCCCATATCCAAAGATATTCGACTTTTAGATTTAATATGTTTAACAGTGTTTAATGACGTTTATAAAAATAAAACTGCACTGTCTAGTTATAGAACTTGTGTAAATTTCGTGAGTCCGTAGCATTACGGTCACCCAGTCTCCTAACCATGCCAACAAACAATACACATATACCTATGTCCGCAAGACCAGTTAGCTTTGGTCTATACACACCTGCGATGGAGTTGTCAAACAGACTCCCGCGAACAGAGAAGTTACGATGGCAGACAGAACTTTTTTTTATAATTGGATCACATGAATACAAATTCTGATTAATAAAAATTAAATTATTGTCAGTTTGACATCCCCGGCCAGTTCGGGTTTGTTTAACATTTTATAGGTACTCTCCCTATGTGTAGTTTGTCTACACACGTGGAGGAATCTGCACAGGGATTGAAAATTTCGTCATTTAATATACTACACAAACAGAATGATTTTTTTTCTCTAAGAGGAAAGTATATGATAATTTACGAACAATTAACATGGTTTTACTACAGCTGTTGATATAGTATAATCAATTCCTCAGTGAAAAAATATCAACCGAAGAATGACCTAGATATTCTCTGTTATCAAACATGTTAAAAAAAAAGTTGAGGAGGGAGCGAGCGTAGGAATATTAACATTTTTTATTTGCATTTAGGGGGGAAAGTGATCTTTGGAGGAAAAATTAACATTAATTTCGGTTTCTTTTACGTATGACATACACAAAATTATTCTTATCATGAACAATTATGTTGTATCTACTTATTAATGATGGAACTATTTTCGTCGGAACAATATGTGTGAGTCGCCGCTGACTACAGTAATATATCTTGAACTAATAGTATGCACTGATCGAATATATTAATAATTGAAAGTTCTAGAACGTCGGATGACAATTTATCCCGCTTCAGACAAATTTGTCGATTACTGATTGGATAAAAGCTAATCACATGACGCCCTGAAATTTTCCGTATTACGTCTCCGTTTTCATATTACGTCTCCGTTGAGGCGTAATATGAAAATCGGGCACGCGATTCCGTTCGAAGCGTTGTTATTGTAAACAAGTTTATCTTTTAAAAAGATAGGTGAGCTAGCGCCGTACCAATTTTTAAACACAGAAAGGAAGATCCGTGATCAAGTGATTTATTTTGCAGAATTCTTTAATTTTTATCGAGGCTGGAGAGTGATAAAGTTATTATTGTTTTGTGAAGCGTATTTTATAGACACATAGATATAGAA
>PRKT01000221.1:392112-555596 GCA_003671525.1 Saccostrea glomerata | reverse complement strand
ACACAGAAAGGAAGATCCGTGATCAAGTGATTTATTTTGCTGAATTCTTTAATTTTTATCGAGGCTGGAGAGTGATAAAGTTATAATTGTTTTGTGAAGCGTATTTTATAGAAACATAGGTAAGGAAACAAGGGGGTGGGGGGTGACCTATTGGAGTTTTGGCGCAACGGAACATATATGACCTTTACTGGAGAGGGGGGTCTCTATATAATATGAAGAAGATGCCGATTGAGACATTGCATGTATGAGCTGATTTAAAGAAGAGAATTTCTTGGCAATTTAGCAAAGAAAATACATGGGAGTTGAAAGGAATATAGAAAATAACTCAAGGTGTCTGTTGTGTAAAGAGTCCAGAGAGTTTGGAACGCATGTAAAGTAGCTTGGTTCTTTGGGTCATCTTTGTCAAGATATGTTAGGTTAAAAGCCATACACGTCAGAATTTTTTAAATACAAATAGTGGATTTATTCGTTATTTTTAGTGTAAATTGTTGCTTGTGTTTCAGGAATTTGTAAGATTGGCTGAATTGACCAACCAGAAATTAGACTCTATCTTTGGTTGTGCTTAGATGTTAAAAAAAACTCCCTTGTCATTGTTTAGAACAATCAGATAATGACTCGGGCTTTTCCGTCAGCAAAAAACCCCAGAACTTGAAATATTATAAATATGAAGTTATCTTTAAAGTGTAAGCTACACAATAAATAAACAGTTATTTTATGCTACAACATGATACAACGAAATTGTTATCGCACGGTCTATCTGTAGTAGTTTTCACAGTTTAGGTGGCAGAGGATAGTTTCGAATAAAGTACCGTTCAAAAAATAGAAAAAATAGAGAAACCTGAGGTTTGAATGCATATTATAGGTAATTTTATAGCTAGAATATTTTATGGGTGCATTTGGAGGGAATTGGTGGCCTTGTATATTTTATTGAAATATGACACTTTAGTGTCACTACTACTGTATATGGGATATGGACTAGAAATACGAAACTAAGCTCAAAACTCGCTCTACCGGTATTTCACCAGAAAAGTGGGGTGGGTTCACAGGATGAATTGTAGCTTGAAAACGAGGTGGTTGAGCCATTATCTCTTGCTGTTCATTGGTATGTACAAATGTTATTCTGCAATTTGTGTGGTAGCTTAGGTCAGGCGCACGGGCCTGGAAGCAGATGCGGCTGCGGCGAAATAGTGAAAATAGGCTTGATTCACATGAAATTTTGAGATTGTCCCTGCGCCATCTTTAGGGCTCATTGTGTAAGTTGTACATGTTTTATTCCTAAAAGATTCAAATTTCTCAAGGGACTACATCATACTATTATTACATGTAGAGGGAATTAAAAATTTTTCAATGCACATTTTTAAAGCAGCTCAATATTAGGTAAACCGTCAGTCAAACGTTTTGGTTGCAAAAAAAACTATTCTCTGCCACCTTCAATTACCCCAATCGCATCATCTCGGGTCTTTCCGTGAGAGGTCGGAAAAACAACATCGAGGTCGTTTTTCCGCTAGTCGGAAAGGCCCGAGAAGTTGCGATTGAGTTTTCCCAGAATGCACGACAATGGCGGCCGAGCATGCGAGTGTATTCAAGGAATTTGGACTAACGTAGTTGCTAGCGCTCGAGATGTTGATTTTTATTGGATTAAAACTTAATATTTTCATAACATGCACAAATATATTTTTTTTATTGAAAAAGGTCTTCAGCGGGATAAATTCGTAACAAAGTCAGTTAGTGACCTAATACGGATTCATACAGGGTGTGAAATGGAAATCCGTATTGGGACTCGGCTTCGCCTCGCCCAATACGGATATCCATTTCACACCCTGTATGAATCCGTATTAGGTCACTAACTGACTGTGTAACTAATAATATTGCCACCATATTTGGTACCTAATAAATGAATTTTCCAATGATTTTAATCATGGTAGCATTTTTAAAGTGGTATCAAATAAAAGAACACCAAAAGAGTTGCATTTTTTTTACCGTTGTCTAGTTTTTTGCACCTTGAATCTTTGGACAGCACATGTTTTCAATCATAATTTATCGGGTCTTTCCGTCAGAGGTCGGAAAAACAACTTTTTCCGCTAGTCGGAAAGGCCCGAGAAGTTGCTATTTCGCATGTTTTATAAAAATATCAGAAAAAAGTAAATTTAAACTTCAATAATAATCTTTTGGAGAAAATATGCATTATACACTCTCTTTATATAAAAGATTTGTCGTCTGCTGAAAATACTGAAATCATCTTTTCATCAAGGGCTGATATCCCCGGCAACTCTTCAAATATGTTTCAGATGCAAAACGACCATCTCTAATATGTTATAATTCATGTACATTGGTTCATTTTACTTCCACTATTTCCTAGCAATAGATAGATTAACTAGTTTTAAGATGGTTTAAGATATTTATCAATATTCCCTCATTTTTATTTTCTTATTTTCAAGGTTTAAGTACTCCCTAAAATCTTGATACAATGAAAAACAAAAGGCCATGAGTCACATCGCTGACTTGAGTATAGTTTATATTGGGCAGGGGGGAGGGGACTTGAATTTTAATCTATTTGAAGATGCTTCCATATCAATATAAGAGATGGCTTTGTTTTTTCTTGAACAGAGATTTTATCCTATTTATTCGTTTGTAAAAAATTGATCCCTAATTGTGGTCCAGTCCTACCCCAAAGGACCCTACCTGTAACAGATTTGATTCTATACTATCCAAGGTTGCATCCAATGCCTTCCATTTCAGTATGACTTATCATGGTTTTTCCATTCTTGTGAAAAAGAATTTTTTCGATATATTCCTGAGTAAAAGTTTAATCCCCATTGTATTTAGGTTCATCATTTGAACAAACTTGAATCTTTACTACCTGAGAATGCTTCCATGATATCAAAATGGCTAATCTTGGCTGTGCTGTTCTCAAAAAGAGGTGTTTTAAAGAATCCCTTACGCATTTCTATGTTAAATTTTGATCACCCGTTATTGCGCCACCCTACCTCAGGGGGTCATGATTTGAAGAAACTTGAATTTACACTACGTGAGAATTCTTCCATATAAATACGACCAACATGGCTTTGTTATTATTCATCAGATTTTTACGCTTTTTCCTATATATAACAAGGATGCCCCTGTGTGGAAGTTCAAAGTCTAAGAATTTCCAACTGTAGGTAAAACTCAAAGGCCAAAAAGAGTATTTTGTCGAGGGTTCATGTAATACGTCACGTGTGAAGATTAACTTTGGATACTTTTAAGAAATATATATATTATATAAACGAATGCTTTTCGTCACCCGCGTGGCGCAGTGGTTTGAGCGTAATACTATGTTCTAGAGTCGCGAAGTAAGGCGTTTATCCTTACGTTGCGGGTTAGAATCCCAGTGTGTGGGACATGGAGACCGGTCCTTCGGATGAAACCGTATAAACCGAGGTCCCGTGTCGCAGTAGGTGCTGGCACAAAAAAAATCCCTCCCTGCTCAATGGCCCTAAGTGCCGAGCAAAGAACAAAATTTGCAGCTCTCCACCGACAAGTGCTGGCGACTCCATATAAGTGAAAAATTCTCGAGAGGGACGTTTAACAACATACAATCAATCAATCAATCTGTTTAATGGTCTTTTAGTTTGTATATAGATTTTTTTCTTTTAATATCATTCATTTCAGTTGACAAAGATTTAATGATAAGCAATAGTTCATTCGCATGTAGTGCATATTTTATTATTATAAAAAGTAAGAATTTTGAAATAACCTAAATGTTTTTAAATACATAGTGCACTTAAAAATAATAATAATAACCTTAATTTTTATTTTATAGTTAAAGAATTGAAGAAAAAAAATAATGGTTCAAAATCACTCGAACAAAGATAATGTTGGAGTTGACATGGTGTTGACAATAAGCTTGAGAAAGAACAGCCCAGCTCACTTAACGAAAGTGAGTTTTTGTTTCTGTTTGTTTCAGTCATTGTGTAGTTGCTTTTGTATATGGAAGGTATTGTCCAACTTCACTATGTTCTAAATGATGTTGAGGGACTATATTATGGGATAATTATGCTTTAGAAGTGTGTTATAACAAAGCACCCTTTGGCAGTGGTTTCGACACACGTCACTTTTCAGCTGAGCAGTTCTGTCGAGCAACTTTGGCTAAATCTTCGGCCGTGTGACATCCATTAAATCATGATTCAAATGATACACTGCTATATTATTGGAATTAAAAAAGATAATTCTGCATGCTTGAAGATCGATGGCGTTGTCTCTAAAGTTTCGTTTACTGTGATCCTCCATTTAAAAATAATGATAGTTGTCGATTCTCTTTGGCGTTTCTTCGATAGACAAAGGGGTTCAGCGTGTAATATAAGAAATAAAAGCCAAATAGTTGTCCTTAAATTGGTCAGAGGTAGGAACTAAGATATAGAGAAAATTATTCCGGATGAAATATTAGGAATAAAAGCCAAATAGATCTCCATGAATTGGTTACTAGGTACTAAGATGTTGAGTTTACAAAAGGAACCCACGGCGGAAACCGCAGTAGGTGTCAAAAGATGGAGGGGCCTGAGGGGTGACTGCAGTGGTGCTGGTGGCTCCTGGGATGGGTTGTGGAACGGCATCTACATCTGTACTTGGTGCCATGTCCACAGATTCCTTGTTGGTTTTCATTTCTATAAGAGAAAAATTGTATGTTCTGGAGGCTCAAAAATACATATGATATAGTTATTGAAACATTTGAAAAACAGACCAAGACATATACAACTTTACAAAAAAAAGAGTTTAGTTTCTATGTTTAAAGAAATGAAGTAAAAGAAAAACATTTATTTCACAAAGAGAAATATGTTTTCAAGACACTGCGCTCTCCACGATCTAAATGGAGTTATAATAACGATACCTCGAGTTTTCGACGCTACCCATTTGTAGGTCCACTGGGCAGAGAGAAAAACCAAGTGCATTGTAACAATCATTCTTGTGAATGTTCTTCGTAAACACAGCTCTTTGACAACAATTGTAACACGTGATCTTTCATTGTGACGTCACAATGTATGACGCAACAATTCAATCCTTTTCCTCTTTTTTTCTTGTTATTCCAAAGTTTATAAATATTTTAATTATTTCATAAAACATCATAAATGAATTTAAAATTAAAACTTGATGTAAGTAATATAAAAGAAATAAGTTATGATTAATGATTAAAAAACAAAATACTAGTATGCAAATATTTTCCGTTTATTTCCGATTTTACTCTTTATTGAAAGGTCTAGAACGTCGGATAACACTGTATAACCACCATAGTTGGTACCTTATAAATGAATTTTCCCAAAAATTAATCATAGAAGAAATTGAAATATTCTTTTGGCGTTCTTTTTTTGGTACCACACCAAAAAAAGAACGCCAATAAAATTTTGACCATTGTCCAGTTTATTGCACCTTGAATCTTTAAGCAGGTCATGTTTAGAATATTAAAATATTGGAAAAAAGAAATTTTAATCTTCAAAACTAATCTCTTGGTGAAAAGATGCATACAATATCTTTTTATTAAACATATGAAATTAAATTAATCATCTGCTGAAAATATTGAAATCATCTTTTCATACATTAAGGGCAGATACCGCCGGTAAATATTCAAAAATGTAAAAGTCATCATTTCGTAAGTTCTATGGTCGATACAATGACCTTATCAGCAAATACAATTTATCATTGAGTCAAATGTTGACTGACTTCTTTTCATACTAATTGTTAACCCATTATTAATATACTGAATTGACGACGATTTTTTTCGTTTTTCCCCGATCATGACAAGGAGCACACAGCGGGTGTGACCTGTCGGCAGGGGATGCTTACTCCTCCATGGCACCTGATCCCACCTCTTATGTTTTGCAGGTCCGCGTTTGCTCTGCTCCTATTTTGTATTCTATGGACTTGATCTTGATCACTAGTCGTTATCTCCGAATGTTTTATGCAAAATTAACGGCTCTAATATGTTACCATTCATGTAAATTTGGTTCAAATTACTTACATCATTATCAAGGAATAGATAACTGGATTAACTAGTTTCAAAATCATTCAAAATATTAAACAATATTCCTTCATTTTTTATTTTCTTAATTAAAATCTTCCAGGAAGTGTCAATAACAAAATAGATGACATGATAATATACAAGTACAATGTAAAACAAGAACAGATAAATATATTATGCTCGTTATTTACGGTTGTAGTTAAAATAATTTGTAGGTACACAAAAAATGTAAGTGTGGTCACTGTGTGGATCGAAGTTCCAAGTAGAAAGCAATTGTAATTAAAACAAATGTATATTTTCTTTTGAAAGGGAATTCTTGTTATTTTTACAAAACAAGTATCTTAGTATTGTGTCTTAAAAGCGTATGTCAATTTCAAGAAACAGAACACGCAATTATTGTCCACTGTTTGGGTAATCACAGCATGAATGGTCCATTCCAATGACAATAGAAATCATATGTCATCCAGATATGTACACGGATAAACACAGATTTCCGCCATAAATCGGAAAGTTATCACTGCTCGGCTATCACAGGAATTAAAGAACCGTGTCTGAGAAATTATATATGGTCTTTCCCAGGATAATGCAATTCCGATTGTCTTTGCTTGTGTCATTTGAGACCGGTTCCCTGGTATCAGTGGTTGGTTGAGCTTCCGGTCTGAGGTAAATCTCTCTCCTTCCATTACTTTCGTCTCTTATCTTCAGGACACGTGATTGATCAGCTCTGCTTACCAAAGATCGGATTTGACAAAAATGACAGAAAAACCGTTTTCCTCATTGTCTTACAGGTTTATGACATTTCAATTGAAAGCTAAAAGTTCTTTTCGCAGTAACGTTATACACGTTCAAAAGTAGCGTAATGACCGACGATACAAAAAATGACACCGGAAGCTGGCAAGATTTGCGCAAACGCAGCCACCCGTCAAACACAAATGCAACGCCTGTAGTTCTAGTGAGAATAATTAACTGTATTGTAAACAAGATCACTCGTTCAATAAACAATGAACGGTCTTTTCTGTTTCAAGAATTAGGTAATTTTCCAACATTTTTTTAGATTTCAATGCGTTCTGCTATAATGAGGCGATAGAACTGATTTACATCGTGTCCAAATTTTCCGCATCATCCATTGCTTTGTTGGTTTCTTGGTTTTGGGATGAGAAAATCATTGCCTTCGACGTAAATTTAAATCATTTAAATCTTTATCACGAAATGCGCTCATTATCTGCTTCAGAGCAGTAATTATCCCCCGCGACACACTTCTGAATCCAGATTTTCTCCACTACAGATCGTTATCATACATTATTATAATATAGATATTTATGATTTTTACTCCCTTTTGAGCAGAGTGTTATTGTTTACATAAAGGCTATTGTTGGTTTAAGAAATTAATTATAAAATTTCACTTATTTTATGATTCATTGTTACAATATTTTTATCCAATGAGTTGTCTATCTGTTTCTACCCTCTGCCGTTCTTAAAAGCGTTGTTTATACGATAAAATGATTACTCAAGATGTGTAAGAGGATGTTATGTGTAATAAAAATAATTTTATTCGTGGAATTTGTTTTGATTTTAGTTTCGAAAAAAAAGATAAGAAATTAGGATTTTCCACAATGTTTAGTGACAAGTACGCCATTATAACGGAGATGTCAGAATTAAGTGCCGCGTCAACCTTGGAAGATGCCTTGGTTGATAACAATGGGCCGGAGAAGACTTTATTATATACGTCCATGTATTGCTAAATCTTACGGATATCAACTGAGATGCGTAATCTCGCGGTAATCTCGGCGATAATCGTTTGTTATCGTTGTTTGATATCTCCTGTCACTCTCTATTCATTATGTGGGGCATGGAAACCTCATCGGGATCGGGTAGCGTGATACGTCATAGATAACGGCTGATAACTCTATCTGTGTGTTTATCTGTAGAGTCACAAAAACTACAAACAATGCTTCACACTTCTATGTTGATGTGCTATCAAGTTCATCACTGTCTTTGGCAAGAATTAAACATGAAAATTAATCGCCGATTCACTAACTACCGCCTCGTCTTCGTTTGATTGACAGCAGACGACACATTCCTCCCGACAACCTCCGATTATGACGTCATTCATTCCAAAAAATCAACCATTGTTGACAAAGAAAATTATTTCATTATCATCATTCTTTAAATTGCGTTTCTCCGAATGAAGGTGACACTCTGGGAAACGGTAGAACAAAAATAGAGAAAGGGGGAATATCGCTTATCGATCTCAGCAAAGTTGTAGCAATGAAGTCCAATCAACTTCTATCATAAGGATATAAGACTTGTATTAAAGAACATTAATCCTTCTGAAAGATGATTTATTACCCGCCTTATCTAGATAAGAATAAAGGTGTATCTCTGTTTTCAGATTTATCAGTAATTTGTAGACCTAAATTACAGGTGATCAGCAGCTTAAGACTTTAAAAGAGAAAGTAATCCCTCATTGTTAAACCGTCTATGAAGTGTCTTCATTTTCACTTGCGTACCCTTGATATTTGATTAGTTGGAATGCCTACTTGTTAAGATAAATAGTGATTTTAAAAAGATAAAAAGCGATTTTAAAAATGGTCGTTTTTGATTAGTCTCTGTGTTAGAAAATCCTCATCTTCAAGGATTTTGCTATAGAAGATAAGATATTTTTATCAGATTTCAAGATATAAAGTCATCAGGATTTTGTTTTTGCGTTTTCCCTTTAAGTGCGCCGGTGTAAACCTTTGTACTTTTAATGCTGACAGTGCATGTGTTGTGTTAAACGACGGAGACTGATATGTACACCACAATAATGTCGTTCAGTAATTTTAACCAAATTTGTACATCCATACACCACTATGGACGGAAAAGTGCGTAATATTTTCACGACGGTATATGGTCAAGTTCTTGTAGCTCACATCGTTTCCTTCGAAATTTATATCATGCATGCAGCGGAATTTTCAGCAAAGTGATTCAAATTCAAAGATTCGAGGGGTAATTATTATTGTCATGTCCGTCCGTCTACCTGTCTGTCCCTTTGTACGCGAAAACTTTAAAATTGTCCATAAGGCTAGCTGAAATTAATTCTACGTTTAGCGTCACCTATAAACTTCAAAACGTATGAGGGAGGGCAGTAAAAATAAAACAACTAAATCTTCAAACAAATGACTATTTACTCCTCTTCGTGTATGAAAATACTGTCAATATGTTAATATGTAATCATGTAGGCTTATTGTTTAATAATAATTTTCAGCACACCTGTTACTCTAAATGATGGAATAGACTCACAGAGAGTTCATATATTGTCTATTTCTGTATTGTTTTGTATAGTTTTTTTGTTTTTTTTGTTTTTTTTGTTTTTTGTTTTTTGGTGCTAAAAATGAAAGCAAACTGGCACTGTCAGAAACAAAAAATGTTGACTTGCTTGTTATTCAAAGTTCCAATTTCTTCCAAACGTACGAGCGCGGGTGAGGTGAAAAGTAGAATTAAATTTGGACAGCCTAATTTTTGATTGGTTGGGTCTATGGCTTTCATATTTCACATGTGCATTACTTATGACAACGTCTTTCTTTGCGTACCAACATATTTTACCTCTTGACTTTGACCTTGGAGTTTGACCTAATTTTGCAAGAATTTACCCAACGTTATCCTTTGTCATGACTCTTTAACAGTTCGAACTAGGACTTTCATACTTCACATGTGTTTTCATTGTGAGAAGGCCTTTCATGGATTAAATATATTTTACCATTTGACCTTGTCCTTTTAGTTCGACTCATTCTTAAAATACTTTAACCTAGCAAGTAATTTTTAGCTCTACTGGTCAGAGACTCGTATGAAGCGCCATGTGTACGCAAATGGTTATAGATGACCAATAAGGATTCAACAGTGATCGGTCTTAGCCGATCACAAAAAGACATTTCTGAAACCAAGACACCAATTGCTGTGTTTAACTAACTGAGTTGCACCGTTTGAGGAAGTTTTATATAATGATGTGATTTGAAATAAGAGTTTTGGGCTAGTTCCAGACAGACAGACAAACAGTGGAAAGTGATTTCCTTGTATCTTCAATTCTAAGCAAGCAACACAGAACAAGGCTTGTCTGTAAAAAAGTAAATCTGCAGGAAGGCAAGGACATGGCAGCCGCAGGCCAGTTACCAAAGATGTCAAAATCTGACGCTTTATGATGGAGAAAGCTCTCTTTCCTGTGGACAACATAAGATGTTTAAGATAATCTTGTCAGCCCTCGCTAAACTGTTTTCCTGTAATGTCTAGAGATGTCCTGACTGCCGAAGTGGTAACCACAAGATGACCTGGTGTCTCATCTAAACCCTCTCTGTACTCTGCTGCTGAAGAATGCCTGGTGAAGAGGCTAGATTAATTAGGACTTAAGACAATAGGAGAGATCGTCTGCTTGTATCGAGAACTGACAGATGACCAAGTCAGGATGGACCTGCTCTTCAGCTCTGAGTGCTATCACTTCTACTATAGCTCTAATTAAGACAAATGAACCCGATCTCTCTGTCAACGAACCCCCGACATCCGAGTCTGAGATGACGATGTGGGTAATTAGCCACTGTCACATGCTGCAGTTATTGCATCGTTAATAAGAGGTGTGGAAAGACGCAAGAAAAAATGCCAGACTCTCGGTTATTATAAAAACATTACGTAACTGAACAATATACTGTTTATCCTTGTTTGACCTTAGGAAGAGAGTGAATGACAGAGGTCCATAGATGATGATATACTCATACAGTACTTCTAGCATAATACACGGCAATACAGGAAAACGCGGAATGCCAGACTTTTCGTACGGGAGTCACTTCTCGAGAAGTCATTTCCGAAAATACCAAATAAGATTTTTAAGGGCTTGTAAGTTTTGCATAAGGTCTGTTTAAGAATTCAAATAAAACTTGTAAAGCAATCTTTTTTAGATTAATGCGTTTCAATGTGCACTTCACTTCTTTATTAATTGACCTTCGATATTGGATCGCCAAATTGGAGAAGGATCTTTGCATGGGGCGCGTGCGTGGATGGTTTCCTTAATCCACTTGAATGCGATTTTTGTCGCGTAGCAAGACTAGAGTTACATCAACCACTTGACAATGTTGGGGGTGTTCACAATTCGATATATCCTAATTTAATAAACAATGCAAAGTGTTCCCGTTTTTTGCGAATTAATTAATATAGTTACTTGTGCCAAAAATCACGTGTCCTCTTATGGAATTATCTGATTCAAGGTTAAGTTAAAGAGGCGGGATGACCCTGTAATTTTGTAACTGTGACTAAGCACATTGAGTACCCACACATAAGATGTTTTTGTGACATCCTGGAATTAAATACACAAAAATTGATGTGTACGTACATTCGACCCAACTTTGATCAAGCTATAAACTCAGTATGCCCAAAGAGGGATAACTCTTGCTAAGTTTTACTATTTTTTTTACCATGCATTATTAACAAATGCCCCATGTTATGTCTATATGATTAAATTCTGGTTGTTCAAAACGCACCTTTAGTTTGATAGAATAATTATAAGTTGTATAATTTTTGTTGCCTGCGTCATTTTACGTGATAAAAAACCGCATTGATTCACCTGAAAGTTTTACATGAATGTTTAGGCCCCCCCCCCCTTTTCAACATGCATGCATGCAAGTGCACTGTGTATAATTTTAAAAACCCTTATCATTGTATCATTAAATTTTGTCCTTGATATTCCGAAATTTCCAGGGGAACAGGTTCGCCTAACCATTCCGCTAGGTCAGCGGCTGTCTTTGACTATAAAACTATAATAAACAATCTAAATTATATTTATTTAAAAATATATGCAGTCTAACGTTGCTCATTTTATAGAGTGGGCATTTTTCTAAATGTCAAAAACTGATTTAGATGGGACAAATGGCATCTTATCTGCTATGTTCTCAACTACACATTGGGATTACCATTTTTTTTTCAATTGTGCATGTTTGTTTTGAACTACAACAACGAGCATATATGTCGGCCAAGACTCTCATTGGGTTAGCTGCAGATCTGTAGCTCTTTCAGTCTTTGGTTGAAAAAAAAATCGGAAAGGCAATCCGATTTTTTTCAACCAGACAGCTGCAGAGGTGCAACTATCACTGGATTTCTTTCTTTCAAGAATTCCAAATGATACAACTTTACACTTTTACATTTTATCATCAAGCTGCAAATAAAACCCCATGGGAAAATTACCAACCCACTTTTCATATCTTCGAACTGCTTTCAAATTTTCGCGGGTTGATTTTTTTATTATTAGTTATCGGTCACTTCCGGCAAGAAGTGGGTCACGTGGTACATACACAAACTTACGGCCATATTGGTTTTGTGCTTCGTGTTCAGGCTGGTGAAAAAGTATTTTAACAGATAGGTAATGACACGTTAAGACCAATGTCTGTCCATTTTGTTCATTAATACACCTTTGGCGACTATCGTACAAACTTATTAAGGTAAAGATTTTCACTGATCCAAGCAACCTTCAGCGCCACATAAGATCTCAACATGTCGGTGCAAGATGCCATGCATGTTCAGAGTGCGGAAAGACTTTCGCGACATCTAGCGGACTGAAGCAGCATCAGCATATCCACAGTAGTGTTAAGCCATTTCAATGTGAAGTCTGTCTGAAAGCATACACCCAGTTCTCCAACCTTTGTCGCCACAAGAGAATGCATGCCGACTGTCGCCAACAGATCAAATGCAAAGACTGTGGACAAGCCTTTTCTACCGTTACTTCTTTGAGCAAGCACAAACGATTCTGTGAAGGCGCTCTAAGGAATGGAATTCATCTTGGATTTCCTTCCGACAAGATATCCCAACTGAGCATGCCTAGTGCAGTAACTCCCTCTCCTCTTAATCCCGCTCTGTACATGGGGATGTATCGGCCTCCGTATCCATTCTACCCGCCTCTTGGAGCCTCATTTCCTGTATTCCCAGGCAGCCATCCATTCACAGGATTGACCTCTCCTATATCACCTTCCAGTCCCGCAAAGATGTCTCTACAACCGACCTCTCCTTTGGGGAAAGCTGTCATTCCTCCACATCTGTCACCCCGTGAGCGAATGTTTGATCGTCATACCGAGGGATCCGGTCGTCATTCCGTTAACTCCAACTCCAATGATTCACCCTTGAGTTCTGGCAGTGAATCCGACCACAGCTCAGCTTCAGATGCTGAAAGTGAGAGCAGCTCCTCCAAACGCCCTAGGACCAAGTCACCATCTAGAGGATCTCCCCATCAACCCTGGTTGCCTTTTAGTCATCATTCTTCTATCAAGACCGAGAGACACTCACCAAAAATCCCTGAACAGCCTTCTCCAGTTCACGAGAAAGAAGACAAAAAACGAGATATTCCATTTGATCTGTCCAAAACAAACAAGTCCCGCTCTCCATCACCAGCACACTCTAGCTCTACCGTATCACCTAGACCCTCAGGAGAACAACCGCTCGATTTAACTCGAAAAGCTCCGAAAGAAACAACACACCCTGAAAACACCAGAAAAACTCATATATTTGGGATGCCATGCTCTGTCTCTGATTCCAAACTTCATTATGCCTATCCACAATTTGGAACTCCAAATCTTATTATGGACCATCTACGTTTAGGGAAGGAAAAGTTCCAACAGTCACTTCATGAAGCCTCCAAATTTATGCCATTCTCTCGTTTTCCAATGAGCAGCTCTTCCTATGTCGCTGCTGCTATGGGGCAATTTGGGACCATCAAACGTGAAGGTGAAGAAAAGGGCTTGACATCCATGATGGACAAACTACCAGACAATTTCCCGTACTCCTCAAGTGGTAGTAAAGTAAAGGAAAGATATGGATGCAAGTTTTGCGGAAAAGTATTTCCACGATCTGCCAATTTGACTCGCCATCTTAGGACCCATACCGGAGAACAGCCGTACAAATGTAAATACTGCGAAAGATCATTCAGCATTTCCTCCAATCTCCAAAGACACGTCAGAAACATCCACAACAAGGAGAAACCATTCCGTTGTACACTCTGTGATCGATGCTTTGGACAACAGACCAATTTGGACCGCCACTTGAAGAAACATGAGACTGAGGGACCAAACGTTCGGGATTCTCCAGTTGCTGAACCCGATCTGGAATCCAAGGACGAATCTTATTTTGCTGAAATCAGGAACTTCATCGGTAAAGCCACTGATCGGGAACTCAACATGCCGGTCATCAACGACAACCATCCTGCTAATCATCAACACGTTGAGCATCAACCTAGTAATAAAATTGACGATGCTGAAGATGATGCTGAAGATGACGATGAGGAAGAAGACATTATGGATGACGAAGATTTAGAGAGCGACAGAATGGACGGCAGCTCCCGTGGCAGTTCTCCCATCAAATAAACATTAGATTTGTTGAGCTGCAGTTATTGCATCGTTAATAAGAGGTGTGGAAAGACGCAAGAAAAAATGCCAGACTCTCGGTTATTATAAAAACATTACGTAACTGAACAATATATTGTTTATCCTTGTTTGACCTTAGGAAGAGAGTGAATGACAGAGGTCCATAGATGATGATATACTCATACAGTACTTCTAGCATAATACACGGCAATACAGGAAAACGCGGAATGCCAGACTTTTCGTACGGGAGTCACTTCTCGAGAAGTCATTTCCGAAAATACCAAATAAGATTTTTAAGGGCTTGTAAGTTTTGCATAAGGTCTGTTTAAGAATTCAAATAAAACTTGTAAAGCAATCTTTTTTAGATTAATGCGTTTCAATGTGCACTTCACTTCTTTATTAATTGACCTTCGATATTGGATCGCCAAATTGGAGAAGGATCTTTGCATGGGGCGCGTGCGTGGATGGTTTCCTTAATCCACTTGAATGCGATTTTTGTCGCGTAGCAAGACTAGAGTTACATCAACCACTTGACAATGTTGGGGGTGTTCACAATTCGATATATCCTAATTTAATAAACAATGCAAAGTGTTCCCGTTTTTTGCGAATTAATTAATATAGTTACTTGTGCCAAAAATCACGTGTCCTCTTATGGAATTATCTGATTCAAGGTTAAGTTAAAGAGGCGGGATGACCCTGTAATTTTGTAACTGTGACTAAGCACATTGAGTACCCACACATAAGATGTTTTTGTGACATCCTGGAATTAAATACACAAAAATTGATGTGTACGTACATTCGACCCAACTTTGATCAAGCTATAAACTCAGTATGCCCAAAGAGGGATAACTCTTGCTAAGTTTTACTATTTTTTTTACCATGCATTATTAACAAATGCCCCATGTTATGTCTATATGATTAAATTCTGGTTGTTCAAAACGCACCTTTAGTTTGATAGAATAATTATAAGTTGTATAATTTTTGTTGCCTGCGTCATTTTACGTGATAAAAAACCGCATTGATTCACCTGAAAGTTTTACATGAAGCGCAATTTGAAGCCCCCCCCCCAATAAAAATAGACCGGCTTACATTTTTTTACGCTACATGAAAAAAAAAGACAATTCTGATACTGAAAGCTCCAAAAAAATAGTTACTTGACTACTTTATAAAATTATTTAAGTAATAAATATCAGTCATTAAGTACAATAGAGTGAGTGAAGATACTTGAGGAGGAGTTATTGCCCTTAACACAAGATTTTAAAAGAAAGTATTTAATTTTTATTGTTTTTCCAAACAATAATTTTAAACAAAGGAAAGCCCTCAAAAAGAGGCAAAGAAGAGGTAGGTGGGAAGGGAATTGTGTTAAAAGCTGTAATGTTGATTAAAAAAGATGAAGAAAATAAAGAGGGAAAATTAAGCTGTAAACTATCTAAAGCAAGTACAAGTATGTGAAATTGTGCAATTCATATTGTAACGCAGAAACAAAAATTTAACAAAGAAAGGCTTTTTATGCAAAGAAATGACTTATTAGAAGAAAAAATAATTCAGAGGGACATGGTAAGCCCCCACCCCCACCCTCTTTCTATGAAAACAAATATCACAAAGTGTAGTCCTATTTTTGTATCAAAAGGTTCCATATAAATGTACAAGTAAAATCAGCACCATCTTGAAATTAAATTCTGTTTGAATATAAGCTTAATCTTTCCTTGTTTTTATCAGGAGGCAGTCCAGAGATTGTTCAAGGGAAGTGGTCCAGTAGATGATTTCTCTCAGTGGTGTGACAAGGCACTGAAGGCCCTCAATACATCAGTAGACAGTAAGCATTGATATATTGTAATAGTGATCACGAGAGAATGAAGGTCATCTCAACTGTACTTCTTCCTTTTCTTATTGTGGGATTAGAAAAAACAACTTATTTTGGCTTTGTTTTTGTTTACAGTTCCTACTTTTGTGGCATTTTTAAAAGAAGTGGAATCCCCATATGAAGTAAGTTAATGAAAATGTGTTTTATACGTGATACCATTGACTCATAATGTATTGAAAAGGCAGAAATGTTTGTATTTTTTTGATACATAAGCTAGACTATCATAATTATGTTGCCTTGCTTCGACTTAAGGATATAGTGAATTTCTTTACTGTTAGACTAGCTGTGTTGAATCAAGAGTGCCCAGATAATTTGCATACTACAAGTTTAACTTAATATACCCCAGGCAATAAGTTGTTGGAGGTATAATGTTTTTGACCTGTCATTCAGTGGGTCTGTCAGTCAGTCAGTCAGTCTGTCAGTCCTGTTTTTTTGTCAGTGCAACTCTTCATAAGCCGCTGCACACAATTTCATCAAACTTTGCAGATATTTAAGACACAATGTGTAGATGTGAATATTACCAGGAAATTCCAATTCCGTTATTTTTTCAGGGAATTTTGGCACTTATTTTTGGCCATATCTTGAATATAGAGATGAGCAGTTTGTCAGCGCAAATCTTCATAAATTGCTGCACAGATTTTCGTTAACTTTGGAGACATTTAGAACACAATGTTTAGATGTTCATATTACCGGGAAATTCTTATTCCTTTATTTTTTCCGGGAATTTTTGCACTTCAAGTTTTCGGGTACTGTGGGTATGTGAGCTTGCTCACTTTTTCTTTCATTTATAAAGAGTATGTGATTAAACAAGGAACGATATGTTTTTCAGGTCCATGACTATGTCAGAGTGTATGTTGGGGAGTCCAAAGGTGCACAAGATTTTGCCAAACAGTTTCTGGAGAAACGAAGCCAAAGTCGAAACAGAGCTCGACAACCAGTAGAGGTATATTTTAGCTGTAAAGAAAAATTAAAAGTTAAATATCTTCACATAAGGCTTCTTATATTTAAGATTTAGATTCTCATCTTAATTTGATAAAAAAAAAAATTCTTACATGTTCAAAATCTTACCTTTCTGCAAAAATCCTTATTAATCTATACAATTTTTGTCACTGTAAAAGCAAGTATTGTAAAATTTTGAATGAAAAATAAAAACTATGTTGTTTAAGGACAGATGAAACGTTCCTTAATAATATATAAAATTTTCCAAAATTTTGTCATTGAAGTATTCACTGTATTGCTACTTAAACATGTTTACTCACAAAAAATTGAGTTACCTTACTAGGCATTTCTGCAAAATACCAGGGGTTCTTTTTCTTATATAATCCTTTTGGGGAAAAAAATAATTTTCTAATTTCAAATTTTAAGCGTTTGTAATTTCTTAAAAACGTTTAGAAATTGGTTTAGAAATCAGAATGTAATTAAAATTTTGAATATTTTTCATATATTACGAAGATACTAGTATTCAAAAACCAATATTGAGGAACGTCTCGTCTGACCTCAATTTATTCATATTACTCATGTACACATGACTTAAGTTGTTATTTTCAAGATCTTTGATAAAAAATTGTTTGTATAAAAAATTTACTTAAAAAGAAACAACCTCAGAAAAAGACATTTATTAGGGCCCCGCTCAGCAGGCGCCCTATAGTGATCAGTCTCTCAATCCACCCATCCAGCTGTCCTGCTGCGATCTCTTGTTTTGAGCAAATCTTCTCTTTCCTAGGCCCAATCTGGCTCATACTTCAGTAACTTCACCCACAGAGTGCCTTTGGGTAACCGGTGTGCAGTGACCTTGAACCATGTTTCTAGTTCAAAGGTCAAGGTCATAGCAGAATTATATGAAAAATCATTGTCCGGATCATATCTTCTCCCACCTTAGCCCAATCTGGCTCATACTTCACCCACAGAGTGCCTTTGAGTAATCAGTGTGCAGTGACCTTGAACCATGTTTCAAGGTCAAAGGTCAAGGTCATAGCAGAATTACTGTAAATGGAAATTTTGACGGATGTGCTAATTTTGACTATATTGACAATTTTAACGTTAAGACCAATGTCTGTCCATTTTGTTCATTAATACACCTTTGGCGACTATCGTACAAACTTATTAAGGTTGCTTTAGAAAAAATATACTGAAAAACGATGTCAAACTGTTGACATCTTGGCACCTTTCTGCAGAAGTTCTTATTCATGAGTGTATGCACAGTCACCAGAGATGTGTTGAATTGGACTTGATGATAGACATTTAGAATGTAATAAACTGACTCTGTTTTACTCTTTTACTTAAAAATATTTTAAGTATACTGAATGTACGAAAAGAACTAAATAATTTTATGATGATCTATACTAGATTTGGATTTTCCATGTGTTTAGCAGAACTTGAGGTAAAACATTGAAGTCGGTACTAATCTCAAATTCTTGTCTTTGTTTTCAGACCGTAGTAGAATGGCAGACACACTGAAATTTGGTCCAGAGTGGTAAGGGAAACTCAAAAGTCAAGTTATCCAAATTTATCATTGCAGTCTTCTTACAAAAGCCACTTTCTAAGTGCAGCATGATAGAGATTAAGGGCAATATGCTTTAAGCACTGCGTAACCTCTAGTATTTATTGTAAAAAAAAAAAGTAAAGTGAAACTTAAATTTTGATTTTTAAAAATTTGGACTTTGATATTTAAGAACAATGCACAGCAATGAAATGTTCTTCATTTGCAATAAAACTTGTGTGTGAATCAATGTTAATCTCTCATACTAGAAATATTAAACCAAGTTGTCTTCTAAAATTTAAAATTCATAAAGCAATGCTGAAAAACACATGAAACAAAATTGGTTTTCTGCTCTAAAGTAACTGAAATTTTTGTTCTTTCAATGGCAAGACCATCTGTAACTGTTTGGATGCTCCTGACAGACTGACTAAAAATGGCCCGACTCAAAACTTTTTTTTATATTCCAGGACACAATATTTTTTTATTCTTATTCCGGTCATCAACAATATTGAAATTTTCCCAAGCATACCAACCCAATATTGATTGAAGAGTGGGCAATTAAACATTATTTTTAAGATGGCTCAATCTGCAAATTCATATGAAGTCAAATGAATAGTATTTTGAAAGAAGTTGAACAATTTTAAAGTTTTTAATGCTTTATATTGTACTTTGTAGGCTTCGTGCCTTGTCAGATGGAAACAATGTGGGGACACCTCCCCCTTCCCCAGGGTTTGGGAAGTATAAACTGGCAGAGCATCGGTACGGTAGGGAAGAGATGCTGGCCTTGTTTAATCCAGACATAGACCCTCCAGAAGAACTCAAAAAACTTACCCCAGTATATGTTGAGAAAAAACAAGAACCTCTTGCTCTAGTCCCATTATCTGAAGAAGAACAGGTAAAGTTGTAATATGAGAGGTAACAAATATTTCAATTTCTGTTGTGTTTTTATGGATTTTCTACAAAGTTTCTTTGTTTATGTAGAGGATATTATCCCAGTCTGTAAATAGCGTAGCAGTATTAAGAATGTTTGGGCGAGGTGGACCTCCTGGGATACGAGGTGCCAGAGGGGGAGGACCAGATAGGGGGAGGGGCAGAGGTAAGTTATTTACCTGGTTTAAAATGTTTATCTCAATATCTGACAATTCAAATATAAGAAACATTTTTTTTAATTATTAAAAATAATAATGGAAAAGTTTTAAGACTGTGATGTTGAAGATTTTTCCCCCTTTGGTACAGGAAGAGGTAGAGGAGATTACATGCAGAGGGGAATGTCCTATGAGGAGACGGGCGGGGGATTTGGTCGCCCTCCCCCACTCAACAGAAATGATGGATGGGAAGAAGTGTAAGATTTCTGCTTTACTCATATTGCTATTTCTTAATTTTCAAGTGTTTTGCTCCTCCCGACTGATGGACAGAAATGGTCTAACTCAAAATTTTCTTTTAACTCTGGGAAATTATTTTTTTTTATTTACTCTGGAATAATATCATCTATTAATGTAATCTCCCATTTCATAAAATATTTCAAGTTTAACATTCTCTCAACCCACCCAATTTTTTTTTATCCTTAGTTGGGTGGAGGCAGGAACACATTTCTTTTAAAAGATGAACTTAAGGACATATGTAGTAAAATACATCCTTGTACTAAATAATTATTGTAGTGGTGCAAAAAGAAATTACAACACAGCTAGATATGATGATGGGTCAGGTGGTCCCCCTAAACGTGAATTTAACCGTTCCTTGAGCAGCGAGAACTGGAGAGACAGGGGAGGTAATGAGGAGGAGGAAGATGAGGGTGACTGGAGGAGAGCAGGAGGATCCAAGTGGAGTAGGTTTCAGAAATCTCACTAAAAACAATTATTGTAGGGCAGTTAAATTTTACCCAGTACCCAATGCTAATTTCTCCCACCCTTTTTAATTTTTACATAAAGAACATAGATTTACAATTGTAAAAATATCTGCATTTGTAGATACAAGGGGGAGTTGGAGAGACCTGTCAACAAGAGGGGGGTTTGACCCTGACAGGCGACAAAATGGAATACACAGGGGAGGATTTGAAAGGGGAGGGCGAACATATCAGCGGTCACGGACCAGTGAATCTTGGGATGACGATGGTAAATTTCTCATGTGATCTTTTCTATAATTTGATCTTTTTCGTGCTGAAGCAAAATGATGTATTGTTGATACAAATTAATATTTGAGTATTGTTTTAGAAATTTTACCTGAGTGGAGCATGCCTGATTCAGATGATGTGGAAGAAGTTGGCACTTTTGATTCAAGTGGAGCATTTGTTTCAACAAAGGTAATAACATTATAATGGAATTTGAGTAGGGTTGTCAAATGTATCAAGTTTTAGTAACTGAATACTTGCCTGCCTTTCCTATTGATTACTCAGGTACTCTAGTATTTTTTTTTTTTTTTTTTTAATAAGAACAATAGGTGGAACTAAATGTTGACAGTCAGAAAGTTAAAAAAGAAGAACATTGAATCTAAAAAACAAAAAAGATATAAACACAAATTTGTGATGTAAACATTCAATCACATTTAAAGAGAAATTTGAATGATTGTCAAAAAATATAAAAATATTTCATGAATTTCAGTACACAACTTCACATTCATTTCAAACTGCATGTAAACAGTAACTGTGAAACTATATTATACACATATTACTCGTCCCTCCCATATATTTTAATTCACTTTTGACATTTCATAGAATCAGAATATTCCAATAATTTGTTGAAAATCTACAAAGTATAGAATTATAGATTGTCTTAAAGTTGTCTTGTTCTGAATAGCCTGAGGATTTAAACAATAAAGACAATCAACAAAAGGAAGCTACTGCTAAATCTCCCCCACCGGACACGAAAGATTCAGGTAAAGTGGAGTCCAAACAGCATTCAAAGGAAGAAACATCTAAACCTTCAGACAAAACAGAAGATAAAGTGCCACCCAAAAAACAAGACAAGGTTACGGAAAATAAAACTGTGATATCTAACACTAATCCACAACACAACAAAAAGGCTGAAAAACCAAAGAAAGAGGAACTTAAAAAAGAGGACAAATCTGAACAACAAAATAGTGCTCAAAATTCTGGTGACGTTAACAAAAAACAAAGTGCTACACTTGCTGCGGGTCCTGTACAAAGTGCCAAAACGGAGATAAAGAGGGGGGAAAAGGAAAGGGACCAGCAGCCAGCACCAAAAAAGAAGGGGGTCACTGTGTCCGAGGTAGAGAGAGAGGCTCTGGATAGACTGCAGGACACCGCCGAAAACATGGTTCTGTCAGCAATGACTGCAGAGGTAGGCTAGAATTAGATAAAAATTTAGAGTTCTGTAGTGATTGTGCTATAAATGTTGAAAGCAATGCTTAAGCCATAGAATTAGTTCAATGCATGCAGATGAGAAATATAAATTCTGGGTGATTGATAATCAAATCTTACAATGTAAAACTTTAAAAACTTCTTTTTGTAATATAAGGAAGAAGAAAAAGAGATAAAAAGCAGTCCAGTTCCCCCTACTGTGCCTCAATCCACTCCCAGTATGCCCCAAATCTCCCCCAGTATAGCAGTATCAATGGACCATGAAAACGCACAGAAATGGTTTTACAGGGACCCCCAGGGAGATACACAAGGTACAAATTATGTTGTTTTCATTACAGTTATTGATATTTTTAGATAATTAATGACAAGTTCAGTTTATGATACTTTTGACTTAGGGAATAACTATATGATTTAACGGTCGCAAACTGAGTTTTACCGGCGACGCGTAAGCAGAGCCGGTAAAACGGATGTTTGCGACCGTTAAATCAGCATTAACGGTCGCAAATACCAAATTAGAAGTTTAGTTATTCCCATTCTAATGCAATCTGTGCATTTTGTTTGTTGTTTACGTCTTATTTTGTTGAATTTTGTTACATGAAATACGTCACGGAGCATTGTATTTTTGCGTCGCTCTATTATGACGTCACAATGAAAAAGCTTTCACGCTCGTTAATGCTCGTTTTACTGCTTCAAACATCAGTGTATTAGCCAATCAAAGAGTGTTTTACAAAACAATTGCATTAGAATGTTTTTTTCAGGTCCATTTACATCCAATGAAATGGCTGAGTGGTTCAGTGCGGGGTATTTCACCATGGATCTCTTTGTCAGAAGGGGCTGTGATGACAAATTTTCTCCTTTAGGTAAAGATAATAATTTCACACTGGACTGTTGAAATCACTACTTTATTAAAAACTTACGACCACAGCTATAAATAAGATTACTATTTGTAGGTGAACTGATTAAACGCTGGGGACGTGTCCCATTTTTGCCTGGGCCAGCTGCTCCACCATTATTGGTATAAAGTCTTTAGTAATAGAATATTAAAGGAAAATGTTTTGTTATTAAATACAATACCCCTGTGACTTGTCACTTGTACATCTACTTACAGAATGCGCCACCTACAAGTCAGCCTAGTCTAGAACAGTTACACTTACAGCAACAACAGGAGCAACTTAAGGCTCTACATGCTCAGTATCTCCTCCAGCAACAAGTCATGCAACAGCAACTGCTGAGGTAAGGATTGTTAACAGCAACTGTTACAGTAAACTGTTACCAACAACAACAAGATTAAATAGGTCCTGATAACAGGGGTGTGCAATTAGCATCGCCCGAAAACCGAGGCTACCAATTTTGGGGGTCAGGCTAGTGGTTTTCTGCACGGAGGTAGCCAGTCGGGCTAGTAAAAATAATAACTTCGCATGTAATACTGGAAAAGCACAACAGGTATTTTCATTCATTTTTTGCAATCAAATTCCCAACCAGTGAAAATTTTCCAAGCAGCATGCTCCTACTGTCAATAAATCTCCATATTCTTATCCATTCATCAGTACTACTAGACTTAATGACTTACAAAAACGATATTTTTTTCCTAATCCGAATTTCCTCCATTCTTACGTTCATGGTAATTACTAGCAGATATCTCACTAAATTATTTACGATCACTGAAACAACTGAAAGATAAGTGTTTTGTGATTCACATAAAATATATTTCTAGTGTATTTAATAAATTATTATTATTATCATTCATTCTAAATGAGCTTAAGTGCAATGATCAGAAAAAGGGAAGATAACTGTAATTCATTCCTATTTTCTTTCATAATCATTAATTTATATATGATTTAATTTTAATAATGAGAATTAAACTAAAATTTTACAAAGAATTACCTTAATACCCTGACTTTTTCAACAATTAATTTTTATTCAACGTTAGATTTATTTTAATTTTTGCCCCTATATTTTGGCAAGTAACTTTTTACTTGGGGCGACTAACTTTATTGCTGCCACTAGCCCGTGGGCAAATACTTGAATTTTTCAATTGCACACCCCTGGATAAAAGCAACAAAAAAGTGTGTCTTTGGATAATTTTTTTTAATTCAAAATGCACCATTCTGTTGGCAGTATGTTATTGCCATGTGTCCATTGTTTAGGATAAACATACTTATTTTTTCATTTTAATAATCTTTCAGTTAACTTATTTCGTAATTTTTTCCATGAAACAGACACATAATTAACAGTTCATAAACCCTCTGCTCACTCATAAAATGTTGCTTGAACCTTAATGATTTTCCAAAAGAAAAGTATTTTATAAGTAAAATACCGACAAGTATAGCATAGCTTGTGGGGCAAAATTGAACAAAAAAGACACGCAACTTGGCATAATAGACAATTATGTCATTAAGAGTTATCTCTCTTATCAGAGTATCAATGGTCCTTAATGATATATTTTCATTCTAACTTATTTCCTACTTTTCTTTTGAAAAATTTATAATCCAGCCACTCACAGATGGAAGTCCAAGCATGTTGTTAACACATGTTAATACTAAACCCACTACCAGCACAACTTTAATGCCCAAGAAGTCTTTTATTGGTTATCATTTATCAACCAGCAAAAATGACAGAACCAATGATGCAAAATGTTGTGTCTGTTTGAAATATCCTCAAAGAAAACTGATTTAATACTTCTGATGTTTTGTTATTGTAGGTAATGATAATATCTGATTCCTTGTTTTACAGACAATTCCAGATGCAGCAGATTCAGCAGATCATGCAGCACGTACAGGAGAACAGTCAGTACAAGAACCTGTCCCCCGCCCAACAGAAACAGATCGCCATGCAGCTGATGATGAAACAGACCACCCCCGTCATGTTACCAATGCAACCCAAACTTTCTCCAAGGTACAACTTTGTAAATTTGTACATCGGGCGTCCATGGAATTTTGATATTTATCTAATTAGCATAATTTTGAAAGTTATTTATTTTATAAGATATGTTTGTTTGTTTGTTTGTTTTTTTTTTTAAATTC
Source organism: Saccostrea glomerata (assembly GCA_003671525.1). Lineage (NCBI taxonomy): Eukaryota > Metazoa > Mollusca > Bivalvia > Ostreida > Ostreidae > Saccostrea > Saccostrea glomerata. The sequence continues at coordinate 530,556 of PRKT01000221.1, read as the reverse complement.
AAAGCCTTTAATAAGTGAGATGCATTGTGATTTGAAAATCTACAGTGTCTCTGGAAATTTTGGGACATTTCAATTTGTGAATGACTCTGAGTCTTTAAAATTGTATATTATTATAATTAAGTTTAAAAGAAGATTTGAAATTGTTTTTCATGATTGCCATTGGAGCCTTTCAGGTTTTGACCAGAGACTTCAAGTATTTTTATTGAGTAGTAAACAATTCTTGTTAAGAACAGTTTTGTTCCAAGAGCTTGTGAGAGACAAATACCTTTAGCATTAGGTCAGCAGCGGGCCTCTTGTGTTACAAGAGTTGATGATCAATATCCTCTCTTTATAGATCCCCACCCACAGAGGCAGCAGCTGATCATCCACCCACCTCATCTAGTCACCCCTCATTTCACCGCTCCATGTCTCAACCCAGTGATTTACCGGTAGAGGAGGGCTCAATCTGGGGTGGCGTCCAAACCCCTGTACCCACAGGTAATAATTCACTAATGAAAGGCATATCCAGTATCTATAAAATCTTAATGAATTCCAAATCTTCATGGTGAGTTTTTATTTCAGGTGCAAATCCTAATAGTGTGTGGGATGTAAATCCACACTCAAGGTCGACTCCAGATTTAGAGCAAGAAAGAGTCAGAAGGGTATTTATTCAAAACAGTACAGACTAGAAGTTGTAAACATACTCAAAATTTGCAAAAAATAATGTTACTTCACTGCTTTATTTGTAGGAAAAAGAAGAGGAGTTAATGAGAAAGAAACGAGAAGAGGACATGAAGCGAGAACAGGAGTACTTAAAGAAGCAGGAAGAACTACTAAAACAACAGCTGGAAATCCAGAGAGAGAAAGAGGAGATGGAGAGAAAGAGAGAAGAGCTGAAGCTACTAGAATTACAGGTAAAGAAATGTGGAATCAGGATAAAAACTCTCGTGAAATTCACGCCAGTCTGTGATTGTGAATAGTTAGGGCAAAGGAATATTTTTATTGCAGAAGATTGAAGAAGCTCGAAGAAAAGAGGAAGAAGCTAGGAGGAGACAGGAAGAAGAAGAAAGGCTTAAAAAACAGAGGGATGAAGAGCTGAGGAAGCTGGAGGAGCTCAGGAAGAAAGATGAGGAGATGAGGTCAGTGATATCTAATCATAAATACTGATAGTTGTTAGATATGAAAAGAAGAGTTGTAAATAAATTATAGAAGTACAGCTTACTCCACTTATATTGAACTCGCTTATTTTGAAATTCCACTTATTTTGAAATAGAAATAAATCCCAAGTTTTTGCCTCTCATATTCTTTGCATTAAAATAACGGTTATATTGAAATCGGATATATTGAAATTTCGCTTATATTGAAGCCACTGATCGGCCCCCACAGGTGATAATGAGTTGTTTTCATAACGGTTATATTGAAGTACTTCCTGGCGGCTGTCGTTACGGTTGTTGACAGTAATTATGCCCGATTGACCAGTTGATATACAAAGGTGTGAATAATTAAGTTTTCACCTTATGTGTTTTTATACTGCATGTTCTTACGAAATAAAATTATTCACTGTTAAATTTTTTGCATCCATGTATATGATACGGACATATCAAGGCTAAACAGCTTAACGTAATATTAGTAACCCCCACAGATCTAGAAAAAAAACATAACTTTGAAATTAAATGCGTACTGTTAATGGCTATTGATATGCCTAAATTCGAAATAACTTAGGGATTAACCCGAGTACACTTACAATGAAATACAAGCAGCATTCATCAGTACTCAAACCTTTTAGTCCAGTGAATTTTCTCCAAAACGCAAATAAATGCGATCGGGGAATAATAATGAGGTTGAAGATTGTCTTTTCAATGTAACAGAAATATAAAAAATTATCTAAACTTTCAAGGACTCATATTTTATGTAATCTGTTCACTGTTATAGATAAACGATGACAAAATTAATTTGTTCGGGTTTGTTCTTCTTTATTTTAGATCAGGATTGAACTTGTAAAAATGGCGGCTTCATGATTTCGCTTATATTGAATTAGGGATATATTGAAATAATTTGCATGGTCCCCTGAATTTCAATATATCCGGAGTAGGCTGTATAATTCATTTGGATTTGAAAGAATAATAGGGAAACATAACTTTACTTTATCACAAAAATTGAAAAATATCTTTGTTGTTACAAGCTGGATACCTTTAAATCTTAAGTTAAATAGTTAATTGGTGAACGTATTGTGTTTTTTACAGACAAAGAGAGATGAAGAGACAAGAAGAACTGAAGCGACAAGAGGAGCTGAAGAGACAAGAGGAATTACAGAGACAGCAGCAGGAGATGTTCCGACAACAGGAGCAGAAGAAACGGGAGCTGGAGGAGCTGGAGAAACAGAAACAACTGGAATTACAACGACGACAGGAACAACAAAGACAACAACAGGAGGCCCTCAAAAAACTCCAGCAGGAACAACTGGCCAATATCCAGGTAAATAGCTGCTGTCAGGACATAAACAAACAACATCATTTACATGTTCAGTCTGTAAACATATGAATGATATGATTAGGTCAGAGGGAATAGTTTTACAGTTCTAGGTATATACAATGTATGTTTGTTTATATTCCAGCTGCCCTCTCATGCACAGTGGGGAAGCCAACCAGCAACACAATCCCCCCAGAAAACAAAGTCTCTGTTAGAGATACAGAAACAGGAAGAGATAGATCGAAGAGAGAAAGAGGAGGTAAGAAAAAGAGAAAGTGTCAATTTAACTAATTAAAAAAAATAAAACATATGTAGGAATGTATAGGTACACTTGCTAGATAAAAAAAAATCACTGTTGAATGATCACTGAGTTGCTTCCCTTTGAAATAATTGACGAGTTTATACTTAATTCATGAAATTTTATAAGATTTTCCCCCAAACCCATCTTTAACAAATACCACCAAGACATGCTTTACAAGGACCCCCTTTTTTCCAAGGTGGAAAAGAGCTCTTCATTAATAGTCAACAAACTGAATTGGAATGACAATGTAGGTTTATGAATTAAGAACATTTTATATCTTGGGTATCAAATATGTACTCTTGTGCATCATAAGTCATTTTATTGTTCATTGTAGCTTCAAAGAAAATTGGAGAATGAGAGACAACAGATGATGGCCTTACAGCAGCAACAACAACAACAGAAATCATGGTCCAGTCAAATGTAAGAATAATTCAACACTCACTTTAATCATTTACTGAAGAATAAATTTATCCCATGGTTCATCAGGCCTTGTTTATCTTCAGTTTGCTTGAGACAGCCAGGTAATGTAACTGGAGTGTTTGTTTGTCTTGATATTGTGAACTGTACCCTTACATTGTCAGCTGCTGTCATTTCCTTCAATAAAACCTGTGTCTGAGATGCATTTGATGAAAATTTATTTATCAGCATTTTAGTTTGATGTCAATCACCAACCCATGTAAAAGATATAATCAATTTCACAATTTGAAGAAAGAAATACACAGTACTGATTTTCAGTTTACCTGATTTTTGACAATAAATCAAAGCATGATCCCCCTTACCCCAATACAAGTACGATCATTTTTTATTCACATTTAAGTTAACCTATTCATTAATATTACAAAATATTTTGAAGAAAAAAAACTTAAGATCATCTCAAGAACAATAAAGGCCCTCTGTGCACACAATCAAGAATGGAGCTGTTAGAGGTTCCCTTCTTATTTATAAAAATAACAAAATCTTCATAAGATGGAAAAGTTTTCAGTCAAATTATTAGTACCCATGTTCTTAGATTTGATTTGATCAAAACATGGTCATGTTTGGCCTTTTTATGACAGAAGTAAATTGCAAGGGCTTAAGTTGAGGCACTTGTATTTTAAAGTATGTTGCTACATCATATCCATAGCAGTGTTCAGTTCACAGTCTCATTATCATTTTGTCATTTATAAGGATCCAAAGAGTGGAGTTGCTGGAGCTTTGTGTGTGTGTCTTACATAATGAATGAAAAAATGTGTAACCATACATGTATACTGTTAATCAGCTATTATTTGCATCTTTTATTTGCAATTCATCAGATTAAAATCATTTCGAGACTAAGGAAACATCTTTATACAAATGCAAAGCAAAATAAATGGTATGCTGCAATTTATATTTTCGAGTTCATTTCTTACACATGAATAAAACCTTTGATCTTGAATATTGTTAGTTATATCCATATGTTTCATTCAAGTAATGTGAAATCACAAATTTTTGTTAAGTTTAGTTTTTTTGTTTTCGAGGTTTGAATAGATCCATGAATTCATGTCCACCACCAAATGTAAACACATACATAACAACTCAACAATTCTTCATCCATGAAATCTTGTTCATGAACCAAGAGTTTTTCCTCAAACCAGAATTATTTGACCCCATGAAAATATGTGATCTTAGAGTACTTCGCGAAACTCACATATGTTTCTTACACATGAATAAAAGTTGGTTTACAGTATACAGATGAATTTATTTTCCTTCTTCATTATAGCATTTTTTGACAAGTTTTTAAAATTGAATTTGGTGACTTCTGTGAAGCAAGCTAAAAGAATGCAGCTACAGCTAAATTTTACAAGGCTAGATGCCATTTGATTTGCAGATTTCCAAGCCAGCAACAAAGCATGAAGACATTACTTGAAATTCAGGAAGAACAAAGGAAATTAGAAGAAGAAAAACAACAAAAACAGCAACAAAGCCAGGCCAAGGTTAGTTTGCATACTGTATTTCATGACTTTTACAGAAAGAAGAATCTTTAGATAATGAATATCCATCACAGAATTCAGGATATGTTCTTATTGACTAAAATAATCTTTTTTCTACAGCAAAACCTGAGCCTAGGTGCAGCGAGTGCCTGGGGAGGGGGTCTTATCTCCTCCTCCCACTGGGCCAGTGAGGGGGCGTGGGGGAATGCTGCCCGCCAATCATCTACTGCTAACAGCAGTGCCAGTAATGGAGCCGGGTCTCTGGGATTCTGGGATGATGCCATTATATCCTCAAAACGAGCAACTAAACCAAGGTAATTCTGTCAAGCTAATTTGTATGTTTTAGACACATTTTATGATAACATGTTTATATGTAGAAATTGTGCAGTAATCAAATTTGTAATAAATGTAGCATGAAGTATATTACTTAGAAGGGGCTTTCATGTGTACACTAAAACAATGTACCAATCTGTCTGAAATTTCTAGGCTCACAGACATCAATCTAGAAGGTTGAAATTTACATTTTGAGGATACCACAGTAACCCATAATGTATTTCAATGTGTATCAAATTTTGAATTGATAATTTTTTTTCCAGTAATCAGGGAGGAGTGACTACTGAGTTTCCCACCTTAAAGGGACAGCCTCAGCAGAAAGCCCCACCCACAGCACAAGCTAACAAAGGAAAGCCCTCAAAAAGAGGCAAAGAAGAGGTAGGTGGGAAGGGAATTGTGTTAAAAGCTGTAATGTTGATTAAAAAAGATGAAGAAAATAAAGAGGGAAAATTAAGCTGTAAACTATCTAAAGCAAGTACAAGTATGTGAAATTGTGCCATTCATATTGTAACGCAGAAACAAAAATTTAACAAAGAAAGGCTTTTTATGCAAAGAAATAACTTATTAGAAGAAAAAATAATTCAGAGGGACATGGTAAGCCCCCACCCCCACCCTCTTTCTATGAAAACAAATATCACAAAGTGTAGTCCTATTTTTGTATCAAAAGGTTCCATATAAATGTACAAGTAAAATCAGCACCATCTTGAAATTAAATTCTGTTTGAATATAAGCTTAATCTTTCCTTGTTTTTATCAGGAGGCAGTCCAGAGATTGTTCAAGGGAAGTGGTCCAGTAGATGATTTCTCTCAGTGGTGTGACAAGGCACTGAAGGCCCTCAATACATCAGTAGACAGTAAGCATTGATATATTGTAATAGTGATCACGAGAGAATGAAGGTCATCTCAACTGTACTTCTTCCTTTCTTATTGTGGGATTAGAAAAAACAACTTATTTTGGCTTTGTTTTTGTTTACAGTTCCTACTTTTGTGGCATTTTTAAAAGAAGTGGAATCCCCATATGAAGTAAGTTAATGAAAATGTGTTTTATACGTGATACCATTGACTCATAATGTATTGAAAAGGCAGAAATGTTTGTATTTTTTTGATACATAAGCTAGACTATCATAATTATGTTGCCTTGCTTCGACTTAAGGATATAGTGAATTTCTTTACTGTTAGACTAGCTGTGTTGAATCAAGAGTGCCCAGATAATTTGCATACTACAAGTTTAACTTAATATACCCCAGGCAATAAGTTGTTGGAGGTATAATGTTTTTGACCTGTCATTCAGTGGGTCTGTCAGTCAGTCAGTCAGTCTGTCAGTCCTGTTTTTTTGTCAGTGCAACTCTTCATAAGCCGCTGCACACAATTTCATCAAACTTTGCAGATATTTAAGACACAATGTGTAGATGTGAATATTACCAGAAAATTCCAATTCCATTATTTTTTCAGGGAATTTTGGCACTTATTTTTGGCCATATCTTGAATATAGAGATGAGCAGTTTGTCAGCGCAAATCTTCATAAATTGCTGCACAGATTTTCGTTAACTTTGGAGACATTTAGAACACAATGTTTAGATGTTCATATTACCAGGAAATTCTTATTCCTTTATTTTTTCCGGGAATTTTTGCACTTCAAGTTTTCGGGTACTGTGGGTATGTGAGCTTGCTCACTTTTTCTTTCATTTATAAAGAGTATGTGATTAAACAAGGAACGATATGTTTTTCAGGTCCATGACTATGTCAGAGTGTATGTTGGGGAGTCCAAAGGTGCACAAGATTTTGCCAAACAGTTTCTGGAGAAACGAAGCCAAAGTCGAAACAGAGCTCGACAACCAGTAGAGGTATATTTTAGCTGTAAAGAAAAATTAAAAGTTAAATATCTTCACATAAGGCTTCTTATATTTAAGATTTAGATTCTCATCTTAATTTGATAAAAAAAAAAAAAATTCTTACATGTTCAAAATTTTACCTTTCTGCAAAAATCCTTATTAATCTATACAATTTTTGTCACTGTAAAAGCAAGTATTGTAAAATTTTGAATGAAAAATAAAAACTATGTTGTTTAAGGACAGATGAAACATTCCTTAATAATATATAAAATTTTCCAAAATTTTGTCATTGAAGTATTCACTGTATTGCTACTTAAACATGTTTACTCACAAAATATTGAGTTACCTTACTAGGCATTTCTGCAAAATACCAGGGGTTCTTTTTCTTATATAATCCTTTTGGGGAAAAAAAATAATTTTCTAATTTCAAATTTTAAGCGTTTGTAATTTCTTAAAAACGTTTAGAAATTGGTTTAGAAATCAGAATGTAATTAAAATTTTGAATATTTTTCATATATTACGAAGATACTAGTATTCAAAAACCAATATTGAGGAACGTCTCGTCTGACCTCAATTTATTCATATTACTCATGTACACATGACTAAAGTTGTTATTTTCAAGATCTTTGATAAAAAATTGTTTGTATAAAAAATTTACTTAAAAAGAAACAACCTCAGAAAAAGACATTTATTAGGGCCCCGCTCAGCAGGCGCCCTATAGTGATCAGTCTCTCAATCCGCCCATCCAGCTGTCCTGCTGCGATCTCGTGTTTTGAGCAAATCTTCTCTTTCCTAGGCCCAATCTGGCTCATACTTCAGTAACTTCACCCACAGAGTGCCTTTGGGTAATCGGTGTGCAGTGACCTTGAACCATGTTTCTAGTTCAAAGGTCAAGGTCATAGCAGAATTATATGAAAAATCATTGTCCGGATCATATCTTCTCCCACCTTAGCCCAATCTGGCTCATACTTCACCCACAGAGTGCCTTTGAGTAATCAGTGTGCAGTGACCTTGAACCATGTTTCAAGGTCAAAGGTCAAGGTCATAGCAGAATTACTGTAAATGGAAATTTTGACGGATGTGCTAATTTTGACTATATTGACAATTTTTTTATTTTCTCGTCAAAATTTACACTCGTCAAACTTCAAATCATATATATAGCGTCACAACAGACATTGACCATTCTACAACACTACCCATTAATTTTCTCGTCTTCCCCTATTAAAACTAATTTCTTTTGTTATTAGTTATGAAAACATAGTGATATGTAATCACAGTATCCAATACTGCATGCGTACCTTAAAGGGTTATTATCGCGCCGTTCTTGACCTGATTTGTCACCTGAGGCAATTGACCACTTATTAGAAAACAAATTACAAGAGGGCAGTTTATTTAATCAAATCTTACACACTTACATAAGTTTTACAATCTTACACGCTGTGGATTCTGTACAAAAATTAAACTTTAGTGATAATCCGACACCGCCTTTGTATCCCCTTGAATTCAAAGATACATAACTCTGGATGAAATATTTTGTCAAAATTAACAATCGGCAATTTTTGTAAACAAAAATCGTCAATTTTTCAACTTGTCAATATACAGTAAAACTCGGTTATAACAAAGTCACGGGGACCTACGAAATTACTTCGCTATATCCGTAATTCGTTATGTCCATTTAAGAAATTCGTTAAATTTTATTCATAAGGGGATTCAAGATAACTTCGTTATATCTGTAAATCGCTATATCCATGTTCGTACTAAACGAGTTTTGCTGTAACCACGTTTACAGTATATGAAAAATCCTTGTCCAGATCATATCTTCTCTCTCTTTTGCTCAAACTTCACCCACAGAGTGCCTTTCAGTAACAGATGTGCAGTGACCTTGAACCATGTTTCTAGGTCAGAGGTTAAGACAATAGCAGAATTAAGTGAAAATCCTTGTTCGGAGCATATTTTCTCTTCTATTAGTCCAATGTGGTCATATTTCACTCACAGAGTGCCTTTGGTCAGTGAATGTGCAGTGATCTTGAAGAAAGTTTTTAGGTCAAGGGTCAAGGTGAAAAATAGCCCCTCTTTTTTAGTCTTTGTTAGCTGCATAATTTCTTCCCTTATGTTGACTCCGCCTCAAACAAATTGACTGAATACGGAGCATTTGTGATTTTCCTTCTATATTATGATAGAGGATATGCAACAATTTTCATAGTGGATACATTTCTAAAAGATTTTTAAATGTATTATTTTTCATGGAGTAATACTAGTATTTTTTGTCCCCTTTTATCTCAAACACCTTCAAAATTAACCCTTTTCAGCTATGTTACATTTTCATGTTCGTTGCTAAAAGCGGGGCCCTTTGAGATGGCCACCATCTCAATGATATCTAGTTTAGTGAAGTTTTAGACACATATTGCTAGATTTGATATGCACTTCCCAGGCCTTTTACTTATGTTTAGTGTTTTGTTAAAGTGTCTATATTTTCTGTTTATAGGACAGTATTTGGGGTCCAGCCCCAGCCAGAGATTTCCGTCAGTCCGGCGGGAATCAGAACAATGACTCCGATACACAGAAAGCCAAGGGAAAGAAGAAGAAGAAGATGCAGAAGATCGACAGCAGTATTCTGGGATTTACGTGTGCTGCCGACCCGGATCGCATCAATGTCGGAGAAATCGATGCCGACGGCACACCAAAATGAGATGGATTCTATCGGGAAAACAGAGGAAAATTTTATAACAGAAATTGTGAATAATAATTTGGTGACAACAATTTCTTTATTATGTGTGAGAACCTGGTGGTAGTTTTACTATTGGCTTTCTATATCCCTGTATGTACGGACGTACGGGAAAGTGATCGGGGCCCAGAAGTGAGCAGTCAGCCCCTGACACGATGACCCAGCCACTGGTTACAGCTCTCACAGAAATATATTGTTTTAGCATATCACAACTGACAAACTGTCTCCTGTTCTATCAGCTTAGGTTTTAAAGTCTTTCTGTCTTAATATGCCAAAACATGACTTTTTAGATTGTTTTTCTTATGCTTTTGAAAACTGTTTTTTAAAAAATAATCGAGGCCCAGTTTCAAAGTAGCTTTTCACTACAAGTAAGCATTAAGCCAGAATTAATTTTCTAAACCCTGTATGAGCTCCTATATATATAAAGCTTTAATGATAGATATAAATAAAACTTCTGGGTTAGTGAGCTCTTGTCAAGGCTGTGCAATAATTTGATACATCCAATCATGTTCTGATATTTTAATCAAAAACAGTTTTATTTAGACTGAGAATGTCAGTTGGTTTTCATTTAAATAATTCTTAATCTTTCAAATCTGATTGATTTAAACTGTAATTGAAATATTTCTCTGCTAATCTGTGATATAAAAAGAGACCGAATCTGAATTTCATGTCTATACCATTTTTCAAAATCCTAAAATACTCGTTTAAAGTATGTGAGATATTTTGTTACTATTTTGAAAATGAAAAATTTTAAAAATGGATTTTTTTTCCTGTTAAGCAGTTGGTGTTAACATTCTGATGAATAACGGGCTTACTCCAGGTTGGAGAGAGTAATTGCCCTTTGTTACATGTGTTGATGATAATATCATCTGTTCTAGATCTTTGTCAGGGCCTAAGGCCAGGGTAAAGTCAGTCCAGAACAGATGTTAAAAAGTTCAATAAAAAATTAAAACAATAGTTTTCATTTTATTTGTTAATCAATCTGACATTGTGTAGTGAAACAAGAGGGTCAACACACGATTGACCGTTTGCTTTGCTAAGGATGAGATGTTTACTGAATATAGACCGTTGACCCAGTACGAGGTGTTTAGTTGGTAAATGATGATGCAACTTTATCTACCGATTATCACGTGCATCAGGCCTGGGGCACGGATCCAACCCTTCTGTTGATTGGAAATGTTATTTATAACAGGCCTTTCTTAAAACTTGAGAGAAATGCTTCGCGTGGTTTACTGAAAATAGAAACGTGTGTTAAAGGTGTCTATTTATTAGGGCACACTCCAATTAAAACTTAAAAAAGATATTATTAACAGTACTTTTGAAATAAACTCTGAAGTAGTATGCTGATATTTTGGTTGCAAACTGTCCTCGAATTGCATTTAAAGTGGAAGTCGCTGAAAAATCAAAGTACTTGATAGCGCTGGATAACTTTGCCGTGCAACAGTCATCGGTCGCCAAGGCGGCACACCGATACTCCAAGTCCTTACCTCTCTAGATTTTAATGTATTTAATGCGATATTAAAAACATATTATTATATGATTGAATAATTTCCATCTCTCTGACTGGCTGAGATCCAACTATGTTAGAAAAATACTACGTTGTATTGACCTGCACGTGACGTTCCAGGTGAATACAAGGATTTATTTCCTCTACATTGATCTAAAAATAGACCGGGAAATTCCAAATTGATACAAATTTATTTGAGTGACTATGACTTTTTTTTCATGTGAACAAAACATAGTAGAATATATATTTTCGGGTGAGGGTGGTAAGAGGGACCCCCCTCCAACACTTTTACTGAACAACAATTTTTTTTTTGGCTGTCAGTTTTTCCCTGATAATATTCCTTCCTTTCAAAATCTATCCTTAGTATAAAATGACTGACATTATATTTTTATACGCCCGTCTTAAGACGGGACGTATTATGTTATAGGCTTCGTGTCCGTCCGTCTGTTAGCTTTTCTCGTGTCCGGCTCATAACTTTAATACTATAAGGCCTAGAGTTATCAAACTTTGTCAGCTGATACATCTTGGGTAGAAGGTGTGTCGCGCACAAAAAGTAGTTCGCTCTGACCTATAATTAAAAAGTTATAGACAAATATGGAAAAAACCTGTCCGGTCCATAACTAGAAAACTATTAGACCTAGAATCATCAAATTTGGCCAGTTTAAGCATCTTAGGTAGAAGGTGTGTCGCGACCTATTTTAAGGTCACTGTGACCTTTAATTTGAAAGGAATTTTTAAAAAAAATGTCTTTTTTTTTTCTATTCATTTACACATTCAATAAATGTAAAACTATTGCACTTACCTTATTAGAAAAATGTTAAATCAAGAAAATACTTATTTTTTTAGCATAAACTTGACAGCAATCTAAACAAATATAATGAAGGTTAGAGAAATTCCACCACTCCCATGAGTCTAATTATCTAGCACTGGTCAAGAAGAATTTTGATAACAGAAAATTGCATGTCAAATTAGAGAGGAAAATTAATGAGTTTAGTGTGAGGTGTAGCTGTCAGGGCACCGGTGCTATCTATATCCCTTGAGTATTGGGCCAAATGGGTAAGCCTGTTGGATTAAAAATAGATCTTGTTGGCTAGCCAAAGGTTTAAAATGAATTTGATGAGAAGTAATTAAAACTAATTTGATATTGCATATGAAACTATTTTGATATTACATGATATTATAAACTTAAAAATTAATTTTATGGGGGTAGGGGTGGAATCTGCATGTCCATATGAATTGCATATTAACAATTAACTGTCTGTCTAAATCTAAAAAAAAAAATCATTGATGTTTTATATGTTTTAAAAATGTTTATGGTAGTTGTGCAGATCCAATAATCTTTTGGGAGTAATGAGTAGACAAGCATCCAGTTAAAGATTAATTAATGTGTTCAATGTAGGAAGGCTAGCTGCATGTCTCTTTCATTTCTTAAGAGCATGATTTTATCTGTATCCTTCGGGAATTAGACAGAAGAACTGTTGGTCAGTTTATATTTGATGGCCAGCCTTTTATTTCCAAAATTAATTAAGTATAGATTAAATTGTGAAGACTAATTTGATATTGTTTAATATGATACATGTAGGCATTTGGCAAGGTATAGAAATCTATGAATGATGCAATATTTGTTATAATTAATTAATGCCTACACCACAGGGGATGGATAAATAATTTTTTTAAGGTGTGTAAAAATCATTGAAATCTTAAAATCAAGGTTGAAATGATTTTCCTGCACTTTTAACTGTTTAAGATACATTGTAATTGTAATTTTTTGACGGGCGTATCATGCTGTGGCGTGGCACTTTATTATTCATGGCACCTACAATTGATAAAAAAAAACATATCAAATTGAAACGACTGCTAAGGTTTATTTACATTTTGATTCTGCTTCTCTCTTGTATTTGGCTAGAACTTCATTAAATGCAAACAAGTAATGAGCTGTATCATTTTATGAGTGAATCATATAATAAAACGATTATTGCTGTTTTTTCGGTCAATACAATGATTTAGCCATCTTCGAAGTACAATATTCACCTCGCCCTTCGGGCTCGGTGAATATTGTACTCCTCAGATGGCTAAATCATTGTATTAACCTCAAAAGACAGCAATAATTGTATAATATTACTCAGATACTAGTATATCATCCTATCATGATATCGTCAGCAATAGAAAATGTGAAGTAATAAGTTGGACCTATGTCATTTCCTGTTTAGTTTTACGATTGTACTGGAATAAGTATAAGATACATGTATGTGTAAACTGACTGATTAATAAATTTTATATATAACAACTGTAATATACAATAAACCAAACAGATATACTTCAGTCTTTGTATAAGATCTTACAAGTGTTTTATGAATGATAGTTTCTTACATTATGATAACTAAGTGCTCCCAAAGAGGAAATGACGCAAAAGTACTCTGAAGGCACTATCCGACTTCTGAAGAATTTATCTTACGTCACCGAGTCAATAAAGTAAATTTTTGTCTGTCTGTAGTTTAGATTTTAATCAAACAATTGCCTAATGTTTCTCATTCTTTGTTACGTATGTTTGTCTAATGACGGCCCGCGGTGAAGATTTCGTCGCGTAGTACGCTCATTACGGCTAACCGACCAAGGAGTAAGCACTTCCAGGCACATTGTCATCCCGCACCAAAAGACGGACAAGATTTTATTCGCTAGGAAATTATGTGTCCAATCAAACGATAGAAACGATTTGCTGCAAAATCTTGATAGTCATGCCTTAGTAACTTTCAAAAGTTCAAGAACTTGATGTAGCTTCTAGGACAGTTACTTTTATAAATGTCAGGCAGAATAATGAAGTAAATACACTACTATCTACGAAACTAGCACCAGTAGCAAACTTTTGAGGAAATGATTGAGACAAAAGGAATTGTTTTTAAGTTTGCGGTATATTTTCAAACTTTCGGGAGTATTTTAACACTTGTTGTGGAATTAGCTGATTTTGGTGCTGTTTTGTTAGATCCGCCGGGGCGTGGTTCGCTCTGGAGACACAACATATCGGGGGCATATGTCAACCCCCGGGACCATCAACTAAACTGTGGAGGGGCTCAGGTAAAAATAGATATACAGAACTTAAACTTACCTTTTTGATTCTTATCTTTTAATCTTTAAATATAAAGTATTTGTATCTTGACTTTAAATAAAGTACAGTGAAAATTCTCTATCAACATTAGTTTTTTTTTTATGTGAAAACGACTTTACTCTGAAAGTTTAGTTGCATAAAAAAATTCTGACTGTGCAAAATTAATACAAATTCGTATAGTTTAAAACAAAGAACTATTTTACACGGTTTCCATATCACATTTATACTTAACTTATGAAGTATATATTCATGTTGTAATTAAATCATAACCTTAAAGAAAAAGGATAATTCAGCGACTGTTGCTTTTTGTTGAATCATCAGTGTAATTTATCCAGGTGTACGTTCTATACCCTGTGACCGCGCTATGGTCAGCCCATAGGAACCCGGGGCGCTTCGGGCGCTAAAATGTGATATTTACGGCGCTTATCAACTCCCATCTCTTACAAGCGCGATCCTCGACAATCACCGATAATTGGCCTAGTCGCGATTTATTTCTACATTAAATTCCGACACACTGACCCATTTGCCACAACGCTTGATTTATTTTCTTTAATTTTTTGAGTCAATAAATATTTTATAAATTTTGATTAATTATAAGATTTGTTTTGTTTACTAACTAGTCTGTACGCGTGCAAGGGGAAAATTGCATGTACATGTACCAACTTATAGATCTGTGAAATAAAAGAGAAAATATGGTAACGACTAATTAGCATAGTTGTTATAATTTTAAACCTCTTTACAACTTCAAAGAGTGACGAAGGACTTGCCATCCCACGGTCATTGTCGCATGTCTCTTGTCCATCTCGAATTCCTCTGACTTTAATTACATGTCTATACATTTCATTCAAGTGGTCAACTAAATGTAATTTTTACGGACTTTTTCTTGTCAAGTAAAGGTTCATTTGATAAGTACTTTTAAATTATTGCGACAAAACAATTAAAATGATTTGGGAAAAAGGTACATTGTACAGTGTGTTTTTTGTATTTATTTATATACATGTATATATAATGGTAAAAAGTGAGAAATAAACAGTCATACAACAGTCATACAAGGCATAATTAACAATATCAACAATACAAGTAAGATTCAAGTTGCAGTGAAGCTGTAGCCATTGTACGGAAGGCCCACAGGCACATGACGTTACTTATTTTTCTTTTAATAAAAAAATATACACATACCTAATTTTTTTATTAAAAGAAAAATAAGTAACGTCAGGTGCCTGTGGGAAGGCCATTTTAAAATGCTATGATTATAGCATTTATCGTTATGTCAGACAATGAAATCTGTTATAAAAAATATTTATACCTTTATACACTATTATGTTCTCAATGTCCATCAATTGCATGGTCATGTAATAGTTTCATTTGTTAACAATACTGCATAATTTAAAAAATTAGGTCAACGTTAAACTTAAGCTGTTTCAAAGAATGGATGTGAAGCGCGGAATCTTATGAGGTTTAAATTAATGGTACGTTATATACAAGTGCATACTTTTAAAGCAATTTCCTGTCTTTCAGAATCAATGGAGAAATAATAAAGATAAAAGACCATAGACAAGGTGAAGTACTAATAAGTAATCTGAAACCGTTCTAATTTTTATTTTGCAGGTTTTTATATAAATGGATCAAGAAAAAAATCTTCAAATTTCAAATGGAAAGATAAAAAGCATCGAATTCAAACTCACATGAGCAGTATGTTTCTGGACAGTTGGTAGGACAGTTATCTGTACACCATTTATCCATGCCCGGAATGTTGGCGACTTGACCTATGGCCTTGCATGTTGTGACGTCACCTGTGTCCAACTTCTGTACCAACGGCATAGAGGGATCTGTACCACAAAATGAAAATGACTTTCAAAAGTTTAACTATAATAAATACATACTGAAATGCATTTTTCATCATAACGGAAGGTCCATATCTTGAAAGGTTCAAACCTGAACACTGGCAGACGTCTGGGTAACAGTTGACGTCAGCCGCAGTTCCGCAGTTGTCTTCACACCATTGGTCCATTCCAATAATCTGGGCGTAGTAGTTAATGGCGACACATGTTCTCTTCATCGGTACTGTGTCTGTTTAAATATTTTACACGAAGTCAAAACAATGAATTTGATTTTATTAGAAAGAAGTCAAAAGCTCTTTTGTAACAGGATTTTAATGCAACAAATGTTTTGTCTGAAACCATCCATGATAGATTGTGATATGTAAAATAATTAATGTAATTACAGTGGTTACTTACTAACGGTGGTGGTAGGCTGGATGGTGACAGTACTGGTGGTGGTGGTACCCTTTCCGTTTATCTGATCACCTGTCAAAATGTGGTCAAAGTGCTATTTATAGATTTTGTGAAAAGGTACAGTTATACTGAACGTGTTCGCATTGCTTTCTTGCAATCTGTGTATATACAGCAACAATTTATATTTGATCTCTTCGTTTAGTAGATATTTATAGAAACTCTGGACATCTCTGAGTATACTCACACTCAGGGTAATTCAGACAGTCCCCCGTCAGCTCACAGATCCGACATTTTGTGTGAAGTCCCAGGCTTACCATTAATTTTTCGCGAGAACCTAACAATAAAGGAAAATTGTCATTTATTTGACAAGTTGTGCGAACTTTATTATATATTTTGACATTCATACTAGAATTCGAATGTTTTCAATCTCGACTTACAAAACAGCTTCTGACAGATAGAGTCTGTGATGTCACACGTTGTACAAAAATAATCCGAGAGCTCTGTTATTTCTTGGGTTAAGGTTCCTGCATGAGTAAAACGTATTTAATTTAATTTGGTTGTGGTGTTAAAAAAAAGCAAAAACAAACAATTCACTATTTTTAAATGTTATCAAATTCAACTGTAAACGGTAAAGATTCACTTACCTTTATTTACGATATTTGCAGCGTTGTCTGTAACAAATAAGCATTTTTTTTTTAACATAGTGCAGTGCTTGATATCTGCAAACATTCTATCTATCACAGAAATCCCTTTTCTACGAATTTCATTGCCACAACTTTTAATTTTTAAAACGATATATTTATCGACATTTCCGCGTCTTAATTTTTTAAAACTGATTTATTGGTATTTCTTACCAGAGATTTTTTATGAGCCGTTGAAATTAATAATTTTTTTTTTATTCCTAATTATTTTTTGGAAATACAGGTAGAGGTGTGCAGCTCACTTTAAAAAATTGAAGACGATCTTGACATGCGTCGAAGATTATAAGTAGAAATTACAAATGGTTACAGCTACTATAAGTGTCTCTATATTGTCATTGCTATAAATTTTGAATTTTCCAGATGGAAGTAAATACATGACAACAAACTGGGATTTCATTGGGAATAAGTCATATAGATCTAAAGATAGATACTGATTAATTTATACAAAATAAATTGATTTTTTAAAAAAGTGGCGAAAAAATAAGTAAGTACAGGTACTTTCGGAAAAACAAAATTTGTTTGGAATATGGAATTTTAGTATCAAACTATAGCTTACATCCAGGACAGTACAGGTCTTCACAGTTAGAATCATTCCTGTCCTTACAGTACTCACAACCTCTACTGACAAGCACACGGACAATACCGGGGGCATCTCCTAAGGGGAACAAAAGAAAATAACATTACTTAGAAATAAAATTAATTACTGATTTAAAGTAATTTTTAATAATCATTTCATTCTGTAAACTGCGTATTCTTGAAACTTATTTGTATTCAGATGCGACTTGGAATAACTGATGTATGATGGATTCAAGAGATCGGACGTCTCTGGTTTTATCATAAAATATAAACCTAGTCTGAGGACAGGCACGTAGCATCGTTTTTGAAAGTGGGGGGGCCAACCAGAGAAAATTTTTTTTTTGCTTACCTGAAAAAAGTTCCAATTTTTTCCCCACAATCATTGATATTGCTATACCATGGTATAAAGTAAATTCATTTGTTAACAATACTGCATATTTTAAAAAATTAGGTCAACGTTAAACTTAAGCTGTTTCAAAGAATGGATGTGAAGCGCGGAATCTTATGAGGTTTAAATTAATGGTACGTTATATACAAGTGCATACTTTTAAAGCAATTTCCTGTCTTTCAGAATCAATGGAGAAATAATAATGGAAAATGTGGGTTATGTGGCGATCCCTGGAATGGACCACGTGATCACGAATTTGGCGGGAAATTTTTCACAAATCACACATCATCTTCATATCCAAGAAATTCTGTGATAAACTTAACAGTTAATATTTTATCAAACTCTATAGGATGGATGGAGTTTAGAATTCATCCATATACTAAAAATATTGAACAAAATCATTTAGATAGATATTTACTTAAACTTGGAAGTAATCAAACGACGAGATATCGAGTCCGGAAGTCGGGATATCACGTGATACCTGTTTTATTACCGGAATACCTCGAGTGTGAGCGATGTTTACTTCAATGGAGATATCATACAGGTACGTATTATGAACACTATATTTTAGGGATGACTGATGAAAATTTTCATATATTAATTTGATAATTTGACAACAAATTTACCGGTATTTTGCGACTAGCAGGTTCTTTGTGGGGTTGTACCGATGACACCCAGACAGACTGTTGCTATGGCTGCGGACAGGAACAGGAAGAATACTATAACTGCGCAGACGTCTCCGTCACGCCAGAGACCGGAAACAAAAATCAAGTGCCTGAACAACAACAGGACAACAAACTTAAATTCAAAAGGTTTATTTCTCTATATGTTTGATACAGTATAATTGATCTTTTAATCTCCATTCACATACAGTCCCATAGCGGTCTCAAAGCAGTCCCCCAGTAATCCTAGAGCGGTCCCAAAGGGACTGCTCTCTGGTACTACTTTGGTGTTAGGTTGGGTCCAGTTAGCAATGTATTTGTATCATTTAACTGGTGATAATACGCAATTAAATGATAGTATTGGAAATACAAATTGTGCGATGTAAAAGAATTGAAATAAACAATGTTTTTATTTGGTATCAAAGTTTGCCAGTGACACCCAGCTCTGATTACCTGAGATGGTGGTGCCTGACCCAGTGTGAAGGGGAGGAGTGTAGAGAACCACCGTGTTCTACCATCTCCCGCCAACGCAGGTCCACGAGTAACTGTCTAGCTGCCGGAGCGTGGAGGGGACAGGCGAACATGGACACGTGGTGTCGGAACAATTGTCAGATAGGCTACTGTCCCACATCTCACTGTCAGTGTCAAGGTAAGTAATATGTCACATGCTAAGAGGAAAGAGTGAATATTATCTTAT
Organism: Saccostrea glomerata; assembly: GCA_003671525.1. Lineage (NCBI taxonomy): Eukaryota > Metazoa > Mollusca > Bivalvia > Ostreida > Ostreidae > Saccostrea > Saccostrea glomerata. The sequence continues at coordinate 511,101 of PRKT01000221.1, read as the reverse complement.
CTTTTAATCCTAGTAATAAATTCATCGTGTGTTTGTCTTTTTTTTTTAGATGTGAGTCCAGTCACTACATCAACTACTAGCACAACCACAACACAATTCACCACGACGACGTCAACTGAAGATCTTTCGACCACGCATGCGCATTCCTCAACCACCACAACTTCGCAGAATGGTAAATGAATTTTGTGAACCGGGGGAGCCCCCACCCCCTCCAAGAATTTAGCCAGTAGATCCTTTGAACCATAGAATAACAAAATAATGCTTGCAATGTTTTTACTTTACATATAGAACATTGGTGCTAATTTTTTTTGTACTCCTTCTTGTGCTTGTCAAAAAAAAAATCTACTGTTCGGTCCGCTGTATCCACTAGATAAAATTCCTTCCCAGTCCTGCTTTGAGAGATCTACAAAATGCTGTTTATTTTTCTATTTCCGGGGATTCTTGTTGACACAGCCACTTATTTCTTATACAAAACACTTCCCATAAGATTTCTCAGTTTCAGGCACTTTTGAATACTTCAAGTCAAGTTCATATCTAATTTCTTTTTTAAAAAACCCTTGAAGTGTTCCAGCCGTCCTCAGACTAGGTTTATATTATATGATAAAACCAGAGACGTCCGCTCTCTTGAATCCATCATACATCAGTTATTCCAAGTCGCATCTGAATACAAATAAGTTTCAAGAATACGCAGTTTACAGAATGAAATGATTATTAAAAATTACTTTAAATCAGTAATTAATTTTATTTCTAAGTAATGTTATTTTCTTTTGTTCCCCTTAGGAGATGCCCCCGGTATTGTCCGTGTGCTTGTCAGTAGAGGTTGTGAGTACTGTAAGGACAGGAATGATTCTAACTGTGAAGACCTGTACTGTCCTGGATGTAAGCTATAGTTTGATACTAAAATTCCATATTCCAAACAAATTTTGTTTTTCCGAAAGTACCTGTACTTACTTATTTTTTCGCCACTTTTTTAAAAAATCAATTTATTTTGTATAAATTAATCAGTATCTATCTTTAGATCTATATGACTTATTCCCAATGAAATCCCAGTTTGTTGTCATGTATTTACTTCCATCTGGAAAATTCAAAATTTATAGCAATGACAATATAGAGACACTTATAGAAGCTGTAACCATTTGTAATTTCTACTTATAATCTTCGACGAATGTCAAGATCGTCTTCAATTTTTTAAAGTGAGCTGCACACCTCTACCTGTATTTCCAAAAAATAATTAGGAATAAAAAAAAAATTATTAATTTCAACGGCTCATAAAAAATCTCTGGTAAGAAATACCAATAAATCAGTTTTAAAAAATTAAGACGCGGAAATGTCGATAAATATATCGTTTTAAAAATTAAAAGTTGTGGCAATGAAATTCGTAGAAAAGGGATTTCTGTGATAGATAGAATGTTTGCAGATATCAAGCACTGCACTATGTTAAAAAAAAAATGCTTATTTGTTACAGACAACGCTGCAAATATCGTAAATAAAGGTAAGTGAATCTTTATCGTTTACAGTTGAATTTGATAACATTTAAAAATAGTGAATTGTTTGTTTTTGCTTTTTTTTAACACCACAACCAAATTAAATTAAATACGTTTTACTCATGCAGGAACCTTAACCCAAAAAATAACAGAGCTCTCGGATTATTTTTGTACAACGTGTGACATCGCAGACTCTATCTGTCAGAAGCTGTTTTGTAAGTCGAGATTAAAAACATTCGAATTCTAGTATGAATGTCAAAATATATAATAAAGTTCGCACAACTTGTCAAATAAATGACAACTTTCCTTTATTGTTAGGTTCTCGCGAAAAATTAATGGTAAGCCTGGGACTTCACACAAAATGTCGGATCTGTGAGCTGACGGGGGACTGTCTGAATTACCCTGAGTGTGAGTATACTCAGAGATGTCCAGAGTTTCTATAAATATCTACTAAACGAAGAGATCAAATATAAATTGTTGCTGTATATACACAGATTGCAACAAAGCAATGCGAACACGTTCAGTATAACTGTACCTTTTCACAAAATCTATAAATAGCACTTTGACCACATTTTGACAGGTGATCAGATAAACGGAAAGGGTACCACCACCACCAGTACTGTCACCATCCAGCCTACCACCACCGTTAGTAAGTAACCACTGTAATTACATTAATTATTTTACATATCACAATCTATCATGGATGGTTTCAGACAAAACATTTGTTGCATTAAAATCCTGTTACAAAAGAGCTTTTGACTTCTTTCTAATAAAATCAAATTCATTGTTTTGACTTCGTGTAAAATATTTAAACAGACACAGTACCGATGAAGAGAACATGTGTCGCCATTAACTACTACGCCCAGATTATTGGAATGGACCAATGGTGTGAAGACAACTGCGGAACTGCGGCTGACGTCAACTGTTACCCAGACGTCTGCCAGTGTTCAGGTTTGAACCTTTCAAGATATGGACCTTCCGTTATGATGAAAAATGCATTTCAGTATGTATTTATTATAGTTAAACTTTTGAAAGTCATTTTCATTTTGTGGTACAGATCCCTCTATGCCGTTGGTACAGAAGTTGGACACAGGTGACGTCACAACATGCAAGGCCATAGGTCAAGTCGCCAACATTCCGGGCATGGATAAATGGTGTACAGATAACTGTCCTACCAACTGTCCAGAAACATACTGCTCATGTGAGTTTGAATTCGATGCTTTTTATCTTTCCATTTGAAATTTGAAGATTTTTTTCTTGATCCATTTATATAAAAACCTGCAAAATAAAAATTAGAACGGTTTCAGATTACTTATTAGTACTTCACCTTGTCTATGGTCTTTTATTAGGTTCGGTACAACCTGTTACACAAGCTCCAACCACTACAAAGAAAATGACGACAACGACAACAACAACAACAGCTTCTCCTACGATGACGTCATACAGGACAACTACTAAAGCAAACGACCCCACAGAATCAACAGTCACATTAACCACGCCATCACAAACAACGCCCTTTTATAGAGGTATTAAAGCAGAGAGGGGATTCTGAAAATAAATCTAAAAAAATATCGGAAATATTTTTTAAAATATGAACTTGACAACAGTAGCATATTTTGTACAAGTGTATACAAAAAAACTTTAATTCTCTGAATGACATTTAAAGCTTTAACCTTCATACCATATAAGTGATATAAACAATAATTCTTTTTTAGGAGCTGATTACTACTCCATAAACGCCATGAACGGGATAATGTGTAACATCTGTAGGAGTGACCTTGACCTTTACAGGGGGTGTTCAGATCAATTCTGTTCCAGATTTGACAACAGTAAGTCTGTCTGTGTCCTGTACAGATTTAGAGCATCAGAGCATTAATAATTGCCTTTTAGGGAATATTTATTGGTATTAACAGCGATATTTGTGACTATTTTTTAAAAACACTTCGTAACTTACTAGTATCTGAATTTTATAATTACCGGTATTTTAAAAAAAACCTATTTTCGTGTTACAGGTGTTGGTGATCCGGTGGACAAAGTTGGTAAGCGAGCATGACTTGTTTTATAATTTCTATATATAATGAAAGGCTTTAGCTTTGAGCTGAAAATATCTTTGGGTTCAAAATAATTATGCACTTATCCATATATTTGCATTCTTTGACATCATTTCAGACCGAGCGCTGAATTATTCTCCGGAACTTTTCTGTGGCATCCAGAACAAGGATTCAGTATTCTGTAAGTGTATCTATTGAAATTTTAATATTGTTTGACGCATTTGTCTAACGCAAACGATTTTGTTGAAAATCCATATAAAATCATCATGCTGTCTTTTTATTTCTATTACAGGCGAGCCCGCCCCCATAATCCGCTCGTTTATTCTGAGTTCCATGTGTTCCTCTTGTATTTACCTTTCGCCGAATCAAAACTGTAATATGTACTGCAGCAGGTAAGATCCCAGAATTAAAACGGTTCACATATTGAACAAAATTTTATGTACCATACCAGGTAAACTACGAAAGCTATTCAGTCATTATATCAAGTAAGATTATTTAACAATTGTACCAGGAAAAATACCTAGTGTTCACGAATTATACCAAGTAAAATACCTCGTGTTCACGAATTGTACCAGGTAAAACACCTATAGCGTTCATGAATTGTACCAATTAAAACACCTAGTGTTCACGAATTGTACCAAGTAAAACACCTAATGTTCATGATTTGTACCAAGTAAAACACCTAGTGTTCATGAATTTTACGAGGCAAAATTCCCATTTAGTATTCACGACATGTACCAGGTAAAGTACTCAAAGAGTTCAGGAATTGTACCAGGCAAAATGTCCCAAAAGTTTACTTTTTCTTACAGATACACAATCCAAGTTTCTAAACCTGCTGTACAGGGTAATTAAAATGCAAAAAATATTCGACTATTGTGACAAACTTCTCAACAATATAACCAGATAAATTTCCCGGAACACTGGAACGTTAAAACATAGACTATAGTCTGGGGTGCCTCCGCTAACGGGAAATGAGGGGGGGGGATACCCGAAATCATTACAGGCGGATCGAGGAAATTGATCAGTCTTTCATAAATTGATTTTGTACATTTTCAGTTCCTGATGAACGAGATTCAAAGCCAAGGCCGTGTTAAAAGAAATCCAATAGTTCAATAGTGCATCATGTTGTACGGGTAATCCTTTCCGTGTGAAATACAATGTTTTAAACAGTATTAATAGTTCTTTGTGTGTGTTGACTTTAAAAAGTTTTCAAAGGTTTTGTTTTTGATTGAATAATCACTGACACATTGTAAATACTAGTTGGTGCTTTTCTTTTGCCCTAAAATGTTTATTTAGTATTTTTGTTTATGAATATTCATATGAAAGAGATCGTTCTCTTTTTGGGACCTAACACTTACAAATACATGTACATTAAATTTGTTTAAATCAAACTTGAATGACGCAGGTAACGATTCTGCGTACTTTACGTGTTTGATGTACAAGCTAATGCTGTTAATAAAGATTAATAAAAGTGTCACCCAAGAAATTTGCGAGCTTCCTGTTATTTAAACGTTTACTGATTTCCTACAAGGATTTCGTTCAACACGCAGTGTTTTCTACACCCAATTCTCGTGTTTTCTCCCTTGAAGGATTTAGACATGTCAATTTTTCGTTTTCAACGAAAAAATAGATTGGGGACTTAAATCAAGTCCCCAATGTTTTTTATGTCCCCATTTTACGACTTGCGTATCTGTAGCAGGTCCCCAGTATGGGGGAGCCACACACGCACACACACATACACACACAAAACAGCCCAATCACAATCTTAAATAATATTTTCTTACACATCTAAATTCTAAGCCACTTACAAAGTATCAGTTTCAAGTTATTTTACAAAAAGCATTACAATTCATTGGGGTCACCGGGCACTTTAGGTCACATAGTTTCAGAATCGGCATAGAGCTTGCCAAACAAGGCCTCTCAGATACTGAAATAAAAGCAAAAGGAAGGTGGCGATCAACTTCATATTTAACTTACATTAGAAGACAGTAAATCTGTCCCCTTGTTATTGTAGCACCTACTAACTCTACCAAAGATTTTTCAGGTACCCCAACCATTTGGATAATGGGATCATCAATTCCATTCTGGGCAGGCCATCATGCTGCAACCTACCGATCAGGGGGAAGTAACCTTAATTTACCTGCCACAATTACTTGGTTAGGGCATAGGGGTATGCATTGGTATCAGTTAGACAAGGCAGTTTCTGATTATTTACTTCATTATTCTACACCCAAATTTCTATTGATACACCTTGGATCTAATGATTTAACTACACCAGATTTAACAAGCATCAAACTTATTCATCAAATACAGTGCAGCCTGTATCGCTATAACGCACTTCTTCCAAGTACCACTTTAATCTTTTCCTCAATGTTACCTAGGCTGTACTGGCATGGTGCCTCTCCAACAGCAAGTGCAAAAATTAACAAGAAACGGCTCAAAGTTAACAAGTCTATCAAAAAGTTTATAACTACTGAAGTAAATGGCTGTTACATAAACAATGACTCAACCATTAAAATCTCGGAAATACAATTGTTCAGGCATGATGGTACCCATTTGTCAAACTGAACTTGAGGTTTACCTTAATAACCTGCAGTCTGCTCTACACATGTTTTTAAACAAGAGAACCAATGTATATCCTCCAAATTAACTCAATGTTTTATTTCAAGTACTTAATTTTTGTGGGGGGACATAGTGTCTATGTCCTGTGGCGGGGACTGGGGGATACTTTTGTGTATGTTGGGATCAAGTGGCCCCATAACCTGGTTGTCTCCCCACCCTGCCTCAAAGCAGGGGGGCGTTTTGGTATGTGATACATAAGTACATGTAGCACATAAGTTGTCTAAAGTAACATTATATGGTAACATCCGTGGTTCATGGCCTGTCATGGCTGGTTCCACCTCCACCTCGCACAAGCGGGGGGAGGCCACAGTCTGGTAAAGTAAATGGGTACACCAGGTGGCGCTGGAGACAGGGAGAAGGGCAGTCCCGCATTCACGGGTCCAGAACGTGGTGACCGTTCGGATCGGGCACTTGTGCTTACACTCGGCCCCCTATGTGCCCATTGTTATTTTGGTACATTTGTAGGTATCCCCCGTCCCCCACAAAAAAATGCGGCCTTTTATCTCCAATTACGTTGATTGTAACAAATGTGTGTTTTTGTGCTAAAAGTATCAATAATAAAGTGATAAACTTAATACATGTGTTATCATTACAGGTGTTTACATGATTGGATGGGTCTGATCTGAGTTGTCTGTATGTCTGTTATCTTAGTAGGGGATGGACTCCGAAGCAAAGTGCTTGTGCTGCAAACACATTGTAGGAGGGTAGTACACTAAGCGGAATGTTGTGTAAAGGGATCATACTCCCTGTATCTATAATTAATAAAGATTATTTGATTTTATATCAAATAGTAAATTTTTAATTTAGGACAGGGTTTTTAAGGTTTGGAAGTTGGGCCGAAGTGTACACAAGGTATTACTTCAGGAATATACAAAGTTGTATTACGAGTCAAACTGCGTACGAGTTAATCATAAATGTGCACCGGAAGTTATCCCCCTTTTCGAACCAGCAAATTGTTGAAACCAGACGCTTTTTTCCCAGCCCACCCACCCCTGTAATTAATAGTTGAAAGGTCATTGCTTATCATAATTTAAGAGTTTTCTTTTCTGCTGTGTTTTGTTTTATCTTGCAGGACACTGGAATGTGGACCCATGGGGATACCATGCACCCATCAGTGTAGGAAAGTGTGAGAAGCGCAGAGCCTTTGACCATCAAGGACTAATTACACGCTTACACCAGTTCATTAGACTTTCTAGCGCATGTAGTATAAATTAACTACCATGAACACTTTCTTAAAAGGGGAAGCCTGGTTAATTATAAATGGGGAAAATAATATTTGGGAACTCATCCTTTAACCCTTTATTGTCGCTGATTGTAACAAATGTGTGTTTTTGTGCTAAAAGTATCAATAATAAAGTGATAAACTTAATACATGTGTTATCATTACAGGTGTTTACATGATTGGATGGGTCTGATCTGAGTTGTCTGTATGTCTGTTATCTTAGTAGGGGATGGACTCCGAAGCAAAGTGCTTGTGCTGCAAACACATTGTAGGAGGGTAGTACACTAAGCGGAATGTTGTGTAAAGACTCCCTGTATCTATAATTAATAGAATTTGTGCGTTAAAAGTTAGATTTTCAAGTGAATCGGCCAATGTCGAAATATGTTTGAATTTTACCAGATATTTTGTGTATTTAAAAAAACACGCCTTCGATTTAAAGAAAGCAGCAGCACTTCGCAATTTAAGGAAAGTTTCCTTTATCTATATTCAAAAAATGGTTCAGATATATGCAGTGTATGCCCTTGCAAAAGTACAATTTTATGAGGCATCTCCATTTAAAATATATACATGTATATGTAATCTGTACATAAAAAACCGACATAATTAATAAAATACATTCTCTTGATAGATAATGAATAATCGCATTAACAAAGGATATACATTAGTATTAATCGACTATTTAAAACCTGTAAATAATATTCCGTTTAATAATAAAACATATTTTTCATTGTTAAAAAATTCCTCAATTTGCCTCTCACAGCACATGAATACGTTATTTTTACCAAAACGACGTAACATTTACAAGTTCATTGCGATCAGTGCTTTGTTTATAACCAGTTACATGGGATTTAACTAGCAACTTTTTTTAAAGCATTGATAAGTTTAATTGTTGTTTATTATGCTTATACAGTAAAAAATTGCAAATTATTTCATTTGCAGGTGTTATGAGAAATACATTAAAGTCATATTTTTGTGTGACGTCACAGTTAACATTTCCCCTATAAATTAGGCCCTGCGCCTTTTTCAAGCCTTAAAATTGCTGCGTAGACAAAGCTTGGTTAAAACTTGGTTATCATAATTCTAAATTAAGGTAAAATTATGTTGGCATTGTGAAAAATTTAATAGAATTTGGTCATCTTGTGAATTTTTTTTTTAGATTTTGAAATAGGAAAGTTTTACATATAAATTCAACTCACAAAAAATGATGACAATCGATGTTACAGGGCATTGGGCAGTATTCAGTTGTATATGGATTGAATAATGACGCAGAAAGACTTTAAAATACTGCTCATGTGAGTTTGAATTCGATGCTTTTTATCTTTCCATTTGAAATTTGAAGATTTTTTTCTTGATCCATTTATATAAAAACCTGCAAAATAAAAATTAGAACGGTTTCAGATTACTTATTAGTACTTCACCTTGTCTATGGTCTTTTATCAGGTTCGGTACAACCTGTTACACAAGCTCCAACCACTACAAAGAAAATGACGACAACGACAACAACAACAACAGCTTCTCCTACGATGACGTCATACAGGACAACTACTAAAGCAGACGACCCCACAGAATCAACAGTCACATTAACCACGCCATCACAAACAACGCCCTTTTATAGAGGTATTAAAGCAGAGAGGGGATTCTGAAAATAAATCTAAAAAAATATCGGAAAGATTTTTTAAAATATGAACTTGACAACAGTAGCATATTTTGTACAAGTGTATACAAAAAAACTTTAATTCTCTGAATGACATTTAAAGCTTTAACTTTCATTCCATATAAGTGATATAAACAATAATTCTTTTTTAGGAGCTGATTACTACTCCATAAACGCCATGAACGGGATAATGTGTAACATCTGTAGGAGTGACCTTGACCTTTATAGGGGTTGTTCAGATCAATTCTGTTCCAGATTTGACAACAGTAAGTCTGTCTGTCTGTGTCCTGTACAGATTTAGAGCATCAGAGCATTAATATTTGCCTTTTAGGGAATATTTATTGGTATTAACAGCGATATTTGTGACTATTTTTTAAAAACACTTCGTAACTTACTAGTATCTGAATTTTATAATTACCGGTATTTTAAAAAAAACCCTATTTTCGTGTCACAGGTGTTGGTGATCCGGTGGACAAAGTTGGTAAGCGAGCATGACTTGTTTTATAATTTCTATATATAATGAAAGGCTTTAGCTTTGAGCTGAAAATATCTTTGGGTTCAAAATAATTATGCACTTATCCATATATTTGCATTTTTTGACATCATTTCAGACCGAGCGCTGAATTATTCTCCGGAACTTTTCTGTGGCATCCAGAACAAGGATTCAGTATTCTGTAAGTGTATCTATTGAAATTTTAATATTGTTTGACGCATTTGTCTTACGCAAACGATTTTGTTGAAAATCCATATAAAATCATCATGCTGTCTTTTTATTTCTATTACAGGCGAGCCCGCCCCCATAATCCGCTCGTTTATTCTGAGTTCCATGTGTTCCTCTTGTATTTACCTTTCGCCGAATCAAAACTGTAATATGTACTGCAGCAGGTAAGATCCCAGAATTAAAACGGTTCACATATTGAACAAAATTTTATGTACCATACCAGGTAAACTACGAAAGCTATTCAGTCATTATATCAAGTAAGATTATTTAACAATTGTACCAGGAAAAATACCTAGTGTTCACGAATTATACCAAGTAAAATACCTCGTGTTCACGAATTGTACCAGGTAAAACACCTAGCGTTCATGAATTGTACCAATTAAAACACCTAGTGTTCACGAATTGTACCAAGTAAAACACCTAATGTTCATGATTTGTACCAAGTAAAACTCCTAGTGTTCACGAATTTTACGAGGCAAAATTCCCATTTAGTATTCACGACATGTACCAGGTAAAGTACTCAAAGAGTTCAGGAATTGTACCAGGCAAAATGTCCCAAAAGTTTACTTTTTCTTACAGATACACAATCCAAGTTTCTAAACCTGCTGTACAGGGTAATTAAAATGCAAAAAATATTCGACTATTGTGACAAACTTCTCAACAATATAACCAGATAAATTTCCCGGAACACTGGAACGTTAAAACATAGACTATAGTCTGGGGTGCCTCCGCTAACGGGAAATGAGGGGGGGGGATACCCGAAATCATTACAGGCGGATCGAGGAAATTGATCAGTCTTTCATAAATTGATTTTGTACATTTTCAGTTCCTGATGAACGAGATTCAAAGCCAAGGCCGTGTTAAAAGAAATCCAATAGTTCAATAGTGCATCATGTTGTACGGGTAATCCTTTCCGTGTGAAATACAATGTTTTAAACAGTATTAATAGTTCTTTGTGTGTGTTGACTTTAAAAAGTTTTCAAAGGTTTTGTTTTTGATTGAATAATCACTGACACATTGTAAATACTAGTTGGTGCTTTTCTTTTGCCCTAAAATGTTTATTTAGTATTTTTGTTTATGAATATTCATATGAAAGAGATCGTTCTCTTTTTGGGACCTAACACTTACAAATACATGTACATTAAATTTGTTTAAATCAAACTTGAATGACGCAGGTAACGATTCTGCGTACTTTACGTGTTTGATGTACAAGCTAATGCTGTTAATAAAGATTAATAAAAGTGTCACCCAAGAAATTTGCGAGCTTCCTGTTATTTAAACGTTTACTGATTTCCTACAAGGATTTCGTTCAACACGCAGTGTTTTCTACACCCAATTCTCGTGTTTTCTCCCTTGTATAATATAGAAGACATGATGTAGGTGACAACAAATGTCCACATTAAGAGGCCAGATTTCAGACGATTTTTGACACAGAACAAGGTTTCTCTACATGAAGGAACTCCTAACATCATAACAAATTCGTGGGTTTTTCTTTTTAAGGATTTAAAATATCTTTAATTAGATTGACAAGCAGAGTAACGACTTCCGCCAAAACTGACATTCATCTGTAAATTCTTTCACATGGCATGTCGTTAATGGTGATGCTTATTCTCTGTTAGTGAAAAAAGATTTTTAAAATTTGATTTTGGTAGCTGGCTATCAGAATATTAGGGAAATACAATATAGACAAACCCCTAACCCCCTTCCCATAAATGATAAAAGCAAGAAAAATAATATGCAGAAAGTATTGCGAGTTGGGGTATCTAGAGATTTCTTCGATTACGGAGTGTAAATCTGTATTAGGATTTGGAGGGCAGGGTTTTTACACCTTTATGCTGCCAGTAGATGGTAAATATTTTTATGATTTTGTATATAAAAAATTGGATAGCTCTAACGCATCATTTGTACGGTTTTCAATGCTAAATTACACCCATTTAAGACTAGGAGAATCCTAAATTTCGATGTCAAAGGATTTATTAATGATGACTGACTATGGGATCAAATATGATAAGAAGTTAATAATATTTCCTGTACATGTAATATATATTAATTTGGGAAGATCTACGATTCGTAGAAATTAAACCATAACCTTCAACAATATACAATCTGTATTTTTGGATGACTGAAGCTGAGTCAAGGTTAATTGTATAAAGGTTAATTACAATAATAATTCATTTTGACGCATATATTACTAGCAGTATGTTTCCGATTCCATCTGTGGCACACTAATGTTCAAATCAAAAAATTCTTCTTTTTTCATTAAGGTTATCTATTTAAATTATGTTAACCAAATTTAATTCGCGTGAAAGAAATATCTACAAGTTTCTCAACCTTTTATGTGCGAAAATTTTTCATTTTATGCTGAATGTTTCCTCATAGATTGGTTTCAAACTGACGCGATTTGCATGCATCTGTTCGAAGCAGTTTTGTAGCTGTACATCTTCATTTATATGTAAAGAATCACGATTATTAACAAATTAGTAACTTCCAATGAGGCAGTTTTTGAACCAGATGCTTTCAAAAGACTGAAGCCTTGGAGTTTGAACCACTTTTACCAAAATTCTCAAACTTTAACAACACTTTCACTTTTAAAAAGCTCAGACTGAGTGGTAAAAAACTACTGATTCGGAGAAAAAAAATTTTGTGAAAGAGAAAATAAACAAAAGGTCCATGGGTTACAACGCTCACCCGAGTAGCTATGGCTTTTTGACCATACAGTAAATTTCTTCCCCAATCGATTGTATATGTAAAACTTTGCTTGCCCATTGTAGCCATATTCGTCTTGATTTGAATGGACTTCAATCTACACTACCTAATGATGCTACCATATACATGTAAATATGACTGAACTTTAACATGAATTTACTGTTCTTAATGGAAAAAAAATTTAAAAGATTTTCCCATTGTATTCACATGTGAAACTTTTATCCCCTTTTCAGTGTGATTCCGCCCTACCCAGAGTTCATGATCTGAACAAATTACATATTGGAGCTGCCATTTCCATTCTCCACATTATATTATTGTGTAATTTTTTTGCATATTTTTTTTTATTTCATATATGCCTTATCTATCAACTATTTTGTATTAATCATATTATTGTGTTCTTATCATCTAATTGTATCATGGCTGCGGTGTTTTTCCTTTGAAGTCAAGTGTACAATAACTGAAGATACACCGATGGGCGTATCCAGAAAAAAACTGTGCCGTGTATATGGGCGGAGCCAGCAAAAACTGTGCCGTGTAAATAAATTATTGAACACCAAGGTGATTTCATCATTTTAAATTACATGTATATTGAATCTAAATTACAGAATGAATGGGCTTTGTAATATACAAATGCAAAAATTCTGCAAGCAAAATAAAAGTATTTCACATAAATTACAGTACGTATATATCCCAAACTACGAAATGATTTTACGGAGCTCTTCAAATATTCAATCCACAGCAACGCGAAATCAAATTCTTGACATGAATTTCACACAGAAATATATTAAAATATCCCACCTATCGTAATATAGGGCTTACGCTGTACTGCATCCACAGATGAAGAGTAATTGAGAGTTTTCGTGAATACGACAGCTCTCGAATATGTCAAATGATCAACGGGTATCTTTTTTCTTTATTTTCGAATAACACTTGAATTTACCTTCTTCAACTTCGAATTTTTCCTCTTTGAAATCCAAAGGTTTTCTTGTGAATTTCTTTAACAATTCAGGGGCGAATCCAGCAATTTTTGAAAGGGGGGATGCTCCAGGTTGGTGCCCCCAGCACTCATGCACAGAACCACACCGGCCACTTTAAGTCTGTAGCTACATTTAAAAGAAAGGGGGCCTCCAAAAACAGTTGACAAGGAAAAAAACCTTTGCACCACACTCTAAAATCCAGGGAGGGGGGTGTGTGCTGGGATGCTGCAATCCGACGTCCTTTCTCATGAACACACGCACATAAAATGTTTACTAAAAATACTGACAGAAAGGACAGATTATCCATGAGGTCACCTGACAAAAACTACATTTTCTATTGGTGTAATTAAAAATCATGCTGAAAATCTGTGACATGACGTTTGATTGGCCATGATACAAGAAAGTTATTGAATATTTATTATGGTGTATCCTGATTTATTTGGACGAAGGGCGGAGACTCGTGCTTCGCACTCGTCACCGCCCTTCGTCCAAATAACTCAGGATACACCATAATAAATATACAATAACTATTACATATACTCCTGTAAAATAGTGACGAGATTAAAATAAATAATTTAATGGTCAATTAGACACTGTCTAGTAATTTACCCACCGAGTCAAAATTCGCTCCGCAGGTATGTGGTAATAATTTATCATGTTCGACTGCTTACATAATGTTTAATTATAGACTTAACATTGCGTAGATTCGGGCTATCCTTAATCTCTTCAAAAAGACTGAACATAAACACAGACAAACCCCCTACAGAACCACACGCACTTACAAGGTAGAACAATAAATGTCATGAACATATCTGATTTTCAATTAAAAGAATCTAATTTCTTTGTGGCAGTTTATGTCATTGTATCTCCTAAAAAAAGTTTGAAATTTTGAAAGAAGGATTAAATGATTCATAAGCTGCATACTCTAATAGCTTACAGGAGAGTTGGGGTGTGTCAATGAGTGGATCTCTATTTGACCATATATACATATATTGAACGAGGACAAGTATATCTTTAAAAAATATGTGTTAAAAATAGAAAAAAAAGTCTATTTAAGAGAGGACAAAACAATGTTACCATTCAGAAAAAAATATGCACTTTTCTGATTTAATTCCTGACTGAAAACTTTAGCAATTGATTTTAAAATATTTTAACAATAAATACACTAGTACATTATTTCAATATGGTCTCTGTTATGTGTGGTACGGGTATATGTGTGACTTACGAAAGCCCATTGGGCTCAATTTCGTAGGTTAAAAAAATAAAAATTTCGCGATATAACGCGTAACTTTCGCGATATAACGCGTAACTTTCGCGAATATACGCGAAACGTTCGCGTTATAACACGTAACTTTCGCGAATAAACAAACTGTGTCAGACATGGAAAATATTGAAAAGTTGTTTTGGTCCCGTTTTGAAAAGAACTTACGACTAAGGCTTAAAACTCAAGATGATTGTCAAATTTAGCAAAATGATTCTGTTTAAAATTTTAAGTGTAACATATTTTAGAACTACATTCCTTTTAAAAAGGTTAAAGCTATCTTCAATTTAATGTAAATTAGAAAATAATACGCAGGTTTGAATTTAGTCTTAGTTCTTCTGTAAAACGGATCATACATTCAAAAAATTTATTGTTATCAGTAAATATATGTTTTTATATGAATATTTTCCAGAAAAACAGATTTGTTTGTCGTCAATTTCGACCAGAAATTATGCAAAAAAGAAAATCGGTCAACAACAATTTGTCAGCCTGAAAACGTAATGCAACACCAAAATATTTATCATCCAAAAGTAAATGCTCCATCATATTAAAGATAACCTTTGACCTTCTAATTAATTTGAATATTTTTTCTAAAATCAGAACTAGGGCGGGACTAAAGAATAAATTTTGACACGATGGCGATGCGTTATGAAGAGATGCCATTTCCCGTCTATCAATCACCTGTAATTGGTGTGAAAACCTCATCTTGTTCAGATTTGGAAGTCATCTTTACTGTCATGTATTGAACGATGGTTGATATAAACTGAGAACTGTAAATTTTTCGTTTTCTTCACTTATGGATAATATTGACTTACCTACCATTATCTGGGTGAAGAGGATTTTATGGGTATATAGAAGGGGGCCGTAAATATTTCTGTACAACCTGATCCAAATTGAACATGAACTACCTCAAAGTAAGTCAAACTATGCATATCTTATCCATACATAATTTTTTTTCTGCATTGTTTTAATTATATTTTTATATGTCTCATTCACATTGTCTATGATAACATTTTTAAAGAGAACGAGTTTACAGGTTGTGCTAAATCATTAACCTAGAAATGAATAATTCTATTATGAATAGTAATTTCATAATCATATTTTAAACTCTAGGTCAAAATTCTTTTAGATATAATAAATAAGAGAAGTCATAAATTTGACCAGCCTTAATTAATGTTAATGAACTACATCTCTCTGTAATTCGCCTGAATGCGTAAACATCAAACGGGCTGCATCACTTAATTCATAAAAACATTCATAAGTTATATCTTCACTAATTGTAGAAATGACAATCATATCGTGAGTAAAGCTAATCGCATTCTCTGTGTTTTCGTTTTGATTTATGAGCGATTAAATTTATTTTAGTTCGACGTAAAATCATGCGTGATTGGACTTGAAAAGTGGAGTTGAAAATCGCCGACCAAATTATTAAGGGTGCACTTTTCGAAGTGCATATTGAGCTGAATTTTTATCACTTAATTTTCAAAAAAAAAAAAAAATTACGACTGTTTTATCGTTAATAAGATTGTATAATTTAAGTTTTAATTTGAGACTGTTGACCTTTTTGGTCCTGATAAGAATACAGTTTGCTTTCCCAAATATCACGGTAACATTTTCAGTGACAGCTCAAAAGATAAGTTTCTTCCCACAAATTTTTATCAAAATAGAAAATTTCGTTTTAAATATTCTATTTTTATAAAAATTTGTGGAAAGACATAAAGAAAATTGTTTTCTTTAGGTACTGACAATACAAATTTATGCATAATACTTAATACAACATCAGTTTGATATTTTGACTTGGGTGGTAGTAACGTGCCCCAGTACCTTTGACTTTTGAATAAAAAACAAAGAATAAAATAAATAAATGAATATTTTTTCAAAGAGTATAAAATAAATACTTGAAATCTAAACATGACATAAAGTTCAAAACTTTGAAGATAAATGTACATCAAATTTATTACATATTTTCAAAGTTGAAATTTAGATATGTATGTTATAGCAATGTGGTGTCATGTCGTAAATTTTGAAATGAGTGAGTTGGGTAAATGACGATTTATGAAGCGACGACCATTCAAAAGAGTTAATATACAAAGCGTATGCTGTACAGAAGTTTAAATGTACCGTTTGATAACAGTAGTTTTCTACGAGAAATATTAAAAAGAAAATAATAAAAATGAAATTGAGAATATGGCAAAAATATTAATCTTTGCACACTGACATTTAATACAGTTACAAGAAGACAAGCTCCACCAGTGCAAACGTTATATTCAACCAAATTATTTATTCGATTGTATACAAATATTATGCAGTGCTAAGTATGATAAAATGTCAAAATACCTCACATTAATTTGTTAAATCAGTTAATTAATAGCAACAAGATAATGAAGAAGATATCCTTTACATAAGACAGCTAGATTGCCTGAGATCTAATGCATTTATTCTAAATGGGTGTCAGTTCACATCAATGCGGACTGAATAACTAGAGCTGGTACAAAGGGAAGGGAACAAAGAGTTTCTCTTCAATAAATACAAACACCATTATACATCGATAGGTCAGTGCAACTTGATATTTCCTCGATGAATTCATTTATTAATTAATAAACACTCAAATGATTCATAATTAAGGGACGAAAGTGCTCACATATCGAACGCAACTTTATTTCCTACAACCCTACATCACAGAGATTGTAATGTTAATTTTAATAATGAAGCAAAAAAAATGTTTTTCAGGCCAAATGTCAAAAGACATTCCCTAATTTGCTAGGAGGCATTTTTTTTAGAATGATTACGTCATAATCGGAAGTATCTTTCAGATACATATATAAGACTGTACAATGAACTTATTATCAGAATCCTTGTCAGAGAGTTTCGCAGACATTTTATTTTAAGGAGTTCTTTTAACAACTACTCTATAAATATTATCACAATCATATGAAACGGGTAAAGCTGAAACCTATAATTTCTTCATAAAAAAATCTGAAAGAGATGATATAACAGAGGATACACTTCTATTCATAATTTAATTAATTATTTTTTATATTAATTACAGATTTGTGTTTACTTCCTGTGGCTTCTATGTTGTATACGGACGACAAAACAGGGTACTGACCATTACATTTTCCTATGTATCAAATTGTAAAATTGTTCTACTTATTTGAATAAAATATATTTTAAGAAAAAAATAAAATGAAAACAATGAGGATTTTTTTTTATATTATCAATCTGAATATTCATAATTATATATATTAAAGTGCCTCACTTTTTTTTTTAAACATTATTGTAGATGCAGAATTTTGGAATTCTTTGGCCCAGGAAGACCTTCAGAAACTTCTTCAGAAGCAGTGGAACACTAATATCGCTAAGAATGTCATCTTATTCGTGGGAGACGGAATGGGGATCCCAACAATAACTGCGGCGCGGATCTACAAGGGGCAGCAGCAAAACAAAACAGGGGAGGAATCAAAACTAGTGTTCGAAGAATTTCCAGAAATAGGACTCATAAAGGTAGGGGAACATTGAGAAAAATTAAGAAAAGCTTTAACATCTTAACAGTGTAAAATTTAAGCAGTGTTCCCCGTAATGTTAAAAAGTCAATCATGACCAAGTGTAGTGATGATATAATAACTTGCCTTTCTAGACATACAGCGTAAATGAACAGGTACCAGATTCTGCAGGCACTGCCACGGCCTTTCTTTGTGGGGTCAAGGCCAAATCCGGGGTACTAGGACTGGACGACAGGGCAGACGAGGCTAATTGTACAACGTCTGTCGGAAAAGAAGTAGATTCAATTTTACGAATGTCTAAGAAAAAAGGTAAGCTAGTAATGTTATTATTGATTAGGAAATATTGAGAAATCAATCTTAGCTTACTTAAATCCAAATACATATATATTTTTTGTACTAAAATATCAATTAACTCACTGAAAGTTTTTACCTTTTTTCTTCTCTATTTGAAATTATTTTCTATAAAAATATAGTGTTATTGAGAGCAAACTGAGACTAGATGAAAGAATTTAAAAAAACAAAAACAAAATACAAACCAAAAAAAAATAATGATAAAACCAAAGAAACAATAACAGAATCAAATCAATCTATTATAATAATGACAGATTTTTATTAAAAAATTTCATTTATAAAAATATATAATTTTGAAAAATCGAATTGCCCCTTAGCTATTGGAAGGTGGCAAATAAACCTTTTTCTAGCCGCTTGAAATATTATTTCTCGTTAACGAAGCTTGGGGTGTGTATTCAGGAATTACTATCTTGATGACGTGGACGTTTTGTTATTAAGATCAGTGGTATACCTTGTAGAAGAAAAAAACATATTGCATCGGAACCTTTGCACCTGGTATTTCAGATCTATCTGTCAAAATTGTTAGTTTTCAAGGCTTCGCTTTACCATTTCAGTGACATTTTCTATTGTCCGATTACTTTTTCTGAGAACTGTGTTCGATGTTTTTTCTTCCGAAGGAAGTGGAAATTATATGTGACCTTGTTCATTGGCGTTTTAAAACTAATTTGTCCAATTTTCTTTTAAAAGTCACAGCTGATTATTATTTCACCGTACATACAAATTGGGGTCCACTACTTCCTGAAGGAAGAACTTATAAACAGCTGCAAGTAAAATGTATTTTTCAGAAGAAATATATTGTTAATTTTATTTTCGGTAAGCCTACATGTATCCCAAACTCAGGGTCATTTGAGAATTTAAATGCACAGATGACAGGCATCGGGTTTGTGATGCGATCCAATATATATTTAAGAAGGTATGATAATAAAAACTATTACATGTACATGAAAAAAAGTTCTATTGCGACTTTTGCTTGGTCAAGGTCATTTTGACAAGGTCAAAAATAAATGTTAACAATGACTTCTTCCTCAATTGCCAAACAGACACTGTTTTTAAAGTTGCAGGCCCTAGAATGCAGGTCCTAGAATAGTAGAAATTGGGATAACACTCATTATGGGTTTATAAAAAGGGTTGTTTATAACCAAAAGTACAACATGACCACGCATAGAAGATTACAAAGTCCTCTATATCTTTAAGGCAAATCAGGATTTCTTTGGTCCATTACTTAAGTAATCCTCACTTACAGTGCAGAAGGATAAAAATACAGTACCCCTTTTAAATATATTACAAAGTAATTGAAACATCAGCTGAAATAAAAATATTTTTACAATTTTTAGGAAAATCGGCGGGAATCGTCACAACTACACGGTTGACACATGCAACACCAGCAGCGGCTTACGCACATTCAGCAAGTCGTACGTGGGAAGGGTCGTACGACATGGAACAGGAAATGGTGGAACCCGAGTGCACTGACATCGCATACCAACTCGTCATGAACAACTCTGATATAAATGTAAAAAAAAAAAGCTATATATTGTTTAACATACATATCAAAATTTTTAACGTGCTAATGAAATACTGTAAGAACCTAGTTAACATAATTGTGGCCCATTTAAAATTCCAAATTCGTATTATTTTATTCCCTCGTTGACAGGTACTAATGGGAGGAGGAAGAAGATTCTTTTTGTCAGAAAACAAAACAGATCCAGAATCTAACTTCACGTTTCGCCATCAGAGAAAAGACCTAGACCTCGTAGATGTAATTTTTTTTGTTTATTCGAGACAAAAATTTACACACATGTAGCTGAATAATGATAACCGACTCCTAAATTAGTTTACAGTATTCTATGATGAGCTTAACGACTTCATTCCAAACTATTTTCATTTTTCAACATTTTACGTTTTTTAAAAGATTTATTTTGACTGAATTTGACAGGAGTGGCTGAGGGTGAAAGAAGAAGAGAATGCGTCTCACAGTTACGTGTGGAATAACGCGGGATTTAACGCCATTGATCCCGAGACAACAGATTACGTGCTTGGTAATTTTATACAACGTTATCTGCGGCAAATTAATTAAATTGAAGAAATTTAAGAAATATAATTGTAAAAGAAGCTGTATCATATCTGTTCTTAAACTTTTACGTTATAAATTCAGAAAAATATACCTTTTATTTGAAACCGCTCGCCATAAATTATTTTATTGTTACTTTAAAAAAAATCCTTTTAAAAATAAATTCATGTTGAAAAATAAGTAAAAGTAAATCCAAGCTTTGTCGTTTATTTCAGGTTTATTTGAGCCGTCCCACATGCAGTACGAATTCGAACGTGACCAGGGCCCATATGGAGAGCCATCTTTGGCGGAAATGACGAGGAAAGCCATAGAAATTCTAAGAAAAAACGACAAAGGATTCTTCCTACTCGTGGAGGGTAAGAGTTCTTGGCTTTTTTTCGCTTATAACTTTGAAAGCCAATATTACACAATTCGAGTTTTTCCCTCTCGAATAATGCACCCTAGGACCAAATCAAAAGTACATGTATCTCTAGGAACATTTAGAACGATTAATCTACCTCCTTACTTTACAACAATGGCAGAATGTAACTATACAAAAAGGATAACTCTTTTTACTGATTCCCCATTACTCCTGACAAAAACAGTTTTTATTATACCAGGTGGGCGTATAGATCATGGCCATCATGCCACACGGGCCGCCATTGCTTTATCAGAGACGGCCATGTTTGACAGTGCTGTGCAGGTTGCCAAAGAAATGACCAATGATGAGGACACACTGATATTGGTGACGGCAGACCACTCCCACGCCTTCATGATCGCTGGGTATCCCAGCAGAGGAAACGATATTCTGGGTAAGAAAGAAAATTCTGTGACAGAAAATTCGGTAACTCGAATATTCGATGTCTTCGAATAATGTAACTTCTTGTTCCTATGTTTGTTTAACAGGGACGGTTGATTCTGCTCCTGGGGATGATGGGATGCCGTATACAACCTTAAACTATGGAAATGGTCCCGAACAAAGAAGGAATCTTACAGGGGTCGATACCAGTGAGTATATGTACACTAATAATTAACACATCCACATGTTCAATAATTATCTTACCCGTAATTCCTACACAAACGATGGATTTTTAATATAAAAATATCATGTATGAGATACAGATCACTAGATCGGTAAAAAAAAAATAATTCGCTAAGTTCTTACTCAAGCAATCACAACATCTCACACCACAAATGTAAGCAAAAGACACAATATCAGCTACAGTATGTACATGCAAAATTTAATTAACATATAGCATATATATCGCTTGATTTACCAAGATAAACCACATCTAGAATAATGATATGTTTTTACAAGTTTCCTATGACTCTTCAAATCCGAACTCTCTTTACAGCCGCCTTCAGCTTCCAACAGTCCGGGGTGGTTCCGATGAGCTCTGAGACTCATGCTGGGGAAGACGTTCCTGTCTACGCTACAGGACCAATGGCACATCTATTAGTGGGAACTCATGAACAAAATTACATTGCGCATGTGCTAGCCTATGCTTCCTGTGTCGGCCCATACCCGGGGCGGTGTGACGTCACGCCTTCTGTCACACATTCTGGTGCTTCTTCTACTGTGATCTCATTTCTCCTTCTGTCATTGTCTTGTGTTCTTTGTTTCCTTTGAAATCCAATTTTATTCCAATTATCATATTTATATATTTTTGAAATAAAAGTTTTAAAAAAAGTTCCTTTTTTGTCTAAGGTCTTTTCAACACATTGACAGTAACTGGAAACAAAAATTTAGGGGACACCCGGGTTCGAACCGGGGACCTCTCGATCTGCAGTCGAATGCTCTACCACTGAGCTATATCCCCTATACAACCTTACTGGACGAGATCTACTATTAGTTGGCAAGAAAAGTAACAGCTGTTCAATATTTCCACAACACAGTGAACAAGTAGTAAAAATAGTTTAAACGTAAGCTATCTAAAAATAGTACAGTTAAAACCGTTATGCTATTAATAACAGCTGGCTTTGACGCACGTAATGTGTCTAGTCTAAGGTGTTTAAAATTCTTACTTTTTCACCATCGAAATTATTGTGAAACATTAAAAAAAATGATCTTAATGTGGCTTTTCGAAAACAAATTGAGGTTTAGAATAAAACTGCAATCATAAAGAATGCATCCCAATGAACCATTGAATATTCAATCCATTTAATGAATATGCAAATTTTTATGTATAAAATGTCCTCCTTGTGTAAATTAACCTGAAAAATACTTGTACCCCAGTCCTGTAAAGTAGAAACTTCAGACATATTGTGGTTCTTATTCTTCGTATTGTATATCAAATTTTCTAAAAAATTTATATTCACTAACTTTTTCAACGTACGACTTTTCTACTTTTAATACAACCATCACTCGTTATAAATTAAAAACTAAGTTTTTAATATCATAGACAACTGCTCCTTTTAGTGGAGACAGAACTCAAACATTATTTCATTTGAATTCGCTTTGATTTTAAACACGCACTCTGAAATTGATATTAAAAGGACGCTGGAGTTCCTTATAGATAACATTTTTATGTTTCCTTCTGAGACTAGGCCATCTGACAAACTGTTGGAATTACAATGGGCACTGATTGTGCTTCTTTATTGGCAGATTTGCTTTTATAGCCATATTAAAAACGTCTACATGAGAAGAGGAGACCATTTCCTGTGACATTCATTTGACATTCAGATATTTCGACTACGTTTAGTTAATAAGTAATCTTAATTTTTAAATATATCGCCTCGATATATCTTAGTGAACTCGAAATAAAAGACAACAAATGTGTCTGCCAAGTCTGTTTCATGTTTGGGTGTAATTGTCTATAGACAGGACGAGACAACCAACAGATAAATTTTATGACATTCGAAATTAGTTTATGCCTGCCAACTTATTCGACATTTAAGAGCATGCTCTCAGTATTATCAATTTTTAAACGGTTGCAGGCAATGTACAGACAAGTTGATGATACAGGGATTTCAATAACGTCTTTAAAGTCAGCATTTCGTAATTTCTATTGTCGTTATAATGATCTTGATAGCAAATCTATTACCCATCACTTGATCATACTATGTCTGCTGACTTGTTTAATAGCAATTGGGCCTTTTTTGTTATGCTTCCTCACCTTGATTTGTATAGTTCGTTAATTTTTTAGGATCTATCCCCGTTCATCATCATCTATTTTCGTATTTCTCCAAGTCTGGATGACCCTCAGGTCTTGATGACCACTTTGATTTTTTTTTACAATAATCAATTTCAATTACACAGTCAATATTAAATAAAACAACACGTGCTAACTTGCACAGTTCTTTATTTTGTGCACTAACATTGGGTCAGTCAGAGAAGGCATAAACCCCTTATTTTGCAAATGAATCAAACCTGTAAAAAATTTATATATTTATGCAAAAGACGTAATTCAAAAATCATCTGAATAAGTCGTTTATATCAAACTTGAATCATTACCAGCTAGGGCAGATTGAAACCCAGCATTGAAGTCACAGGCTACATCGTTGTCTGTGTATACGTCATTTTCATCCGGGCCACCAACCAGCGCCCCCTTCAAAATGTGTGGACTAGGTCCGGGGTTAATAATATTGTCCCAACCGCAAGGGGATGATGGGGGATCAGGACAAGAACTGCACAGAAACGCTATATTTATCTCCTAGATATGCTTTTTTACTAACATCCTCATAAGAACTAGCACTTTTCATACGATTGGACTTTTTTTCTTCCATTTATGCCGCCAAAATATGACTGAAAACTTAAATATTTTTTACTCGGCGTTAAACAACATACAATCAATCAATCGCTTGTATTTATACCTAGCTCTGTGGTATGGTTTCTGTGGATAGTTTTCACCGTATCCGATCTGATAGCTCATGTTTTGTTTGTTATCCCCCAACATGTAATTAATTTGTTTGATCGCCCACATCTTATAGTCATCTCCCCCAATTCCTTCATCAACCGCCATCAAAGCTACCAGGGCTGCATTAGCTAGCAAGTAAATTTAAACAGCTTTCTGTGATTTTTATCATTATTTATTCACAACAGTTTTTCTTTATCAAATAAAATATCGCAGCATAGTACATAAAAACACACTGTCATATGGTTTTCCAATTAAAAAGAAAAGAGACAGTTCGTTTGCAATAGTCGTGATTTTAACAAAATGAGACCATTTAAAAACCCATATTACCGGTGTATCTGAGGGGCCCGTCCCCGGTTCTCCAGGCTAGACCACAAGGGGTCTGTCTTACATCACCCCCTGGCATAAAACTCCTGAGGAAATCTGTGACGAGAAAACTGAATCGTCTGTCCCCCACAGCCTTGTACAACATCAGCTACAATATAGAAATATAGAGGTAATAGATAGAATGTAACGGTTACTGAATCCGTCTATCTCCCACAGCCTTGTACAACATCAACTACAGTAGGTAAAAGGTAACATGTTATCAATTCTTACCTGCGTATAGAATATATAATTAGATCCCACTGGTCTCTATATATAACAATTAAAATTAAAGCTTTACTGAAAGATTCAATAATTTTTTAACTCTGTTACGAATTATTGGTACTAAAGATCTTCGATTTACGGTTATACGAAACAGAAAGTGGGCCTGTTATAGAATGGAAATACTAGCATTATGTAACCCTCAAGGATGTTGATTCTTGTCTATATTACTTGATAAAATACCAATCCTGATCCCAAACACCCACGATTCTAAAGCAGTACCTATCGTGCTCTAAAACTATTTTAACTATTACCGATTCCTATTTCTAACCAGTACTTATCCTGATTCTCAACCGACATCAATCCCGATCCCGTATAACCCTGGACTACCGATCCTTGTCCTACACAGAAACTTACAGCACACTGGACATTCTTGTCGTCCCAGGAGAAGGCCCAACTTCTCATCCCAGAATCAAAGAAAGACATGGCGTCTGTCAGGTAAGATGAATTCTGGGTAGCCTTGAAGAGTTCCACGGCGGCTGTACAGAGCTCGTCGCGATAAGAATGGGATCTGTAACATAATGTTATTATGTAAGATTGCTTTATGCATCAAAGAACAATTTCTAGGCAATCTTCACGGCTTTAACAGCACAGCACAACAAAGGAAAGGCGCGATTAAATTAGGGCCATCTTCGATATCGAAGGACGAACAATCACAACAAAGGTTGGTATATATTTTTTAAAAGTAAGTTAAATGTTGCATATCGAAATTCTATAGCTTGCAATTCAAGTCCAAATTTCTTTAAAAAGTGTACTAGTATCTTCTCTGATGTAGGAACATAAATTCATATTGTACCCGTAATATTTGTTGGCATCCTGGACAGCCGTTGTGCCGTACATCCCTTGTTTTCTCTTGGCGAAATCATACAGACTCTTTGCAGCTGACAATAGTTTCTGAGAGTATGTTGCATCTAAATAGTTTGTTGAAATATTTTGGTATACAGAGGAGAATCAAAACGAGGTAATAAATATTTTTCCTGAGTCGGTAAGTTCGTAACATACTTTTGTCCTTAAACACGATAGCTCCAGACGCCATGGCTGCGGCGGTTTCCCCGGCAACATCGCTGCACGTGTCGTTTACCGTACATTTATAGGCGGGCCTCCACATTGGTCTAAATTTAGACATATCCTCAGGCCGACCCCAGTATCTATGATCCTCTTTTCCATTTCCAATCTGTAATTCAAAGAATATACTTTAAAGATGGTATTCACTCTATACGACTATACTTCATTCACTATGCTTTTACAGGTGCTATATTGCAAACACTTTTGTAAGACTTTAATGTACAGTATTTTGAACTACCTGTGCATAATATTCTTGGGTTGTGGGATTCCAGCATTTCAGGAAGTAGTCCAGCGGCCATTTTAACATGTCGTACATCATTTCTAGCTGGCCTGTTGATTGATACGCATCCTTCCACCTCTCCAGGCCCCAGGATAAGAAATGGGCAGACGATGCCATCGGAAGGTTGAATTTCACGTGATCACCGGCTATTCCAATTGAAGCATGAAAAAATGCAATTCCCTGAAAAACTTGTTAATTGAAAGTGATTTAGGTCTACGTCATTTTCATTTAACAAGTTTCTCAGGCCTTTTTTCTTTTTACACATTTCTTTCGACCGATGTTATTGCTACTAGTATATGGATTTAATTTATTACAAATACATGCAATATGTAAAAGAGTACAGGATTTTATTTGATATCATATAAATATCACCGAAGGTTTACATAAATTCATCTATTATTTAAATTTAGAAAGAAAGAAAATATGACTGTGAACATGTTTCAAATTCCTTCTCGCATATACTAGCTTTTATTGAAAATTTTTTAGCACGACCATGTACATTATAACCAGAGTTTTTCATTTTAAACTGAAATATAGGTCATTTTGCCAATAGCAAAATTTTATATTATTCTCCGCTTTAAGAAACGTGATTTTTATGCACTATGTACCGTCATACCACCCGCCAGATAGATCCTCTCCTCTATCACCATGATCATCTACCGCGGAGTCATTTCTCCAAGACACCGGGTTATTCGCCGGAAGTTCTCCTGATCTCTGAGCGTCAAAAAATAGAATCGACAAGGAGAGTGCTTCTGAATAGTTGAATTCCGCCACTGGTTCTAGAACGATACTGTCGATGAGCGTTCTGGTATTGATATTTTAAAAAAAGTAAAGTTTATTTGCAAAAAAAAAATAATTTTCCTTCTTATTTGATCTAAATGATGTGCATGTATAATCACATTCTGGTTTCGGAAATGCAATTGAACAAAGATAACAAGAACCGATGGAGGTGTATCCTGGCATTGCTGTTGTGCTAATCCCTAATGCAGGAGCTGTTTCAACGGTACAGCGCGGATTGTTGTTTTCCGAGGGCATCCTAATCACGACCTCTACCTCCTCTGGTGGCTTTGTGCTGCCATCTGGAAATAGTTCTTCATTTCTGACAGTAAACACAGAATTACCAGACGTTGCAGATACCACCGCAGCTGACCAAATCTGAAAATAGTGTTAAAGATGTAAATATTATAGTTTTGACATAACACGTCTCTTAACATTCCAGAAATGCTCGGATGGCGCAGTGCACGTGGTTAAAAAGTTTGCTCTCGAGTGGAGTAGATCCTTACGTTGCAAGCTCGCATAAAATGAGCTTCACGGATACCGGTCCTGCGATTTGGATGAGATCGTATAAATTGAAGTCCCGTGTCGCAATAAGTGCTGGCAGGAAAAAAATCTTTATTCCTACCTCTAGTTGACCTATATCCCTGTCACAGGAAATAGTAGCCTCCCATCCTTTCCCGAGGAGTGAGGGCTTAACTATAAAGTAACCGTCTATACCTGTATTCCACTCGGTCCTCGAGATAAGGGGTTGTGGCGTACCGTTATTAAGGGTAACATAGGAGACCAGACACAGCCTAAACAGCATGCTCTGTAAAAGTATGATATATGTGTATCAAATATTCTCTAAAGAACAAGGTAAGTTAAATACATATAACACATGATGTATACATAAATCCTGGAAACTATGCGTGCTATATACTGATTTGTAAAGATATGCAATGTGTCCTTTAAATTTAAACTCTTCAGAGACAGGAATATTTATGTACATCACAATGATACATAATCAGAAAAGAAATTTGTGCGTATGAAATGGAGATAAATGGGTAAATCTGCACCCCCTAGATTGTCAGTGTTCATAGTTAAGTGTTGTCTTCCTTATATGACTGTGTACAGAACTGTTGTGAGGTAATCTTTGTATATTGTGCTGCATGCTATCCTTTTAAACATAGCATGTTTGTTAAAAACAACAATTGACAAAAAAATTAACAGATGATAATATATATTTTAGTATATTTCAATAGACGTCATCTTACCTAAGCTAATTTGATAAATCTCAGTCAAAATGAGGTATCGTGTCCTTGTTATTAACACCAAGTCTTTCATGCTGGACAGTTAAGAGATAAGGAACAAAAATCAGATGATTATACCACATTGGATATATATATTATACTTAACGATTTTATGATTTTCTTGTTTTAAAAATACAAATTAGCATATCATTCAAATGTTGCATTCATTCAATACCAAGAAAATTAAACAAAAAAATATTTCAAATACTGATATATAAATTATTCTTAAACAATTTCCGCACTCATGTTTTTTTATCATACATGTATGTTAGAATTTTGTCAGAAAAATAAATAAAAAAGAAAAAAAATGTCTCGGCTCTGTGCTAGGACCATTATCAGCTTAGTTTAGACTTTCAGTAAGGCGTGGCATTCTCGAGGTTACCTAATTAGCTTCTGAAATTAACACAGCTTTCCTTCACTGTTGAAAGATACATAGGATAGAAATTCGGCCGAATGTCAACTGATGTAGTAAATAGACAATTAAAAGTTCTCTCACGGCACAGAGGTAGGGCATAAGTCGTCTCATCGTTCTCAACAACAAAATAAAATTCCTGGTGTTATTAATTTCTGAACCAATGAGAATCTATTAGTATTCGCCATTACGTAGTGCCGAGAATGCCACGCCCTACTGAAAGTCCAAACTAAGGTGAAAATCGTCTTATCTTTCTCCCCTCTTGTCTAATCAGTTTTCTCCGTGTTTTTTCGCCAGACGATTCTTCCACTTTTCCTGGGTTACAGGTCAGTACTAGTCACTGAATTGAGGTTTCCTAAAGCTGTCTACATACTTGTGCTGAATGTAGGTTTCCTAATGATGCCCTACTTCCGGTGCAACAATCTAATTAAACTTAGATGTTCATGCAAATTCTGCTATTGATCCTTGGCAACTCTTCTTTTTAGGCTACCTTATGTTAATTAAGATGTGTTTAAAACTTCTGAAAGTTTGAATTCTGTTAATAGTCACTTTTGCCATCATCCATCCTCATCAGACCCGTAGAGCAGATAGTTTTGTCATCAATTGAAGGTAAGCAATTATGAGGCAAAATTTGCGGATATCTCTCGAGTTCCAAATATTTTGAGCAAAACATATGTTGCCTTAGGGCGCTCGCATGGCGCAGCTTTTAGAGCGTCTGCTGTAGAGTTGCAGAGTAAGGAGTCAATCCTTATTTCGCGAGTTCGAATCCCACTGTGGGGAGCGGTCCTTCGGATCAGACTTCATAAACCTAGGATCCCGTGTCGCTGCAGCTGTTCGCACAAAACGATCCCTCACTGCTCAGTGGCCTTGAGTACAGGACATTTTTTGCAACTCTCCACTGGCAAATGGTGGCGTCTCAATATGAGTGAAACATTCTCGAGAAGGACGTTAGACAACAAACAAACAAAAATTATGCTGCCCTAGCTTGCAATTCCTTTCATACAGTTTTCATTCGTAGGTATAGGCATTACAAATACTTTGTCTATTTGACTTCTGACATATGTATTTTTTAAAATAAAATCTGCAACATGACGACATTGGATGTCTCATCTCAAGGATCTGTATTCAAGCCATCCGTTCAATATAGCTGTGAATTGTGGAACTATACGGAGAACCAAGATATATAACACATTGCAGCATGGTGTATGCAATCAAGTTTTGAACCTTCCTATACATACCAGATCAGATATTTGTGAACAACTCATGGGTCTTCTTCCAACCTGTATTTTGTATCAACATGTAGAAAATTGCAGATTCTTTCAGTGAAATAAAAAACTTTAAATTCATCTCCAAAACTTATTGTATTGAAACCTGCTAA
Source organism: Saccostrea glomerata (assembly GCA_003671525.1). NCBI lineage: Eukaryota > Metazoa > Mollusca > Bivalvia > Ostreida > Ostreidae > Saccostrea > Saccostrea glomerata. The sequence continues at coordinate 480,802 of PRKT01000221.1, read as the reverse complement.
AAATCTCTTCGCCTTCGTGTTATGCAGTTACCCTATTACGGACCTTTCCCCATGCAACAATATCCTGTCCAGCCCTTTTGAATCAACATAACATATTTGGTGGAACTCTCTCTCAAAATCGTTTAATGTTCACCTCGAAGCTGAATTATTTGGTCCTCTTGAAGATGAGATTTTAATATTCCTCTTGAAAACTTGCAGTCATGTCCGCAAAAAAGAAAATATCGTCTTCTCTTACGCCCTCTTCAACAGATAAGCACACACAGATTTATAAATGGATAACCCATCTCTTGTCTGGTTGTCCTTTACCTTAAACTACCGGGTAGTATGTGATATGTGCATCATTTTCTGCATTTTTGCAGTTTTGTTTAATTTTTGTTTTTCTTTTTTTATTACTGAAAATATATATTCTTTTCTTCTCTCCTCATGCACTTTATGTTTGAGTTATTGCTAGCGCTCTCGAGCGCTAGCAACTACGTTAGTCCAAATTCCTTTAATACGCATGCTCGGATTCACAGTCGTGCATTCTGGGAAAATTGGGAAAACTATTATAGATAGACCGTACGATCAAAAATTCGTTGTATCATTAAATAACTTTATTTATTTTGTAGCTTTCACTTTAAAGATAACAACATAATTGTAATACTTCAAATTTTCCCTTTTTTTCTGACGGAAAAACAAGAGTCATTATCTGATTGTTCTAAACAAAGATAAGAGATTTTTTTTTTACGTCTAAGCAAAAGATAGAATCTATTTTTCAAGACCTCACCACAGTAAAAATACAAATATTCTATATATGCTCGCAATCATGGTAAGGATTTACACTAAAAATTACGAACACATACATAATTTATTAACTGTTCTTGACAAAGATGACCCAAAGGGCCAAGCTACTTCACATCTTCACATTCGGAACTCTCTGGAAACTCCAATGTGTCAACACAAAAGATTCACACACACCCCCCCCCCCCCCCCTCCTCATCGTTTCGAATTCTTTGCCTATGTGTCTATTAAATACACTTCACAAAAAATTATAACTTTATCACACCCCAGCCTCGATAAACATTAAAAAATTCAGCAAAATAAATCACTTGATCACGGACCTTTCTTTTTGTGTTTAAAAAATTGCTACGGTGCTAGCTCACCTATCTTTTTAAAAGATAAACTTGTAATCTATTTATGTTATAATTATCAAGCTAAAAATCTCTGTATATAAAAATAATAAAAGATAAAAGATGTATGAAAGAATGAATGAAAATTTTTCTACGGAATTTTATGATGTCTTTGACATTCCATGTCTGTCATAAAAAAAATTATGATCATTCCAATAAAAAATAGTTTCCTATATGAATAATTATATATTTAGCACATTTTTCTAAATGAACAAAAAAAATTTGAATTTGGAATAGTTATACTTTTTCTCGACATTTAACATTTTTTTCTAAAATACAATCTATTTCCGTAAAACTTACTTCGTCTTAAATAAAATACTTTTCTGTATAATTGAAAGAAAATGATAAATACCTGCAATTAACGTTAATTTTTCGCGTTTTCACACTTTTTTGGGAACATGCATCAATTGACATTTAGATTCAGTTACTCAAATACAGCAACATGATTATTTTCATGAATTAACTTTTAAGGTCATATAACATTTGCATACCACACTTAAGATTGTATTTGGTAATTTGTAAATAATTATAAGTCATTAGAATTAATTTTCCTTCTCGTTTTAAGTCTGACTGATTTATGTGAATTACGCACATTTTGTGATAATTACTATTCTGGGATGTAAATGTATCAAAATAAAATGTATAAATTAAAAACACTTCCTCAAACACTGGGAATGTACAAATAAATGAATTCCTTGCTAATACATTCAGATAATTTGTACGATGTGCACGTGTATTCCGTATACATGTACAGACTTAATGGAAATAAATCACACCCATGTATAAATTAAAAAGAATGTACACGTAAAATCCTTTTTTTAACACAGTAAGCTGTAATCCGTTTCTAAAGAAAAAGAAAATTATTTTCCATTTTATTTTTAACTCAAATGTACAAGATGTAAACATTTGTTCATAGTTCAGTCATATGATAATCCTGCTTATTGCAGCTGAATGTCATTGTAACAGAGAGTAACTGTGTATGATTAGTAATAGTGTAGTCTAACTCAATCTTAAATTTTGGTTGATAGATAACCATTAACGCCTCATATCTTTTACAAAGGAGCTAAAATAATGGCCAAAGAATTCAAAAAAAAACTTAGCCCAGTCACTATGCCAATGAAATATTATAGTTTGCAGCTAACTGTAAAGTTTCACGTTACGTCACGATCTAGTTGACAGCTGCGCTCAAGGTAAATTGTACACACCTCCTAACCGCAAGCTTTACGGCTGGAACGTTCTTCCTTTCCCTGATTGGTTTCTCGTGCAGCAGACTATTTCCGTGTCAATGTTGATAATTTGAGTTGACCAATCACGTGAATTGTTAACGCTGGATGCATCTGACGAAAAAGATCGTGGCGTAACGTGAAACTTTACAGTTATGCTACGTTTACACTATGTTCCCGGCAGCCACGGCAGCCCCGTTTGCCCGAAACGTAGTGCGCCGTGAGATTTTGGATATTTTCCTCTCTATATCCAAGTCTTGACAAGTTCTTTTGCGGTCTTCTACGGTCTTCTACGGAATCCGTGATGGGCCGTAGGAAGAAGTTGCCGTGGAATGCCGGAGGCTCCACGGTGCACTACGGTTCTGCCACGTATGCCAGCACGTTCCCCCCAGGCCTCTTACGTTCTGATAGGTCCCCTCTCGTTTCTGGCGTTCTTATGAAGTTCTTATACGTTTCTCACGTTCTGTCAAGTCTTTCTACGTATGAAACATGGACGCCGGGAAACTATGGATCACGTTTGTACCAGAGAAGGTCTCCTAACCAGAAACAATCATTGTATCATGACCCTTCGAAGATAAAACATCATGAATTCCCAAGACGAAGATTTTATTTTCGCGTGTTTGCTGGGTGCATACCTAAAATCACTTCGTCAAAATGAAGAGAACCAGCAGCAGTTACAGAGAGGGAAGGCAGGAGTGCAGCAACTAGGAATGAGACGAATAAGACGGATGAGAAGGCGGAGATCCATATGGATCCATAATGAAACTTCTCTGCAGTGCCCGGCTTTTATATGCTTCCTCTCAGACCGCGTGCGCCGTGTCAGACCGTAATAGAACGCAACGCACCGGGACCATAAACCGTAACATGCCGGGACGAACCGCGATTGAACGCGAGGAAACGGCTACTATTCACCCTAGTTTGCCGTGAGGACCATGATGAAACGTGGCAGAACGTGATAAAACGGACAACAACCGTGAACTAGCCGTGACAGAACGCGGACTAAACTCAGCAAAACGTCTCAAAACGTGAATGGACCGTGAGATGAATGGGAATATACATTCTCCCGTCCCACTGCGGACTGCCTCCAAGTTCTGATACGGTCTATTACGTGCTGTCGCGTTTTGTTGCGTTTATTCCGTTTTACTACGACCTACTAAGTTTCACATCTGCAACGTGGCCGCCGTGGCAAATTTTTTGACAGTTTAAAAATCTGGCACGGCATCCACGGCAATCGCGATGAGTTACGTTTGCCCATCCCGTTGCCCCAAGTTTTCTCACGCCCGTCCCGTTTTTTCCACGGTGGCCTGAAACGTGATTGCCGTGGCTGCCGGGAACATAGTGTAAACGTAGCATTAGCTACAAACTATAATATAAGGAAATAACGAACATTTGGAATAAACAACATTGTTCAAGCTTAAAAGTCCAATTAAATAATACTAAATTGGAGCAGAGTATAGTCATTGAATCGACCATAGAACTTGATAGAAATGATAACTTTAAACGAGACTGCTGATATTTTTGTCCCATCAGCTTATTTGTCAATAATTGGCCTCGTCTAAGGAATTGTTAATACACAGAGAGCACGGTCGTGTGTATCGAATCAACTGAGAGATACAAATACCATACGCAGGTGATGAAGGTGCATTGCTGTATTGAAAAGTTTAAATCATCACGTTTATCTTTAACTTTGGTTGATAGATTACCATTAACGCCTTTTTCAAGAAAAATATCCAAATATGAAATATATGTGTCAGAATCTGTGGTATCTTTTATTTCTAGCCCACCGGGATAATCATATTGACAAAAGAATGGAAATAACCGTTGTAAATTGACAATACGTCGTCGATAATTCTAAATGTTGAGTTGAGAGCCACAGCAAGTAGTGTTTTCTTTTTATGCATTAGATTTTAGAAAAATTCTGATTCATATGAATAGATTGTTGGAAAACCTGGTCGCCAAAAACCACATTTATACATGTGTATTGTCAATCAAAAACTAAAGGATCTTTTTAACATTAACTTCAGAAAACTTGCGAGTAGGACCAGAATGTTTTTAACAAAATAATTTTGAAAATGACTTATGACAAGGTAAGTAAACTTACAAGTTCTATTTCTATTTACAAAGTAGTTAGAAATATTTTATCTGTTGACAAAGCAGCTACCAATGATATAAAAAAAGCCTGGCCCCAAGAACATAAACCGATAACAGACTTAAGTCAAAATTTCATATCAATATAACTTTTGTAGTAATTTTGATAACGAAACGAAAAATTACCATGTTTAAATTAAAATATCACACAAACCTGCACATATTTGTTTCTAGTTAACATCCAAATCTAAAGAGATATGTCAGACTCTATATTGGTGTCTTTTAGTTTTAGAATAATTGGATATATTAAATCAACGTAGGAATAGGAATAAGTATTTTAATTGACAGAAAGTCGTCGGAATAATTCTTAATGTCGAATTGAAGTCCACTTGTTTTATTGAAATCAAAGAACATTAGGAGGGGTACCACTTTGAAAACTTGTTTTACAGGCAAACATATCTAGACGAACGGGCGATACACGCATAACATTTTATCCTTTTCTAGTAACCAATGAATACATCTTAATTTGCAAGCAACGACATATAAATGTAGTTCAATTGTTTGAATCATTGGAGAATAATTACAAATTGGCTCTGACCAGACAACATCATTGGCTTAATTTGTGGAACCATACAATTGAAAATAGGAAACTGTGTTACAGTAGAAATCGGATTTATTGTCACTAAATTTGATCAACAAAAATGTACACAATACACCACTAACACTTAGCCGGAGGAGAGTCGGGCAGGCAACCTCGCTTGGCCATGCTGGACAGCGCTGAAAGAAATTAGTCATTGGGAATTTATTTCCATGGTTACAGATGAACTATTGAAAAATGGCTTTTAAAGGAAACTGCTTCAATTAAGGTGTGCTAAATGATGAATATAGCGGTAATGTTAGAAATACTAACCTGCCAGAGCGGACTGGAAGCCGGCGTTGTAATCACACGTGACCTCGTTCTTGGTGTAATCTTTCCTGGAGTCTGCGTACTCGTCACCTCTTCCGGGTCCGCCCACCAAAGCTCCCTTCAGTAATTGAGGACTAGGTCCGGGGTTGTTAAAGTCATTCCAGCTACATCCAGCTGGGGGATTGGGACAAGAACTGTAATAAAAATCCATTCTTTGAAAATATTTATTTATACATCAATAATGTGAAGGAAAAAAAAATGATGCAGCAAAAACATAATTTGTATCGGATTTTTTGCCACCAAGTTTATAACAACGTTACAGTTTATATAAAATTATTTTATATTTTAACGACTAAGGAGGTTTTTAGTCCACCGTCTCCATATCCCTGGGTCCCTACCTTCCTCTGTGGTGAGGCTGTCTGGGATAGTTACTGCCGTACCCGATCTCGTAGCTCATGTGATGGTTATTATCACCCAGTATATAGTTAATCTGACTCAGAGCCCACGACTTAAACTGGTCACCTCCAATACCGTCCTCAGCGGCAGCCAAGGCCACAAAAGCAGCGTTTCCTTTTAAATAAATCAAGGGCATGCTCAGTCTTTAGCATATCTAGCCAGTACTTATTGCTTTTGTAGATTAGGTCTGATTTAAGTTTAGAATAAACATGATTTTTGGCAAAATAAGAGTTTTTGTTATACAGTTTGAATGACACGCTGGCAACTCTGATTTTAATATACCGGTTCTTACCTGCGTATCTAAGAGATCCCCATTGGTCCCTCCAGGCCAATCCACACGGTGTCTGGGCTACAGAACCACCAGGCATGTAGGACTTCACAAAGGAATCCACTAATGACTTGTACTTAGCCTCCTTTGTCTCTTCATACAACAGAAGCTGAAATTACACATTACATGAAGATCCTAAGGATTACTTGGAAATTTTTTTTTTACTTAAAGTTGCCCTCCCAAATGGCCTTACGAATTTTTAGATATTGGAGGTATATCAACTCTACTAGAATGTCCATCAAAAATCAATATTCATTGATATGTTCATATGTTATTACTGACACATCTTCATTGGAAAAAGTAAAATATTCTACAAAATGCCTTTTTTCCTTATTGCTTATAAATGTACATATGCAATTCAAAAATATGCAGAATCATACACCATGCCATTTTTGACAACCCCAAAAAGGGTCACCCTTGACGAAATATTAACTGATGGACATCATAGGATGATACCGAGTAATTCCAGAAAAGAGTCATGGTTGACTTACCTGACAAAACACGTGCTCATCATCCCATGACAGAGCCCAGGCGGTCTCACTACCCTCAAAGTTGGCCTTGGCGTCATTTAAGTACTTGGGTTCCTTGGTGGCCTTGTACAGTTCCATGGCGGCCACGCACAACTCATCTTTGTATCCAGAGGATCTGAATTTGGAAGAAAAAAGATATGTCAACATTTGACATAAAACATTTCTTTAAGAAGTGTTGATTTGAATGAAATTAAGAAAGTTTAATTTTTAATGATTTACATTTACAGGTATCGTTCATGTTTTAAACTTTATTTTAAGATATCATGGCGAATTTACTGCAAAAGTATCTGATTTAGGAGAGGAACGAACAACAACTCTTAAAGGATATTTGAAGACATCACGAAAGTAACTCATTTTGCTCTTATTGCTAACATGTTCTACAATATTTTCTATAAACCTACCCGTAATATGATGAGGCGTCTGAAATAGGTCCCTTGTTGTAGATACCTTTGTGGGTGCTGGCAAATTGGTACAAGCTCTTAGCAGAAGACAACAATCTTTGGGAGTAGGATGGATCTGTTTATGTATAAAATTAGATTTACTTTTTCAAGCTATTCATCCTGTCAATTACTGAATACCGAGTACGATAAATGGCAAGACTCGTCCAGTTATTCCTTCAAATGTTGAATAATGCTGTTATCCATCCTTACCCTTTGACTTGAAGGCCATGGAACCTACAGCTAGCGCAGCCGCAGTGATGCCTTCTACGTCACTACATCCGCCATTACTGGCTGTGCATTTATAGGCAGGTCTGGACATTCTCATATCTTCTGGACGACCCCAGAAAGCGTGGTCAGTGCCACCATTTCCGACCTTGTTACAAAACCATGCGTTAAATAAATCTTTTTAAAAAATCGTGAAAGAAAGAATTGTGGTCCCCCGCTTTCGGTTTCTTTGTGGATGAGATGTTATTTTTTATGACATATTGTGTCTAATATGAACATCCTATCATGTCATTTATTTAGAAATTATCATTGAAGTTGATTTTTTGGAAGGATGGAAACCCTAATCCGGACCGTTAAAAAGTTATGGCTAAAGTAAAAAAAGTTTTTTTAAAAGTAGGTCAACTCCAAGGTCAAGATCAAAAGGTCAAATTTATTTTTATTCAATGAAAGGTTTTCTCACAAGGATTACATATGTGAAGTATGAAAGCCCTAGCCCTTACTGTTCAAAAGTTATGGTCAATGTTAAAGTTTTTTCATAAGTACGTAAATATTTAAGGTCAAGGTCAAAAGGTCAAAGTTGTTGATATCCATTGAAAGGACTTGCCACAAAGAATACATATATGAATATAAAAGTCCTAGTATCAACCGTTAAAAAGTTGTAACCAAAGTTAATGTTTTTTTAAAAAGTAGTTAAAACTCCAATGTCAAGGTCAAAGGGTCAAAGTTGTTGGTATCCAATGAAAGGTCTTCTCACAAGTATTACATATGTGAAGTATGAAAGCCTTAGTCCTCACCACTCAAAAGATATGGTCAAGGTTAAAGTTTTTTCATAAGTACGTAAATCTCCAAGGTCAAGGTCAAAAGGTCAAGGTTGTTGGTATCCAATGAAATGTCTTGCCACAAGAAAAACATATGTGAGATATAAAAGTCCTAGTATCTACTGTTAAAAAGTTGTGACCAAGGTTAAAGTTTTTTAAAAGTAGTTAAAACTCCAGGGTCAAGGTCAAAGGGTCAAAGTAATTGGTATCCAAAGAAAGGTCTTCTCACAAGTATTACATATGTGAAATACAAAAGCCTTAGTCCTCACCGTTCAAAAGATATGGTCAAGGTTAAAGTTTTTTTCATAAGTACAAAAATCTCCAAGGTCAAGGTCAGAAGGTCAAGGTTGTTGTTATCCAATGAAAGGTCTTGCCACAAACAATATATATGTGAAATATGAAAGTCCTTGTACCTACTATTCAAAAGTTATGGCCAAAGTAAAAGTTTGGAATTTTTGTGTAAAAGTGGGTCAAACTCCAAGGTCAAGGTCAAAAGGTCAAATTTGGTGGTACCCAAAGAAAGGTCTTGTCACAAGGAATACACATGTGAAATATGAAAGTCATAGCTCCACTAAATCAAAAGTTATGGGCAAGGTTAAAGTTTTTGTGACGGGCAGACTGACATACTGACAGACGGACAGACTGACAGACTGACGGACAAACGAATGAGATTTAATGTCCCCTCGCTTTCGCGAAAGCGGGGGACAATAAGGGATGCTGTTTCGTAAATAAGGGGAATTTACTATAGAAAAGTTGAAGGCATCACTTTTATCATTAAGATTACATGTACATATAGTTGTTAGTTTGCAATCAATTTTTTGTTTAAAAAATTCACATATATAAAGCAGATGTGTCAAACTATGGTGTCCTTAATTTCGAGTTGAAAAGAATATACCAAATAACTATGAATGAAAATACTATAGTACTATTAAACCACAGGCACCTAACGTTACTTATTTTCCTTTTAATAAAGAAATATACCCCTACCTAATTTACACAAGATGTATTATTAGGTACATGTAGGGGGTATATTTCTTTTTATTAAAAGAAAAATAAGTTAACGTGTGGTTGTGTGTTTAACCGTCATCCATATACACGTATCCTTAATGTTGAATTGGCATACAAGGGATTCTTTGCAAGTAAACTTTTAGAATAAATCCTGCCCCATTAGAATAAAAAAATTACTATCCATGAGAATTCCAAGAGATTGTTTAAAAACAGAGTTTTCAAATGTCTAAATAAATATTTTTAATGAAAAACACTAGTCTTTTCTTTAATATGAACTTCAGAGAAGTGTGTTGAATCAAAATGGTTTTAGCAGAGTTTGTAGATAGCCAATACATAGATAGGAAAGTTTCCGAGTTCCATTCCAGTTCAAGAAGAAATTATCTATAATGTCAAAAAGGCTGGTCTATAATTTACTGTGAGGAATGGTTGTATAAAGTAATGAAAGTCATATGTTCTCATGTGAATTATTTGGTTAAATTACTTCATTTCTTTTATATACAGGGGATAAAGATTATATATTGCACTCCCTTCTTTGAAATATTGTGACTTTATAAATGTGACCTTAGGATTTTTTCAGTATATCTTGAGATGATTTCGCAGAGTGTTACCTAACGATCAGTGCTGTTGTACTGATAAGTCTCCAAGTTTAGTTGCTAAGCTCTGGGTTCAAAAAGAAGGACATAGAAACTTAATGAATGCACATAAAGAAGGGGAAAGATACTTGGTGCATGTAAAGAACAAATTAAGCTCAGTTTAAAGGGAAAAGGGAAATGCATTCAGCAACAATATTGGAAGTTAAAAAAACATTATGGAACATCAATGCATGCCTAATGATATTAAGTACGAGTTAGTTAAATTACAATGTGCTCTTGAATCCAACACTTACAGAGATCCATATAAAGTAATCAATTGATAAATTTTAACTAATTATGAAAGTAAGAAAAAATGTAATTTCAGTAAACTATGCTGATACTGTGGAATCATTTTTATTCGTGGGAGTCAATGTTCGTGGGTAGCCAAAAATTTTCTGGTTCGTGGGGACGTGATTTCGTTGATAACAAGTTATATTTCGTAATTTAATATTTAATGAATGATATAACTAACGTTTGTATATACGTTCGTGGGGATGTAAATTCGTGGTTCAGGGTTACCCACGAAAGCCACGAACATTGGTCCCCCACGAACAATAATGATTCCACAGTAAGTCTTAACATTTGCCTTGTCTGCAGTGAATTTATTTTTAATTTAAGAATGTACTACTTAGAAGTAAGCAAATACAAATACATGTATGAGTATGGGTGAAAAAGAGTATTGACTGCATTGAGATTTTTTTTTGATTTAAAAGTATTATTATCTTCAGTAAAGAAAATCGTACTCACCGCTTATCTGGGTAGTAACTGTAGAAACCGTCCCAGTTTACTAGTTTTATAGCGTTCAGATAAGACTAAGACTTCTGAAAGTCATGGCCTGTAAATATTCAGGTAAATATTAAGTATTCAGTTTTCGTAACAAACCCTTACCCTCCTATCAATGTACCAAGATAACTCCAGTTGCAAATAAAAATGGAACTCTCTTTTTACTTATTCACACTGCAATATCAAAGCGTAGGACGATAATTTTATCAAATTTTTATGGACCCATATTTAACCCTAATGTTTGGATTTTTTCCACATTTGTAGCAGTGTGCAAACTAACCTTAAGGTACAAAGTGAAGATTTTGCAAAACGCTGAAGGAGCTCGAATCTAGAGAGCACTCCGTCCTCTGGGTAAATTTCATTTTATATATTGATATTGTAGATTGTCCTTTTAGGATGCAGGAAACATGCAAAATCCCCTGCATTCTGATCGAGAACAATATCAGTATACAGGGTTGCTTGAAATTCCGAACCTTCCATTCGAAGTTGTGTGATTTTGTAAAAGCTACATCCTTACGTTGCGGGTTCGAATCCCACTGTGGGACATGGAATCCGGTCCTTCGGATGAGACCGTATAAATAGACGTCCCGTGTCGCAGTAGGTGCTGGCACAAAAAGATCTCTCCCTGATCAATGACCCTGAGCGCCGAGTATAGGACAAGATTTGCAGCTCTCCATCTGCAAGTAGTGGCGTCTCCATATAAGTGAAAAATTCCCGATAGGGACATTAAACAATATACAGAAAACATAACACAACGAGCTTCTAACAAAGCAAAGAAGAATGATAAATATATTGGACAAGACCATGGATCACCAGACGTACACGTACTCAATATGGATATTTTGATTATTTGATGAGAGAGCTTGAAACTGAGTAGCCTGGTACCCGAGGCCTTCCGAAGTGCAAGGCCTCGGGTACCAGGCTAGAAACTGAGGACAAATGATCACCTTGAAAAATTCTCAGAGTAGAGGCACATTTAGTTAGGAAGCTTGTATACTTGTTTGATTTAATGCCAGATTACAAAAAAGAATCATTTTTAAGGAAGGATTAAAATTTTCCATTACAATTCGGTATTTAAAAAAACTATTTATACAAAAAGGAGAGTCATACATTTGGATCCCGAGTTTCGCACAGCAAAATTTCCTTGCTGCTTTTTGAAGTTTATGAAACTACCATTAACTAAGTTATTATTAACGTCATTTTATATTCGCGATTTGTCAGTTTGAAATCAATCTGCGACGATATTTTTGCGACCTTGGAAATATTCTCTTCAAAGTATTTGTTAATCTCGCGAATTTTCTTCGCCTATGAATACTAGCAAGTTTCCAGTATAAGAGCAGAATATGCTAATGAAGTCATTGCAAGTCGAACAACTACAGATCAATGGCAACAGATAGCTGAGCAGTTCAGAATTAGATGGAACCTAGATCATGTTCTTGGTGCTTTGGATGGGAAGTAGATAAGTTTAAAATGCTCCCGAAACAGAGGTTCAAATTTTATTACTATAAAAGGTTCATTCCCTCATTCTAATGTTGCTTGTTGCTTGTGATTATAAATTAGTTTGGGTTGACGTAGGTTCACACGGTCTATGATGAGTGTGTATTAAACTAAAGATTCGGCAGAGCAAGGCGCGCTGTAGATGTTTTGGAAACTCACCAACAGACGGCAATACATTTTAGGTCTCTTACGCCAAGAACTAGAAGACACTATTTCACCTATTGTACTAGCGTGTTTCTGTCTTGAGAATTTGATGTGGTTGGAATTTCAATGGGCACTATCAAGATCCTTTATCTCTTTTCTATTCCTAAGAAGCAGAATTTATTCACAATGTATTACATGAGAAGAAAACACTTGCTATAGCCTTCAACATTTATATTTATCGACGATGCAGTAATAATTAACAATACTTGCTTTTATTCATACGAGTATGTCAATTGGATCGACAGATAAGTTATAGTTACAGGGATTTCGTTTCAAGTCGCATTTCGTAAATTCTATGGTCGTTATAATGATCTTATTAGTAAATATATCCTATCATTGGGTTTGTATTTTGGCTGACTTGTTTCATACCAATTGTTATTCCTCTTTTCAAAAATGTATCTGTGGAATTTTCCAGATTAATACACAGGGCTTATGGTGGGTGAAACCGGTCGACAGGAGATGTCTTCTTTTTTTCAAAGGCAGCTGATCCAACCTCTGAAATTTCCAGAAATCCCTGTTCTACTCTAAATTCATTCATTACTTTCAAACGAAAGTACAATAAACAACAAACACACCATTTGGACATAGCAACGACACGCAGTAATTGTACTTAGCCTCCTTTGTCTCTTCATACAACAGAAGCTGAAATTACACATTACATGAAGATCCTAAGGATTACTTGGAAATTTTTTTTTACTTAAAGTTGCCCTCCCAAATGGCCTTACGAATTTTTAGATATTGGAGGTATATCAACTCTACTAGAATGTCCATCAAAAATCAATATTCATTGATATGTTCATATGTTATTACTGACACATCTTCATTGGAAAAAGTAAAATATTCTACAAAATGCCTTTTTTCCTTATTGCTTATAAATGTACATATGCAATTCAAAAATATGCAGAATCATACACCATGCCATTTTTGACAACCCCAAAAAGGGTCACCCTTGACGAAATATTAACTGATGGACATCATAGGATGATACCGAGTAATTCCAGAAAAGAGTCATGGTTGACTTACCTGACAAAACACGTGCTCATCATCCCATGACAGAGCCCAGGCGGTCTCACTACCCTCAAAGTTGGCCTTGGCGTCATTTAAGTACTTGGGTTCCTTGGTGGCCTTGTACAGTTCCATGGCGGCCACGCACAACTCATCTTTGTATCCAGAGGATCTGAATTTGGAAGAAAAAAGATATGTCAACATTTGACATAAAACATTTCTTTAAGAAGTGTTGATTTGAATGAAATTAAGAAAGTTTAATTTTTAATGATTTACATTTACAGGTATCGTTCATGTTTTAAACTTTATTTTAAGATATCATGGCGAATTTACTGCAAAAGTATCTGATTTAGGAGAGGAACGAACAACAACTCTTAAAGGATATTTGAAGACATCACGAAAGTAACTCATTTTGCTCTTATTGCTAACATGTTCTACAATATTTTCTATAAACCTACCCGTAATATGATGAGGCGTCTGAAATAGGTCCCTTGTTGTAGATACCTTTGTGGGTGCTGGCAAATTGGTACAAGCTCTTAGCAGAAGACAACAATCTTTGGGAGTAGGATGGATCTGTTTATGTATAAAATTAGATTTACTTTTTCAAGCTATTCATCCTGTCAATTACTGAATACCGAGTACGATAAATGGCAAGACTCGTCCAGTTATTCCTTCAAATGTTGAATAATGCTGTTATCCATCCTTACCCTTTGACTTGAAGGCCATGGAACCTACAGCTAGCGCAGCCGCAGTGATGCCTTCTACGTCACTACATCCGCCATTACTGGCTGTGCATTTATAGGCAGGTCTGGACATTCTCATATCTTCTGGACGACCCCAGAAAGCGTGGTCAGTGCCACCATTTCCGACCTTGTTACAAAACCATGCGTTAAATAAATCTTTTTAAAAAATCGTGAAAGGATTACTTAGGTATACTAGTAACAAACGAAGAGACCTATATTGTATGGAACAATTTTCGTCGTTTTACTGGTTGCAAAGTATCAAGTGTTTTGAGTAATTTATCATTTTGAAGGAAATGTGTTGCAGAATAAACGCATATCAAGAAGGGGATTAAAACTTAATATTACCATTACACTTAAAAGTAAAGAAAAGTATCAAAGAACGATTGGAAATAAAAAGAACTTGAAATACATAGACAATATTTTTCGAGTTTGGTCGTCCATGAAAATGATCCTCCTATATCTACATACTACAATACTACATGGATTGAATATATCACTGAAACGATGTTGGACTACGAGAAATATATAGTCTGACCAAAGTGGTACACACCAGGCTTTTTGTAAAGATGATACAAGTTCTAGTCCTATCTTTTCCTGTTATCATACATGTGTCATTGTAGGCTGGGTGAAGTAGAAATGGAATTCCCGTCGTTATCAAGATATAATTCTTTAATATATTTGTGTAATGAAACATATGGAGATAAAAAAATATACAAAATAGGAGCAGAGCAAACACGGACCTCCATAACATCAGAGGTAGGATCAGGTGCCATTTTAGGAGTCGACCGGTCTCACCCACCGTGTGCTCCTTTTCATGATTGGAATGTGACGGAAAAAATCCGTCGACTATTCAATGTGTAAAGGAAATTCCATCCTTCCAAAAAATCAACTTCAATGATAATTTCTAAATAAATGACATGATAGGATGTTCATATTAGACACAATATGTCATAAAAAATAACATCTCATCCACAAAGAAACCGAAAGCGGGGGACCACAATTCTTTGAATTTGCTTGTTTATGTAACAATAATATACGTGTACATGTGCCGTTTATCACCTGAACAATCATATAGCAAAGGACACATGTGTGACAGGTCGACAAGGAATACCTACTGCTACATGGCACCTGAGTCAATTTCTGATGTTTTCAATGTTTCATGTTTGCTTTTTTCACAAATTTTTTTTCATTAAACATGATTCATATTTCACTGAGAAATATTGCCTTCCTTCTTAAGGCATTTCTTGGATTGGGTTGACAGTACGATCTACCTCCAATGTGAAAAAAAAAATTGTCTGACCAAAAATTAAATTTCGCCTTTTGCATCCTGAGCATTAAAGACCTGGTAGAAATTTCATGAAATCTTTAAAATGGTGTAAATAGATGGTACTCAAGCACAAGTAACATCCTGTCTCACTGGTGAATTGAATTTAATTTCCAACAGAACAGACATTGGGTTTCTTGTCTATTACAATGATGTATATTTTGATTCTATCCTTCTTAGCTTCTTCTCTTCATGTTGCAGTGGCTTAGACTGTGTCTGGGGCGGAACTCTTTTCATTTAGGAAGGAAACTAGACGGCTTTTGCTGCAAACTTATTTGCACATTTCACAAAATATTTATTCTCTACAGATACCATGCTCCGTCTTTGGGCATTCATTGGTCTTGTGGGCATTGCCCATTGTGCAACACAAGGTATTACTATCAGGTCTAAATGGAATGGTGGCTTCGCTGGTACCTTTACTCTAGTTCCCACTTCTACCGTTCATGGCTGGACTGCGCATCTCGCCTGTGATGCTGCTATAGATTCACTAGAGGTCAGTAGATAGAAAGTGAAATTGTTTTCATTATTATTCTTTTCCTTGGGTGAATGTAGGGAGTTAGGGCAACTGCAGATTGTGTTAAAACCCGTCCACGTAAATGACTAGACATATGCAACATATCTGTACTTTTAAAAAAATCTTTTTCTTTGTGCTAAAAGATCTGGACAGCAGATATTGTATCAAGCAGTGCTGACAAAACCGAATACGTCCTGAGAAACAAACCCTACGATGCCGACATTAACGCGGGAAGTTCCCTGGACGTTGAATTTGTAGGACGAACACCAGGGAGAGACACACCACCAAACTGTCGAGTTTTCATCGAGGGACAGGGAGGAGATTCTGGTGGAGGATCGCAGACCCCGGCCCCCACAAACCCACCAGCGACACAGCCGCCATCAGGTGGCGGAGATTCTCATACAACTCACGGAAGCAACCACCCAGAAACCGTGACTTCTGGGGCTTCTTGTGGAAGTAGGTTTCATTTTCTATTCTATTTTTTGACATTCAAAAATTGATGTAGAGTGAACATTGTGGAGTTTTGATTATTAAATCGATCAAATTGAAACCCCATTCCGTTTCCATCTTAAGTCATTAATTTGTAGAATCGTCTATTATTTTTAAGGCGCCAAGAGCACAAAATACAACTACGGCCAAGCGCTGGGTCTGTCCATTTTGTTCTATGATGCCCAAAGATCTGGGAAAATGCCAGCTAACAACCCTATTCCGTGGAGACACGATTCTGCCATGAACGACCATGGAGACGGAGGAGTGGATCTCACAGGAGGGTGGTATGACGGTATGCAATCAGGCCTATTTCAACAGATCTTTTCTTATTAACACTTGAAAATATCTTGGAGATCGCCAATAAATATATATTTTTCTGAAACTGTCACATACTTCTGAATATAATATAATGTAAAGTCAGAAACTCGAGTGCATAAATAAATTTTGCAAAGATTTCTTCCAACAGCTGGAGACCACGTGAAGTTTAACTTGCCTATGGCTTCCTCGGCCCATATACTGGGTTACGGATTAAACAGATGGAAGGATGGTTATGAATCCGCAAATCAGCTCCAAAACATGTACGACATGTTGAGAACACCACTGGACTACTTCATGAAATGCTGGAGACCAAGTTCTCAGGAATATTATGCTCAGGTACTGTCGAATATTTCCGATTTATTGTGCCATGATAAAGCTTTAAAGTCTTCATTTTGTAAGATTCATTTTATTCATTTAAACATGACCCAAGTTGTTATTTTCACATTCTTTGACAAAAGATTGTTTGTATCATATGTCCTTAACTTAAAGGTTTTTTTAAGATACCTCATTATATCTCGACATAAAAATTAAAATTTTACAAAATTTCATCATTTTTTCCACGTTATAGCATTGAATTGTACTGTAGGATTTAAAGATATTCTCTTATTTGTTCTTTACTATTTGAACATAAATTCCAATTATCTATTTAATGGTATCAGCTTCACAAATGAAATAGAATGCGTGTAAAGAAAGATAACTACAACAATATTCCCGATAGAGGTACAATAGTGTTCTCAGTTTTTTTATGCAGTCAGAATGATCTGCCCTTACATCTATTCAATATCTAATATATTCAAGCATATTAATTAATTAGTATTTCATATTTTTAGTTGTATTATTTTTCACAAGTACCTCTTTATCTATAAACATTTTCCTCCCGAGTGTAAATGGTTGTTATCATATGCATTCAGAATTTTATTAAATTCCGCTCACACGGATCGCAGCCATCTAAATGTAGCGATCTAGGCGCACGGATCAAGGATTTAATTTAATCAGATTGCTAGTATTCATATTTAACTCTACCAATCTTTAAAAAAAAATATTTCAGACATATTCACCACTTTAGTTTGAATTTTTGATTATTGTATAATTATGCATATTTTTGCAAAACACTTTTGTGATATCCTGATGGTTTATACAAATAAGGGACAGTAACGAATTGAATTAAATTGACTATATTATTTTTCTCTATTATTCTAAGCTTTCTGATTGGCTCAGACTTGATCACATGATCAAGTATATATATAACAAAACATATAGACTTGTGTTACTATTTATAGATTCTGAACGACTTGATGTGTCTGGAAATGGAAAATTTAAAAAGAGCTGACTTCACAATACATATAGCTAACATATAGCTTGATTTTTCTTTAAAAAAAAAATAAATAATTGAACTCCTTCTTATAATTGTTCTGTATTCTGTAATTGTTATAATGTTCTGTAATAATTGCTGGATGTAGCTATGCCTTAAATAAGAATCTTCTTTATATCAAAATATATATTCTATATGTTTTATATTGACATTGTAAAACAAATGTAGTCTTTGAAATTATTACATTCCCGAAATTATTATATCAATAAAACGGGAAAAACAATTAGGATATAAGCAGCTTTTTAAAAAATCTTTGGTCTGTATTAAAAAAGATGACAGAGGAAACTTGTTTGTTCGTATTATTTTCCAATTTTGTTCGGTTAATTACTGTAAAAAATATAGCAAATGTAGCCCTTGTAATAAATGTAACAAGGTCACTCAAAAGGTATATCGACTTCAAAGAAAAGCATATTAATCCCACACTTCGTGCTCGGTCAATATTCTTTTCTGTGAAGACGATATATCTAGGGATCGACCTAAAAGGGCTATATTTGTATTATAATGTTCTTTTATCTGTATGAAAGCAGGACAAACCTTGGCGGTTTATTTAGGAACAGAGGTAACAACACGACGAAAGTAAAAGACGATTATGTATGGGGGGTTGTCAGATTAAAAGCAATACTACTTCGAATGATTTAAAATAGAAAGATGCATTCCTATAAACACAATTTCAAGTTGATACGAATTAAGGAATAACACTAAGTAGTACATTCTTAAATTAAAAATAAATTCACTGCAGACAAGGCAAATGTTAAGACTTACTGTGGAATCATTATTGTTCGTGGGGGACCAATGTTCGTGGCTTTCGTGGGTAACCCTGAACCACGAATTTACATCCCCACGAACGTATATACAAACGTTAGTTATATCATTCATTAAATATTAAATTACGAAATATAACTTGTTATCAACGAAATCACGTCCCCACGAACCAGAAAATTTTTGGCTACCCACGAACATTGACTCCCACGAATAAAAATGATTCCACAGTATCAGCATAGTTTACTGAAATTACATTTTTTCTTACTTTCATAATTAGTTAAAATTTATCAATTGATTACTTTATATGGATCTCTGTAAGTGTTGGATTCAAGAGCACATTGTAATTTAACTAACTCGTACTTAATATCATTAGGCATGCATTGATGTTCCATAATGTTTTTTTAACTTCCAATATTGTTGCTGAATGCATTTCCCTTTTCCCTTTAAACTGAGCTTAATTTGTTCTTTACATGCACCAAGTATCTTTCCCCTTCTTTATGTGCATTCATTAAGTTTCTATGTCCTTCTTTTTGAACCCAGAGCTTAGCAACTAAACTTGGAGACTTATCAGTACAACAGCACTGATCGTTAGGTAACACTCTGCGAAATCATCTCAAGATATACTGAAAAAATCCTAAGGTCACATTTATAAAGTCACAATATTTCAAAGAAGGGAGTGCAATATATAATCTTTATCCCCTGTATATAAAAGAAATGAAGTAATTTAACCAAATAATTCACATGAGAACATATGACTTTCATTACTTTATACAACCATTCCTCACAGTAAATTATAGACCAGCCTTTTTGACATTATAGATAATTTCTTCTTGAACTGGAATGGAACTCGGAAACTTTCCTATCTATGTATTGGCTATCTACAAACTCTGCTAAAACCATTTTGATTCAACACACTTCTCTGAAGTTCATATTAAAGAAAAGACTAGTGTTTTTCATTAAAAATATTTATTTAGACATTTGAAAACTCTGTTTTTAAACAATCTCTTGGAATTCTCATGGATAGTAATTTTTTTATTCTAATGGGGCAGGATTTATTCTAAAAGTTTACTTGCAAAGAATCCCTTGTATGCCAATTCAACATTAAGGATACGTGTATATGGATGACGGTTAAACACACAACCACACGTTAACTTATTTTTCTTTTAATAAAAAGAAATATACCCCCTACATGTACCTAATAATACATCTTGTGTAAATTAGGTAGGGGTATATTTCTTTATTAAAAGGAAAATAAGTAACGTTAGGTGCCTGTGGTTTAATAGTACTATAGTATTTTCATTCATAGTTATTTGGTATATTCTTTTCAACTCGAAATTAAGGACACCATAGTTTGACACATCTGCTTTATATATGTGAATTTTTTAAACAAAAAATTGATTGCAAACTAACAACTATATGTACATGTAATCTTAATGATAAAAGTGATGCCTTCAACTTTTCTATAGTAAATTCCCCTTATTTACGAAACAGCATCCCTTATTGTCCCCCGCTTTCGCGAAAGCGAGGGGACATTAAATCTCATTCGTTTGTCCGAGTTAGGGCAGGGCTCTATTGATTATATATTGAAAATACATGAATTCTTTATTTTAAAAAAACTCTTTTCTGCTCCTAGGAATGAAATAAACTAATTACATAGTTAAGATGAGCAAGAATACCTCTTCCAAAATTGTGAATTTTATGGCCCTAGGGTCAGGGGCGCTAGTGATAGGGCGGGGCTCTTTTGATTATAAAGTTAAAATACATTAAATCTTTGAAAGTTTTCTTCTCTGTTCCTTGGTATTAAGCAGATAAACCACCTATATAGTTATGATGAGCAAGGGTCCTAATCTTCCAGAATTGTGAATTTCTCCTAAAACTGGATGAATTGTTTGAAATCTGCTCCTTGATACTGTAGATCACTTAATTTTCTCGACACCTTATTTTCGCGACATAGTCTTTGACTCTTGATTAGCGAGACAAAATTTTCGCGAATTGTAGTTATTGCTCTATATAATCTTAAGGAATATTATTATACGCGAGAATTAAATTTTCGCGAACATACCATCTCGCGTATTTACGCGAAAATAAAGTCCTCGCGAATAAAAAGTGATTTACAGTATTAATCAAATATTTTTGAAAAGCAAGGGTGCCTTTTCAAAAATTGTGCAATGTGTGGATCTAGGCCTAAGGGTCAGGGGTTCATGTGTGATTGGGGCATTACTGATCATGCTGAATATTACTGATTACTTGAAATGCATTTTTTGTTCCCCTACCCTGCCTATGGGTATTAAGTAAACAAACTAAGCAACTGCTAAGTGTATTGTTATGATGATAAATGGTGCCTCTTTCAAAATTGTGAATGCCATAGCATCTGGATTAAAACATCAAATTCAATCACTGGAAAGTTGTTGCATAATGCTCAGGTGACCTATAAGGCCCATGGGCCTCTTGTTTTAGCATGTCATGAAACATCCTGTGTGTGCCACATCTTTTTTCATATTTGGATGTTTTCTGACCATTTACGATAAGGGCCACCTAACAAAGAAATTGAGTGACAACGGTGTTCATTTTTATCATCGTCTCCTTTTCTTTTCTTATGAAGTTATATACTTCTATAACATGCATAATATTTCAATGTTTTTTTTTACTTTTAACATTTCAGGCAACCAAGTAACTTCGATCGACCCTACTTTTTTCTGTGATTCTACACACACAAGTACAATGCACTATGAAGTTGGATAATTCTATTGGACAATATTTTGATAAGCACTAATTGTGAAAATTAATTAACCGGCCTGTCTTTATACTTCTGTGAAGCAGAATTTTAATATTCTACATTATAGAAATTGCTGTGGACTTTAATCCAACATTCAGATATTTCGAATACGCTTTATCAATTTTTAACAAACACTTTCAGTAGAGACATTCATACCAATATATTGGTACATATAATGTATAAAAGATATATATGCACGTGTATCCGTTCACAATTTCAATATATATATATTTTTTAATCTTGACCCATATGTGTCGGAAGTAAGGAATAAGTGATGTCTAAATATTAAATTTAAGTGAAATTATATTTACAGTTTTTGAAATCTGATGGACAGAATTGGGTAAACATTTTTGTGTTAATTTTTTTTATTTAGAATTAAAAAAGGAACCCTCATTTTAATATTGGTTGCAACCTCTTCTTTCGGTCTCGTTTTAAGTGCTAATACTGTACCTGTAGATTTTCATCGAACCATAAATACAGATGGCGTATCGATTGTTAAGACAGTTTGTAACTTGAATGTCCCCCGATATGTCCTCGTATTTCCGGTTTTGGACACTATGACTTAGAAAAAAGAAATTCATGAATACTCGATAAAAAATTATATCCGTGGCAGAATTATTTATACATGTATTTTAAAATCAATGAAAATTGACTTGAATTTCCAGCTTGTTTTATATTTGAACAACTGACATACACTATCTGAAATTTCATAGATTCCTTCCTGAACAGCCTTTTAATTTGAAGCCACCGCCTACTTCCAGGTCTGAAGTTTAGATTGAAAATATCGACTTTGAACTTGTTTATTGTTTGCTTGTTGTTTAACGCCCATCTCGAAATTTCGAAAAAAAAAATCTCACTCATATGGAGACGCCCACTTTGAACTTGAATTAAAAAGACTTTGAACTTGAAATTAATAAAAAAAAACCCATACAGTTCATTATATATATATATAAAAAAATTTTCAAAGTGCGTTAAATTTTGGACCAACTCAACGCACTTTGAAAAAAATTTTCAAAGTGCGTTAAGAGTCTACATCAATATATTTTACCATGGAGGCACTTAACGCACTTTGAAAAAAAAAATCATATTTTAGTCATGGAAAAATTTTATTTGTTATTTATCTTTCAAAAAACTAAGCCTAACCCTAACCTCAAAAATGAATTGATTTACTCCTGTCGAAAAGAGGAGAAGACGGGTATAAGATCCCTCAGTCCAAATCTTTATCTTTCCAATACATATAGGTGTCGGTGACAAACAGGGGGAGGGGAGCAATAAACCTAAAAAGGTACGCTGCATTTTCAATGCTTATACGATGTATATATCTTTCTAAAATAAGTGTGGGGGTTTAAGCCCCACCCATCCCCTCCCCTGGCCCTATCGCCCAGTCTCGATGTCTATGCTATACTCAAAGCATTCATATAATTATGTATTTACCTAACTGGTATGAAGATGAAAACTAATAAATGAGTTAATTAAAACAGATGAAAACTAGAAATTTTTAAGTACAGTAAAACGTATGAGAGAGAGAAAGTATTTTCATAGTTTTGAACAATCAAATTGACCCGTTTTTCTTATGATAAATGCTAAGTTGCTTGAAACTGTCCTCTGTTAGTGCCCTCTATACATCTTTACATCTACTTATCAAAGACTAGAATAAAAAAAAAAGAAGAAACGAATTAATGAACTTAAACAATCGTCACTCTTTTTTTCAAGACCCTTTAATTTTCCCTTTTATTTTATCAAAACCTTAATTATTTAAAACGTCAATATCCCAGGTCCTACAGAGACTTATCATAAAAAAGTTATCAAACCAGATCTGTTTTTTATTATACCGATTATTTGAAGGAATATTGATCAATCTTTACATTTTTTTCAAAGTGCGTTAATATGGTCGATATTAACGCACTTTGAAAAAAATATATTTTTTTCAAAGTGCGTTAGCTTGGTCCCAAATTTTAACGCACTTTGAAAAAATTTTTCAAAGTGCGTAATTTTTCAAAGTGCGTTGTAACAGTGCTCCACAAAATTCATTCAAAAATTGGCTATGTGAAAAAAAATATATAAATACTGTAAATGTATTTTATTTAGCGTGTACGATATTTGGCGGAAAATGGTGGAACAAGTTAGCGTGGATTTGATTTAGCGCATATCATAATGTTCTTCTTTATAGGTATATGTGCCAGACTTTAACGTTGTACTTGAATTAGCGGATATTGCTTTCCGCAAAAACGCTAAAAAGAATACACAGCCAAATGTAATACGTTTACAGTAAATGAAGAGTGCAACATTGAATATACACAATACTTTTAAAAAGAAAATAATAAAGTTGTATTCAAATTTGGTTAAAATTGGTTCAGTGGTTTCAGAGAAGAAGCTGAAAATGTTCAAATGTTAACGCACGACGAACGACGACGGACGAAAAGTGATAGCAATACGTCACCTTAGTTGACCTAAAAAAGGATCTGCATATACTGAATTTTACTTGAATTCTTCAGAGTATCAATTTGTGCAAAGTTTTTTTTTTTATTAATAGTTTTTTTTTATTAATTTGATTCCTCACCTTACTTTGTCTGCACTCTGGAAGACAGTTTTTACGTAAAAGGTAAAATCAAGTTGGGATGTTTCAGCATTTAAGAAAGAAATAACAAATTATTTTTTTAAAGAAAATAAACATTTAAAATGGCTAACAGTAGAGAGGAAAGACTTGTAGAAAGTAAATGAATATCTAACGTTTATGGTAGGAATTATCTCTGGTTTCTGGCTTGATGAAATATTCAAAGTACATTCGCTTATATGTCTTATGGTCTTATATATATTTTTCTTTCCTCATCACTATTGTAAAAACCGCATTTGAAAACTAGCAGGGACTAAATTTTTGGCGGAATGGAGGCGTATGAAAATACACATGTATCTTCTTCTCAGTATCTCAAGATTAATATAGAAAAATAAATTTAGTTATAATTTTTACACAATCGCAGATTTGAAGAACTTTTCAAATGTAAGTTTAATTAATAATAAGGAACTTAATATATCAAATAAATAAGATTTTTCAAGCAAACTAAATAAATGTTAGCTTTTATAAGCTTCCAAACTGAGTATAAATTTGAGCAAACAATCCGTAAAAGTATTTTTGCTCTCTTATTAATTGATCAAAAGTTTTTGTTTTTTGTATTATTTTGTACCTTCATGTAACATATGTGAAAATGAGAAAAATATACATATAGGAATTATATAAAAATAACTCCGAGTCATCGATCCTAAAAATTTAAGAAAAGTAGAGAAAATTCGGATTAGCCAATATCCATTTAAGTTTAATTATATATGTCAATTTGGTAATATCATCTTATAGGTCATTTATGGTAGTATCTTTTTATGCAAAAAGAGAATCATTCAATCTTTTGAAATACAAGTTGGGATCGCATAATTGGCAACAGTAATTTTATTTTATTAATTATTTCATTACAAGAAATACATGAAGAATCCTACCGTAACATGAAATTAATTTTGTTACTGTTTTATTGTTAAGTTGTCCGATAGTGAAGAATACGTAGCGATATATCATTACATCATCAATCAAGATACATGTAAATATATACACTGTAGAACCATTATTTACAAGATATTTCTTCAGTTGACCGACACATATGTATCAGTACAAGAAAGAAATTAAATGCTCTAAACCTCGTAGTATAAAAACTTTAAAAAGCTGTCGCATTAAAAGTGGTTGTGCCTCCTATTTTCCATCATCTGTTTTCTCTCTTACCTTGAAAATTGGAAACAAATCTTTACTTAATAGTGTTAATGCAATTCAAGAATATATTAAAGATCTCAAAGGAATTCTTTGTCATTGGTGGCTAAAAGTTCCGATTTTTAGTGGTCTCTTCTTCAATAAAACAAATATTTCGGTAATAATTAATTCTTCAGATGATTTTATTGAGTGTATACAATTGTCATACTCTTAATTCTTATTTCTTTACTGTATGAAGTATTTTTTTTTTTACTGAACGAAGCAATGCTTTTTTTTTTACGAAGCAATGCTTTTTTTAATTACGGCTAAAAATCAAAACGCAAATAGATTTCGTCCTTTTATTTATTATCTTTCTTTCCAAATAAGTATTCTACAAATTTCAGCATATTTCTATATAAATTATTTAAAGACAATCATAGTGCATTTAATATAAAATATTAAACCCAGTACATTTAATAACATAATTTTTATGAAATAAATCACTTAAACACTGTTTTACTTCTTTTTCTATTTTTTTCTCATATTATTAACTAGAAGTACAAATCGATAAAAAATGTCGAAGTGCCCTCTCCGTTCTAAGGAAAGAGCCACTTCATGTCAAATCGAAAAGCATTGTTCGCGGTGATCCAAAAATACACGTTCTATAGAGCAAGGTCCGGTGAGCGGCTTTCTGTGCACTATACTTGGGACTGTCTACATGTAAGATTGCAGGTGATACCACATTATTATCCAAAGGCCAGGTCATTAATTTCAAATTGTACGTAATCTTGGGTAACCTTTGCATTCTCCATCGACATTGTACTAGTACTATAAGCGTGGGAACTTCACTTGTACCCTTCTCAAACGTTTATTTCAGGTATGGCTAAAGGAAAAAGTGTGGTTTATACGCGTCGGATTTTATTCACATTACAAAGACAAAATGATCTATTTAGACTTTGTAATTAAATACATGCAACATAACGTATAAATACGACGTCATATGACGTCACAGTCAAGACTTTCCAAATGTCTCGTGCAGTTTGCTTTCCAAACGCAAGAAAGTCTGATCATATGACCGACTGCATGTCATTGAAAATTGAATTTAATTATTTTAGTATTGTCATATAAGGAAAGACACTGGCAAATTTAAATATTGTTAAATGAATGCAAAGGTTGTGGCAATCAAGAACAACGCATCTCAAGTTTTATTTCTACATTGAATCCGGAAAAATTGCATAATTTCCAAATATGAAATTAAGAGTGTATAAGTAGATATTATTAATTGGTGTCTTAAAAATAATTTTTACCAACTTAACTCAAATATTACATGGCGCCAAGATGAGAATATTAGGATACAAAACTTTGAAGGAAAGTAGAGGCGTGCGAGTCACAATATATAAATCATAAAGCATGTGAAGAACAGCACGAGACAAAAACTCAAGCATCATTTTATCCATGAATTTCACTGACATTTTCTTCCTTTTTCCCTAAAAAATTTACTTATTTTTTTAGCTTATTAAACAAATTGATTCTCTGTCACCGACTTCACTGAAAACAACGAGAGACCAATGGGCCATATCGCTCACCTGCCCACATGGGCTAGTTTTTAAAAAAAACACAAATCAACTCAATATTGCAAAGTTTACTCGGGAAAGGGATATTAATTTTCTGTTACTTAAAAAAGTCGCTATATCAATAATGCATACATGTATAATTTTTCCATACTTGAAAAGAAGATTTTTAAAGATTTTTCCAACATATAACTTGATCTCCCATTGTGACCCCTCGTTACTTCACTACTTGCAGATGCTTACATGTCAATTTTACTAAACAAACTTTTCTGTTCTTGAGAAGATTTTTCCTATACATATTTATGCAAAACTTTAATCCCTCATTGTTGCCAAATCCTGGGGTCATGCTTTAAACAAACTTGAATCTATGCTACCTGAGGATGCTTCCACGTGAGTTTCATCTTTCCTGGCTCAATGGTCCTTGAGGAAGAAGATTTTTAAATGATTTTTCCTACCTATTCATATGTAAAACTTTGATCAGTCATTGTGGGCACGCCCTCCCCCGGGGGGTCATGCTTTGAACAAACTTGAATCAACACTACCTGAGAATGATTCCAAGTGAGTTTTATTTTTCCTGTGGCCCAGTGGTTCTTGATAAGAAGATTTTTAAAAGATACAATTAATTTTTCCTTAATTCATAATTATCTCCCTCTGATAGAAGACTTGGTCCTTCATTTGAACAAATTTGTATCACCTTCACCCAAGGATACTTGTGGCAAGATTTGTTGAAATTGGCCCAGTGGTTCTTAAGAAGAAGATGAAAATGTGGAAAGTTTACAACGACGCCAACAACAACAACGACAGACAACAGACACATTTGATCAGAAAAGCTCAGATGAGCTAAAATTGGACATTCATACTGAGTTCGCGCCATTTTTCGCACGCGCGCTGTCGACTGCCTGTTGTGCCGGCGGTCAGTTGAGGACCGCGGGATAATCCATATGTCAGGGATAAAATTACTAAAGCTTTGATGTTACTGGTTCTCCGGAATGTAAATGCCTTGACAGGGGGTGAATGCTAATTGAAATTCTACTTTAATTTGCATCTTTTCTGGTCAGTGATTTCGTTTGACATCATTAAGATGGCCGTCTTATCACCACTTAGTGGGAGAGAAGCAATTGTTGAAGATTTACAGTTTATCTTCCATTAAAAGCGATGTGATTATTATGTTAAATTTACTATGATAATTAAATCATACACAAAGCGTTCTTTTGATTATACAGTTAAGTATTATATACCTGTACATGAAAGCAGGTCTCTCATATGCTTACTGAGAGTTCGGTTCGGTACATTTTTAATTATAAATCTTTATAAACAAATCAAAGTTCTCCGCATAAGCGGTACACTGGGACATTCATCAGCTTTCTCTGATACTTTGAACATTGTAATTCGATAAAAGAGGAATTTCGTTCGCGCTTTGTGTTTCGACAAATTCATCAAAATGGTAGGAAGATGGAATTTTCTGTCCCGCGGAATGACATTTCAGATTCCTCCGCCACACGGGAACGGAAGACTGTGACAAAGTTCAAAGAGAAAATAATCCACAGGTTTCCATCAAGTGTGCAGAGTGATAGGTAGCGTGTGTTTAATTGATTTATCCAAGATATCCATATCCTAGACAAAATATTTGGGAGGACATAAATGTAAATCAAACAAATTGTAGAAGTGGTTAGGATAACCCCTAATAAAAGGCATTTGTTTCTACTGACCCGCTAATTAAAAATTAAATTCTGTAAGTTTATACACGTGCTTTTGGTAAACAAAGCGTGTTGCGATTCCAAACGGGAGTGGGCATTTATGGTTTATGTTGTGGATAAAATGGGAAATGTCGAAATGAAAAATAAACAAAAATGTTGTGTTGATCCCTAGCACCATTAAACTTCGTCCAGGCGCCTGTCATACACTGGGTTCTGGCGTTTAATGTGCTTCACCAAGATCATTGATACACACCGGATTTCCCAAAAGTGAAATAAACTTTATTAATTCTTGGGAAAAACGGCTAAATTTTAACTTCACGGAAGCTGTGTGCTGCAATACGTTGCTTATACTTTTTAGTAAAACTGTACCAAAAATGTAATAATATATAAATATACTCAAATGCGCAAAAATGAACCAATGTTTGATCGTGTGACAACTTTCTGTCGGTTTACCTGTACTTTGTGACGTCAGTTTTATCTGAGAATCAGATGGGTCGGCACACACAGGTCACTACTACGGAATACGTATTCATTACGACGACACGGGAAACAGACAAAACTGTGACACTGCTATTGATCACCGTGAGAAAACCGATCAAATCGAACGTGGGCCCTCCCATGATTGCAGTCCCACACACATTGAGGCAAACCGTCATCTATGATAAAATCATTTACCCAAACTAATTAATTAATTACTTTGTTGACAATTATTCGTTTACCTGCTTTAGTGTCTTTCCTTATATGACAATACTAAAATAATTAAATTCAATTTTCAATGACATGCAGTCGGTCATATGATCAGACTTTCTTGCGTTTGGAAAGCAAACTGCACGAGACATTTGGAAAGTCTTGACTGTGACGTCATATGACGTCGTATTTATACGTTATGTTGCATGTATTTAATTACAAAGTCTAAATAGATCATTTTGTCTTTGTAATGTGAATAAAAATAAAGATATGAAATATAAGATAAGAAATAAAATATCATTTTTAGAGTGTCAATGGGATATGACATAAAGTCGGTACGTGATTAAATCTACTTTTGGCGCTATAGAACTTGATCACGTGACCGACTTCATGTGATTTCCCAATGACACTCTAAAATATGATATCTTATTTCTTAATTAAATACTCAGTTAAACAAAAATTAAGTTATTAAATCTGAAAAGTCATGGAAAAACAGAAAACTGATAAATATTTATAAATTATTTGATCTTCAATAAAATGAATCAATTTTGGGAGAATGGTATTCGATAACATTTTAAATTTTATTTTCGAATGTATATTGGCATCGTGATCCCGCCAAAATCCGACCGAACACGTGTCTGACTTCCGAGTCCCCGGGATCTCTACTGTTCATCATCGATTAGGCTGGGACGTATCTTATCTGCGCAGATAGCTTAATTATAATTTCATACTATAACAAAAGACACTGAGAGATGCATGTGGCCTTAATTATCTAATTGAAGCTGGTCATGTAATTACCCGTCTTATTGTAGTGTGGCAGACCGTGTCTTTGATAAGGTAGTGCACACGTTATCTCTTGAATCACAGGGGGGCGATGAAAAGCAAGCGATTTCCTCAAATCCATACTTTACTCAGATTTCGCGCGAAGTAAATTTCTATAAAGGTTGGCTTCTTGTGCACAGAAGTCAAAAGTATTTATGTTTTATTGTACTAGTGAAGGACATCGACTTGCATACATTTTTAAAGGGTCAAAGATTTTGACTGAAAACTGTGGTCGCTGCTCATCATTGAAGGCGTTGTAAAGTACTAGCAAAGTATTTCTTAAACGTGTTTATAGGCTTGTTCAGCATGCTGGAATCTGGTGTATCCTTATCACCAACCCGTCCCAACCCTTCCTAATAGTAAAGATATTGTAGCTCATTGAAATCAGTGGTTGAAAATATTTGTCGAGTTCCCAATGGGCACAGTGTTTAAAAACATATGTTAGGTTCCAAATGGACAGGGACTTGATAACAAACATTGTTTTATCCCATAAATGGTATAACTAGATATATGCAAATTTAATAAATGGCTAAATGTTGCGTCAATATTTTTATTTTTTGAATTGAAATAACTGCATTAAGTCGGACAAGGAATGAGACAATATATGGGACAGCAATTCCACTTTCTAACAAGAAGAAATTGTTCAAACACTTGAAACATTTATGTTACCCTTTTCTATTTTTACATTATAAGAGTTCTCGAGTCCAAGAATTGCACGTGCGTCCCTATTAAATGTTATATGAAATAGACCATTGTTCTTGGAAGTTCTTTCTCGACTGTGCTTTTTTTTTGAGTCGATATGAAATAAAATTACTTTTATTAAATAAAATTTACCTGAACTATTATATGATTGTTCAAAAGCATAACTTATATTTACAAATTAACAAATGAAGATTTTTTTTAAAATATGCAGGTTAAGACTGTGTTTAAGGCGGATTTTCTCTATATGTTGTTAAATACATGTATATCTGTTAATTCAGATTTCAGATTTTTTTGTTAAAGATATTTTTTTATTATGTTAGTTTCCATTTTGAAGTTTATTAGGAGGAAAAAACATAAAAAATTTTCACACTTATCCACAACTGATTATTTTTAAAAAAAAAAATTTACCCAAACTAATTAATTAATTACTTTGTTGACAATTATTCGTTTACCTGCTTTTCGTGGAAATAAAAAAAAAATGGGTTCTTTGTAGTCATTTTAAGATACTTACAACATTGGGAACAAAAGATTTCAAGTAATATTGAGAGCCGAGAAAGCCTGCTTTTATTTCAAGAATAACACTTCAGATTCAACAACTTTCTAATAAAACGCCCTTAAACGTTAAAAAGTCGAGATATTTACAAATTGCTTTCTGTCAATCTGTGTAAAAATATTTTTGATGTGACCGCAAAATTCATTTCTCGTTTTAAAAAAAGTTAATCATCTAATTTCACATCTTAAACATATAATTTTTTTTCAAGCTAAGAATTTATAAATAATTGTAACAAATTTTCTTCAGTATTACAAGTGGAAAGCTGTTTGAGCCTATTCATGTTACAATGAATAAAATTGTTTTTAAAAACAAAAGCACAAGTGGGTTGAGAGTTGGGTGGAGTAAAATAGAAATGGCTCAGTTTTGTTTAGTAACATATCGGAATGCAAGGGTGTTGCTATTTGCAGAATTGAAAACGGAAAAGAAATCCTCGCAGAACGGAAGGACAGAGAAAGCTCCAAATTTTATTCAATCCTAGACTGATAGAAGCAATAGAAAATCTCCAATACAATAACAATTCTCCGTTTGTTAATTCAGTGTAATAACCATTTTATTTTTTTAAAAAGTCTTTTGGGTTTTTTTTCTTTCCCTTTTTATTTAATAAAAAAAAGTGCGAGCATTTTCGCATCAGAGCAATACAGTATACATGAAAATACATGTAGTGGTTTTTGATTTTTTTTCCTGTTGAACCAATGTCACGTTAATTACATAAGTATTATTTCATTTTCACACTACTGGGAAAACATGCGATTTCCTCAAAACATGTTTTTAAATTAGTACCAAAAACAGCCAAAACATATTTTTTTCTCACACAACATGATCTGATATAATTGCGCGCGGGCGTGCACGTGTGTTTTGATTGACACCAGCGTTAGATGAGCCTGGGAACACAGTGGGCCCGAGGGCGACTAGGTTTCGTAATGTCTCGTCCACGAGACAGTATAGTAGATTGTTTCCGCTTTTTGTATTGGTTCTGGGAGATTTTTTTCCGTCAATTACTGATGTTAACGTTGTTTGAGTAATTTTTCGAGAGAAGCATCTCATGCCGTCGTCCCCTCTGCATAATATCACAAACAAACTAGTTTTTAGTTTCAGGAAATTAATCACGCCCAAATTAATTTTAATGCACTTCTAATTTGAATTTCTACTTGAAATTATTGTTTGGTGTTAAAAACCATGTACAATTAATTATTTTATTGTGAGATATGCCCGTTATCTTCTTCCTAGTACAGAAAATACTTGTCATTTTTCCCTCGTGTTTTAAAAGTGCTTATATTTTCTACAAAAAGCAATAGTACGTTTTATAGCATTGCGCAAAAATATGTCCATAAGTTCATGTTAAGAATGAGGGATTCTATTCTTGCAGAATTCTTTTTGTCAGTTGTTTTGATAGCTTTTCTCGAAGCTACAGTCGCAGAACTTTAAAATGGCCCCCAATAAATCACCACAACAAAGACCAAACATTTTTTAATGAAGAGTTCACACGTTTATTTGGTAAATGTAGACCTTTGTCGCGTGTGAGATATCATCGTTACTATAGCTTGATTAAATGTTTTTTTGAAAACGGGGAATCTCAAAGAAAATTAAAGTGCGGCGAACTCTTCACGAGGGTAAAGAAAAGATTAAAAAATGGGGCCCAATTTAACAATCTGAAATTTACAAGGTTCCCATGAGCTCCGTATATCTTGAAACACTGGTTGCCAATTGGATATTGCAAGACATTCAATATCACGTAGCCACACTGTTAACATTATTGCGTTTCTTCTCCCCGTAGAAAGAGGGGAGGATCCCACATAAACCCTAATTTCCCTTGCCTGAAAAACCTGTACTAATAACACCCAGGTGTTTGTAAGCTTTCTCATGGTATCACGGTCCTTCTCGAACAATACGAGCCATTTCACTTCTCACTCTCGGCATTTTCCCACGAGCCGCCATCGAGTCAAGGAGGCTAACATGAGGGGTTTTAAAAATCATTAATTTTTTTTTAATTTGTGCAATAACATTGAAATCAGATTTAACACGTTCATTAAATGTGCCCAATGGATTGGTAGTATACGCTCTCCTTAAACATGTACTAATATGATTGTTAAAATTTACAGATAATGATTCATTAACAAGGTCTATAGTTGCAGTACCGATTTAACCCTTCATATCTCAGTTCATATATTTTACATTTTGACATTTAATTGACAGCTGTATTCTTGGATGCCGCTATTAAATCAAATGCTCAACCACACTACCAACGCGGACAAGTAAACGGTTTAAAACATACACATCGCCAACATAATCATGATTCAACAAATTTTATATGACGAGATTACAAGAGCCCGCAAGCGCCTCTTCTGGTGACATTCCTATACACAACAAGGCAAACTGTTGATAAGACAGACGCGAGGCCGCTCTATACCCCTATTGTCAGGAGGCAGCGTTTATCACGCTTAATATTTACACAATGATTAGGGTTTTTGAAAGGCGGAGTTTTCCCACAGTACTACGGGTCCGCTGTGTAATTATCGTGGCACGTGCCCCTATTTTGATTTTAGATGATAAACAAATTGATTGACATTCCGACAC
The DNA here is from genome assembly GCA_003671525.1 of Saccostrea glomerata. Lineage (NCBI taxonomy): Eukaryota > Metazoa > Mollusca > Bivalvia > Ostreida > Ostreidae > Saccostrea > Saccostrea glomerata. The sequence goes on along the minus strand of PRKT01000221.1, from coordinate 446,858 downwards.
AGCCATATTGAATACAACGGAAATTTCTGACCAATGGAACGCGACGTACTTTTTAAGCCACGGTCGTACAGGGAACTGCACGTACGTCGATTGGTTGTCTGTGACGGAATCTAACCGTGGGAAAGAGATACGAAATGGCTTCACACCGGCGACTGTACACATGTCACGAGGTATAAATGTTTCAATCACACAGCTGGTCAGCTACTTGTTGAATGTTGTCACCAAACCAATCGGATGTGCAGTAATATAGTGAACATACCAATACACATTTAATCATGGAGGATTATGAACAAGAAAACAGAAACTTTCCAGAGGATAAAATTCTATCACGAAAGGTAATTGTTTTAAATTAAAACTTTTAATTTTCATCAATATACGATTAAATATCAATTTGTTATACAAAATAAGAAAAATCTTGTGTGTATAATGTTACAGACATACATCATTATCTAATATAACTTATTCAATCATTACAGAGTAAGAAGCCACTGATGGAGAAGCGAAGACGAGCGCGAATTAACAACTGTCTTGTTCAGCTTAAAAGCCTTGTCCTGCAAGCCATGAAAAAAGATGTAAGTACAAAATGTTCAATTAAAAATAGTGCACATTTAATTTACATAAAGTAAATAATATTTTTGCAAGATACTTAAGTTAGTATTTTTAAATTCTCAGTTGATGAATACTGAAAATAAGTTTAAGAGTAAAAGTATTAAAAAACGAAAAACTTTGTCTTGTTGTAATTGAATGAAAAAAGTAAATACAATGATACTTTCCCGTTACAGACTACACACTATTCCAAACTGGAGAAAGCAGACATTTTGGAGATGACGGTCAAGTACCTGCGCAGCCTACAGAGACGGCAAATTACCTCCGCCGTCGCTGCTGACCCCACAGTTGCCGTCAAATACTCCATGGGATTCACAGAATGTGCCTCTGAAGTAGCCAGGTATCTTGGCAATGCTCAAGGAATTAACGATGAAGTCCGAGGACGATTGCTTGGTCATTTATCCAATTGTGTCCAAACAGGGAATTCTTCGACACAAGTCATGAACGGACAAACTTACGTACAGCCTCTGCACGTTCAAATTCCTCGAGTGCAGGGCAGCCTGGGTCGTGTTCATTCCGATGGCCTTCTTTCTCAACCACGAACGGGATTTCTCACGAATTCAGCATCAAACGATGTACAGGTGTCCGGGTCGTTTCACGTAGTACCCGACAATCTTTACAGTGACCATGTACCTGTGTTTCTCAGACAATCTCAAAACATGATGGACTCTTTGCCTAAATCTTTACAACATAAAAACCCACCCTTCTCATCATCACCCTGCGACATGTCACGTGACTTATTTCAATCCACAAAGACTGGCCTAGTTCCCAGTCCTATCTATGCCTCAGCATCCATGACCTTGAAAGATGAGCGCCTATGGCGACCGTGGTGATTTTTTCATGAATTTTTAAGAGGACAACGAATCTCAGGAAGCGCGTGCTTTGTTAACTATTTGAAGTGCTTGACAGTTTTTTAACAAACTTATCTACATAGAGATATTTTTTAATGACACCAAAGTGCTATGCTAAGAGTTATTATGTTTCTCATGTTGAATTGGTGCTGATGTAGAGTTTATCTATATTAAATGTTGTTATAAACACTATGAGTGTATTCCTTTTCATCTTTCCCCCGGAGAATTAGGAGGTGGAGTTGGGGTCAAAACTAAACTAAATAATCAGACAAATAGATTTATTATCATAACTAGAAACATTAATGTTTTGGAATTCATTTTAAAAAGCAGTGAATTCAACATTAAACTTCTGTTAAAACGCCCCTTAATTTAGTTAATTTTAAGGAAGTTAATCAAATATTTTATTTTATAACAATGTATCTAATGTAACATATCCTAACTCGAGCCCTCCATTGTTCTAGTATGTTATACTCCGAATGCACTTGCATGTGCACGTGAATGTGAAAGTTAACATAAATAATCAAGGAAGAAGGCAAGGTTTTCTTAATTAATGAGTGTACAATATAACCCAATAAAATGAAATAAAATATTGCTCTTCAAAGGTACACACGATGATTTCCCAACCCCCAGTTTACAATTTTTGCGAATACCTGAAAGGTACTTTTTCAAAATTGACCTCAGAAACAACTAGGATTGTTCAGCAGAAAGGTTTACTAATGTTGCCTCCTCCATGGCACCTGATCCCACCTCTTGATATTTTAGAGGTCTATGTCTACTCTTCTCCTGCTTTGTAAAGTTTGAATGGGCTTTTGAGTTTGAATTCTATTCGTCATTTTTATAAATTTTATGAAATAGCCCTGTGTCATGTTCTAGTATATCACAAAACATCCAGATCATGCAACTGATCCGATTCATTCAAAATACATGGTTCTGTCAAATTCTCAGTTGAGATTACAGCGATGTTTTCAAAATAAACAATTAATAATAAAATAATTTATTTCAATCAGTTGATCGAAAATAAGCCTAAAACTAGCTGTAAAATTATTCTGCAAGATCGCAATGTTATATATTGAAAGAAAATTTGATGCAATATTACTCTAAACATTTTGGCAAATCAGACATCAAAATTGGGCTTTTTAAAATGATTTTTTAAAATTAGAACTGCGCAGATTTATATTTGAAAATAAATTACATAATAACTTGAAACTTTGGTGACCAAATATCGATAACTTAATCAAAATTGCGTAATTCATTGATGGTGACCTCGGGATTGCATTATGTTCCGAAATCAAGAAAAAAATTTCATAGATGGCAAAAGATTTTTTTTAATGTGGCATGCATAGAGTCGCCTCTTTGATCCAAAACGTGCGATTTCTATAATACAAGAGCTATATCTCTTAAAGGGGCTGGGGTTGTAGCCATTTTCAGACTATTTCGACCTCCTTTAAAAGAAGAGCTAAAACTAAAATGTATGATTTTTTCTTTGCCAAATGATAGCTGACAGCTAAAAATACCGTATCTAAACCAGGAAGTCTCTGTCGAGACTGTAACTCTACTTGTTTGTACTTATATCTAAGGATGAGAAAAGAAGCCATTGGCATCAGACCATAACTGTAGAAAAAGAAGCTTTTTAAAGGAATTTCACAGAAAATTCTTTTTTAGTAACCATGGCAACACCATATATATATATATATATATATATATATATATATATATTTTAAAACCCGATATTTTCCGAAGTTTGTGACAATTTTTTAAACTTCTGAAAACTTCATAGGAAAAAGAGATTTTTAAATTTCCTAAACTGCCTGTGCTCGTTTAACCTGATTTAATTGAATCGTCCAAGGCCATATGTCGAGTGATATTCTATCTTCAACACTATGTCCTTAAGCTCAATACATCTCTGTCATTTAATGAATAACACAGTTTTTATTGCTCGTCGAAAATGTCTTCTTATAAATGATAAATGCCGAGACTGATCTTATTCTAGACCGAACGTGTCCGAGGTGTGATTTATTCCGAGGTAAAAGTTGAAATTTAAATGTTGACGTGCAGTGAAATTATTTCAATGTTTCCCGTTAGCTCCAATTCGTGACACCACAACTGTTTTTTCTTTAAGCTAAATTAATTTATTGTACGACATGCGGGGAGCTGCACATAAATCTGTAATAAAATTCTGTGAAATGGTCAGACTAAGGTAATGGCAAACGGCGGGGGTCAGTGATTTTTATGTCTGATGTATTTTCTAGTTAAATTTGCATTAATTCTAATGGTACCCTTTGTCACCTCAATGAATTCTCCCCCAAAGCAACATGTGCGCACTTAATCAAATGTATACAATGTGTACATAGAAACACTTTCATTAAAAGTTATACAGAATTTCTTTGTATATCAAACTTTATCTATAGAGGGTATAAGATTTCGTCCGTCAATCACCAAGACAGCGATCGTCTGCTCCTAGTGTCATTTCGTTATCATGTCATCCATAGTGTGTATTGTTATTACACCGAATAATGGTGGTTTAATTTCGTTTCGTCTATCTATACCCCATAATGTTATCCTTATCAGACATGTTCCCATCACTGACGTCAGGTGTCCGGGGTACCCTTCCTTATTAGAAGTTTACGTATCGTTAATGGTTCCTAGTGAAACTTTACGGGACTCTGACACTAAATACTTGGCTGTTTAATTAAACATCATTAACCAAATCTATAATTCACGATTATCTTCTACATCCTTGTCATTGTTTCTTAACGATATTACTTATTGGTAATTTTTGGGGGGTCTCTCGGTCATAGATTTTCGCCAAAGCTTTTAGCAATAAAAAAAAGTTCTATAAGCTCTTCTAAATTTTTAAAATTTATTGTATTTTAGAGAACGTGCTAGCTCTGCTTAAAAAATAACTTAATAAAATTAAGTCTAACAGACGACCTTTTTGAAGACGACTGAACATTGTACATCTCTGACAGACGTTTTGGAGACAGAAGACAGCGGGGTCATCCTTTAGATGTCCAAATCTAGATTCTCCAACTCCGTAAGTGGTCAGTGCGCACTTGTCAATATTGACGTATGCTTTAACGTGTTTATGCATTATTATTCCACTTTATTTAACTTCTATAGATGTGTCAAAAACTGCACTTTATCAAACTGCACAAAGTGTGATTTTTTATCAAAACCCAACTCAAAAAAAGGAGAAGTGGAGGTTTCATGTCTCCAGAACAGGTGCAAATATAGTTATACCGATTATCTGAAATATGTCGTCTCATGAAAGTTATACCTTTTGATATTGTTCAAGTAAAGAAAATTTTACATTTTATTTTAAATCACAATACATGTACTAGCATATTGAATTTATATAATGCATACATGTACCTCCAAATTAATATCATTCGACCCCCTATTGGAAGTAGCATTTACATGTATGTATCAGGATTTTCATATACTCCAATCGCCCAGGTGATAGTGAACATGACCCAGGTGAAAATTTGAATATTTTTGATACAATCGGACCACTCTAACATCTTAATGGGTCAGCATGACAAGAGGAGATTCTTTTAATGCCTGCCTTGCAGGACCATGCCGCCACATGCCCGGGACAATCTACAACACAGACTTTTGATGTTGTGAGGGTGCGGCGAGATTGACAGCCGATGAAGCTAGTGGACACCACGAAGGTGTCCATTTGTGAACTATCAAACTGGACCTAAATAATGAAACACCTTCCAAATCATCATTAAATAGTGCTTAAAGATCCATCTTCCAGCTATCGTGTGCATCTTGTTTTCGTCCTGGTCATCGCTATAAATCATATCTGTACCGCTTATGGTGTTTTAATATTTTATTGTTTTCAAAAAATGCTGTGATCAGTGGTGTTTTTTACGGCTTAACTGACCAGTGGCCGGCTAAATCTGCATGTGCTTTGTGTGACCTATCGCTGGGCCATCTCTTCAAAATCCACGTAGCCATTGGCGCCAAAGTTTGCTGACAAACTTCATTAATTTGAGTCCTTAAGATTCAAAATGAATTACATTTGAAATCTATAAAGGTTAAAGGAAGCAACAAAACATAAATTTGAGGATGAATGAGATCGGGAATAAGTGACAGGTTACGGACACTTTTTCATCCACAAGATGAGATAACTGTACACGTTCAAATTAACAAGAGAAACACAGAGACTATTTCTTTAATCCCTGTCGCCAGCAACGAAAGATTCACGATTTATAAAACATAAAGATTGTTTTTCCTTTCATGGCCCTTGTCTCTTATTCGCCCTCGTCTTTGGAGACCCCTGTGCCTGTTGCCAAGATCGCGTGGCAGACCGGAATAATCTCCCGTAAGTCAAAGTTTGTGTCTTTTACAGAATGAAGATGGTGGCCCCACTAGAAGCGACATATATGTAATCCGATGAGCATTACACGATAATTCTTTGTATCCCCGTGTATGTTTTAAGATCTCTTGAGTCTTTTTTCTGAAGGTTCAGATCGGGTTCCCACGAACCATTCTGCTTTTGGTCAGGTGGCCAGCTTATTTCAAGATTCAATATTTGTCATTCGTTTTAAACCTTAAGACTTTAGTTCAATACTTTGCTAATGGGTGAGGTTAAAAATCGATAATATTTTCGTTTTTGTAAAAATTCTATTTCTAGTAAATCGAAACAATGATATTTGGTATTATTGAGGCATATGCCAAATTTTAAGACTTTGTGCAAATATAGATATTCTCAAAATTTCTAACAATATCAATAAAGTTTAAATAAATTCAGTCTCTAAATTCAAAGTACATGTATGTAATAATAAATTGAGGACGAGCTGGTTCTTAGAAACTTAAAGTAAACTCGGGCAATTTTGAGTAGGGAATCAAACGGTGCATACTTATCATTAATTAAAACTTTTCCTCTCATGACACGCTTTATCACACGATACGGGCAGATTTTTATGCAAAAAGCTGTGAAAAAGTAAGTTGAAACAGTTGAATCTCGCGGAGAGCTCGCTGTTCCCACGGTTGTGATATCTTATTTACTGCGCGACTGTGGTGACCCCTGACCTCCCTCGTGACGAGAACGTGGCTGTGAGTGATAAGGGAGGGAAAATAGACGTGTCTTTTGATCCAATTTTGTGAATAAGAGAAAACACTGATTAATTGAGAGTTTTTGGTATCTATCTAGATTACCTGAACATTTCCTGACTAACTAAAGCTGTTTTTTCTGAAAGTGTCTCTCTCTAATCAGGTTACCGATGTTATCTCAATATCTCGTTCTAATGATTCAGAAGAAAATGTTTTTACAAAAATTTTATAAGTTCAAATTTGTTTTCGGAAAAAAAGAAAAGAAAAACATACAACAGGATTATTATTATTATTTACTTAATATTATTTTACAATTTTAACAGAGCGAGATTCTAGTAAGTTATACATTAATTGAACTGAATTAGGCATATTGGTTTCTTTATAAATCAAATCTGAAATTATCTGTGAAAAACTTTTTGTTGCTCACTATTGCCGGAGATGGATACTACAATGACCGGAAGTACTACGTCTACATGTCGGATGTTGAAGTAGTGTCGAGAGCTTGCACTTATCTCCGACAATTCAATGACATAACCTCATTATCTCCCACACTTAGTCAACGACATGGGGACTTTATGAATGAAACATGTGAGAAATATTCCAGTCATACAGGAGGTCCTGCAGGGGTGAAATTCCTGATTTATCTGAAGTTATTGACGGTTTTTGTAATACGAGTGCGGAAGAGTTATGATAAGAGTGCAATAAAATGATTGTCCCCCTATTTGATAAATGTTTACTATTGTAGTGTCAATTGTCCATGGGTGCCCTACCCATGCTCTCCTATTTGGTTGTGGCGGAAGTGATGACACAATCTGCAGGTGCCCCCCTCATCACTATTGCCGGTGCCATTGCATTCATAATGGACATTGTGTCAGAAAGCAATAAAGAGGCACTACTTAATAAGGGGAACTCTGTAATCATTCTGAAAATCTAAAAAGTGAATGAAATCATCGCAAAAGGAAAATCTTTGAGAAAGTTATTTTCTCTTTTCACTTTTGTCTTTTATTTAAAGATCAGACCAATTGAATGTTTTTGGACATTTTTGTTTAAATTGAGTGATTGGTGAGGTAGACAGATTTTGTTGGAAGCATTTTCACTTTACATTATAAATGATACTTAGTATTGTCAACAGTTTTCCATTAAACCCGACATCAAAGAAGTGGGATTGTTGATAAGCAGACCGGTAGAGCTGTATCTAGAGGATATCTTTTCATTCATTACCTGACGGGGGCGTTTTCTCGCGCGCACCTATTCCATAAATAGGTCAATTTCCTGGGCGCTCAACAGATGTTTCGGAAATGGCCTTCTAGTTTGCGCCAAAATTCTCCGTGATGTCCATCTACTCCGTAAAAGTTAAATATCAGTTAAAAATTCTTAAGTAAATTGAAAAGAAAATTGAAAGATTTAAATTAAAAAAAAACTGGTTCATTCATCTACGTAATCTTTAGATTAGATGTAGTAAATGAAGAAAATTAAATTCTGAAGACACAGATATATGCATCGCAAAACTTTGTATTTTTTCCTAATTTTGTAAACAAAAACATAAATGAATTTTACAAATGTGTATATTGATCCTCCTACTTTAACTTAATACAATATCTACTCGTACAATGGCAAGTTTTCCTATTCATTAGAAAAATTACCTTTACAAATTCAACTGAGAATTTATATTAGAAAGAAATTTAAATTAATGCAGATATTTTAAACATATTGACTCTATAGTTCTTGGTAAAAAAAACAAATACAAGTATTTTCAGTTGAATAATTCAAACAATCAATGTTTAAAATCGTCAGTTTGATTTTCCTACGAGATATATATATATATATATATATATATATATATATGCATTATTATACTGTCTGTATATTAAGACAATGGTAAGCATCCATTTGCTACAATTATATTTACAAACCTGATGTGGCGCAGTTGTTAGACCGTTTGTTATAAAGTCGCGGAGAGAGGAATTGATCACCATGTCCTTTCTGACATATTTTTATCAAATACATATGAATGTGCAGGGAGGACACTTGCGTCATAGTTTTGAATCTCTTTGCGGGACGATGAGACCGGTCCTTCGTATAAGACATAAATCGAGGTTTCATGATGCCGTCGGTGCTCGCACGAAAAAAATCCCTTACCTTTCTGCAGAAATTTTGTTAAAAAACCAGAGAGCTACAGATCCAAGCATTGAAAAAACCATCGATTTAATGAGGACCCCTTTCGTCTTTCTTTTTTTGTTTTTTGTTTGCTTTGGGTTGTATTTCTCATATCTTATGCATTACTTTCCTTTAAGCATAATATCAGTAAATTAGCTATACATTTTCCTCCATTTCCTGACATGTACTTTGTTTTCTTTCAACGGTTCCAATCAGCCTTTGTTTTGAAATATTTTTAAAAAGTTCTCGAAAGGGAAGTTAAACAAATAGACAAACAACTGAGTGGAACTTGGGGAGGGATGAAACTGTTGGCTTAATAAATTTGTCGTTTCAAAAAAAAAAATTGGGCGGGGTCAATCATTTAATGGTTATTAAATGAAATCAAAATCTGAAAACAATAAATCTTTAAATTGACAAAGAAATGCTTTCACCTCTTTTGTTTAACTCATCATGGCGTAAAAAGGTTTTCATGTGAAACTATATCTTAAAGAATAATAATAATAAAATCACATACATGTGTACACAATTACTTCCAGTGGACAATAGCATCGATTTTTAAAAATTTATTTTTATATTTACACGTATTTATGCATTGATTTATTGATTTTTGTTTTGTTTCGGATTTTTGTACCTTGTTCCGTTTTGTATTTTTTGTCTTTTTCTTAATGGGATTACAAGTCGATTAAAAAAATATCGTGATATTAATCTCTTATACGAAAATGTTTAGTAATTTGTAATAATTATAATATACAATACTTCTGCAGCAAACTGACGGAACAAACTGTTGTTGCTAAGTAAAGATAATCTTTCGTCTCACTATTTCTGTTTTAATATACACCTCTATTGAAGGTAATGTTTATTGTATGTTATGTTTTCCTTTAATATTCGGACTTACATATTTTATTTTATTTTATTTCCTATACAATTTTTTTTCAGAGACATAAAAGGTGTTTGACAGAACAAGATTGACAACAACTCGATTATAAAATAATTAAGAAAATATACCAACAAACAGTTAAAACAATGTTTACAAACAGTGAAGTGTCACGTCAAAGATTGGCATCCTTTATCTACACGCTTTACACATACTACTGATGGCCAATTAGGCTAAATTCTGTGTCAAGCGGGATAACTCTAATTGAATAAGTCGCACTTTTTTTCCCGCGCTTGTCACCACCGCACGTGAATTGTATCGATTTCACGCCTGACAGAAGTGAGACTATTTTGGGGTTTTGGTGCATACTAGCCCGTGTCCCGACATCTTGCGTAATTCACGTTAACAATCTCACGACCGCTGTCAAATCGTCTGCGGTCATAACAGGTAAGATTATATCGAGGAAATTATTGAATAGCAAGGTCAACATTTTTTGTGAGCGAACCGTGTATTGGTAAAGAGTTGTAAGTCATCTTTTTACATTTATCGTGAAAACGTTACAAGATCACATATTTGTGCGTCTGCTTGTCTATCTGTGAAGTGTATAACATCACGCATTATGTAGATACTGTAAAAGCACAAATATTCGTGGGGGATTAATTTTCGTTTATTTCGTTGTTAACAAAATTCAACGAAATTAAATCCCACACGAAATTTTATCTGACTATATATTGAATAGGATTAGTTTTAAAACAACGAAATTAAATGCACACGAAATCATTTTTGATGGCAAAACAACGAAATTTTATGCCCACGAAAATTTGTGCTTCTACAGTAATATATAATTCACAACGCACGTAGTGCAATAAGAAGCAGGTGGCTTCGTACACAAACAGTATACAACAAGATCCCAATTTTTTCTTTATCTGTTGACCTAAATGAAGTGTTGCTACATTAAAAAATATTTCAGTGAAATTCTATCAAAATGCTGCATATTCTTTTCTGTCGGTTTCAACACATTTTTGTAAATTAGTATAGATTGCACATTGACAGATTGACACATTTATGATGAACACACATGACTATTAGTCCTGTCTGTAAAACTGAAGAGGGATAGTGATGTTTTGTCCGTCTGTCTGTTGCGCATTCTGGCTGTCGGTTTCTTTGCCAAATTGTTTTTCAGGAATTATTTCTTCAAAATTGCAGATATTAAGAAAATTAAGAAAGGTATGAGAGTTAACCTTGATGAACTAAATAAATTTAAAATATTTCGTGAAGCTCTTGCAAATTTATATTTTATTCAACAGGAATGCGTAAACCTCATGTTTAATGAACAAATACAGAATCTTTTCGCAAGGAATGCACTGTTTGAATTGTACAGAAATTACTAGTACATTTCCACAAGTTACCATTGTCCAGTCATGACATGAATTTTTCTCGTTATTCAGCCATATTTCCTAATACTCAGTATGCTGCTAATGTTTAAAAAAGTGCATATAAACATAGAATCAACCCTCTACTTATATCATTGACTGACTTAAACCCTATCTCCCATTTCAATTGATGTTTAAAGATTTCATTCCCGAGGAAAAAGAGTTTCGCTGAAAGATATTTAAAAAAAACCGCCTTGCAAACTCCAATATTCTTGAATTTGTCAGAAAATTTATGCCACTCGAGGCAATCAAGTTACATTTTGCTATCTTAGTCGTCGTTGTGTGTTGTTAATTTTTTTTTTTTTTTTTGAATTTCAGCTTCTTCTCTCGTACCATATAACTAATTTCAACCAAACTTAGCAACCATGGTCAAACGGAAAACAAATTGTGAAATTCACGTGTCTGCCACTTTGCATGGAGTTTGAGGGGTGGGCCTCAACCTGTCAAAATGAATGTAATCTTCAAATAGCCTTTTCTTTACTCTTGAGCTTCAACCAATAAAACCATTAGTATGATGATAAAAGCAATGAGTCCTCTACCAAAATTTTGAAATACATATCCTCGGAAACAGGGTTTTTGATGTTAGGATAGGGCCCTATTGATACATAAATAAATGAATTTAAAAAAAAACTTCTCTTCATATTAACTAAGGCCATTCCAAGCTTTTTCTATGTTTAGCGTCCGCGGACAGATTTATTTTGACGTAAGGTAATTCAAAACAAACACAAATTAAAATCAACGTATACAAATCTTTGAAACGCAAATAATTCTTTTGAAATCGACATCTCTATCGTACAAAACATTTTTGCTTCAAACAACTAATGTTTAATTCTAAAACTGATAAATTATGAATTTATCTCTAACCTCTAATCAACTTCATTAATAACGAGTATTTTTTTTGTATTTAGGCTATTTCTAATATTGAAAATAAAGTTTACTTAAATAGTGACATTATAAAATAACGACTCTAATTCTCTGTGTGTATGAAATCGAGAGAAACGCAGTTTATATCGATGAAATATATTTTTTGCATTCGATATATGTTTTTCCTGGCTCTAAAATAACAGGATCTGTGGGTTAAGGCTATTCCAAGTTTTTTCCCCCTTTTTTAGCGTCAACCATAAATTCGGAAACATATCTGTCTATCCGAAAAAACACACACAACATTTCAAGCACAATTCTAGAATTTCTCATCATCATTTGAGAATTCTCTTCACATGGTAACTGAATTAAACTACGTACATGTAAAATTGCAATAGAACCGGACGCGTCCATTCATAAGTTTAAACTCGACTAAAACTTATGATGTATTTTCCTCAATCAAGTTATAATTTCTTTGAATTTTCTTTTTTAAATATCAAACAGGAAATAAAATTCACAGTCTAAATTCAACACTTGGTCAATTATGAATTGCAAAGAAAATATAAGTTTTGCTTTTGCGATAGATTTTTTTTTAGCAGCAATCAAAAACTTTTCAGCAAATATTTTCTACTTTAGAAAATTCACATTTTGAACCAAAAAATCCCCAACGTTAAAATGTGACAAATTGCAATTAAAGTCGTATGACTCAAATCTGAATCGTATTTAACATTCTCGTGTTAATGAACCTGATGCGTGATAAGGTACCCGGAACCGAGGCAGTGCATTGTCAAGACAAACTTTCCCACCAACTTAAGCAGGGGTAATATATACCAAACGTATTATTTTACAAAAATAAGACGCGAGCACCACGAAGCGTGACCCTTCTAAGTGTTATTTTCTATACCGCAAGGTGGCCGCTTTTAAAGGATGAAAAGACAGAATTCGTGAGAAAGTGTGTTGGAAATCGCTGATTCGAAAAATATGCCCATTTATCAGATTTTCATCGTGAGAAAACCCCGTGTCAATTCCAATCTACGTATACGTATTTATAACATTATGAAAATGGAATATAGAACTGAAGAGGGGCGATTTTGACTATGACATATGAACTAGGGGGCAAAAGGGGTTTACAATTCATATCTCATGGAAAAAATCAGCTTCTCTTATCATATGTTAAAGTGACAATAAAATATGCCAAATAGTTGACCAATATTAAAAGCTTGACCACTGTCCATGTGTCCGAAATGGATCGACACAGGTGCGAATTCGGGAGATTACGATAATGCTGTTGTCTGTAGGAATGAACTTGGACCTTCTTAATTATTTCCCGCTAATCTCGGCCAGAATCTCCCTAAGTAAACATCATAAACTTGTTTCTAATTGTCGAGAAACCTGTTGGTCCGTGCCGTTCCTTACTGGCCGCGGATTTCGGACCTGAAGGAAGATAATCTGGGTTGATTTAAATTTGATTAAACATGTAAATTCATCAATTGACACTTTAATCAAAATGTAAATACGGGTACTAGAAAAGGATTAAAGAAACCACACGTGCAATTATTATCAGTCGTACTCACAACATAGGGATGAATCAGTTGAATAATTCAAACAATCAATGTTTAAAATCGTCAGTTTGATTTTCCTACGAGAGTAAAAAAAAAAAATAAGGGGACACCCGGGTTCGAACCGGGGACCTCTCGATCTGCAGTCGAATGCTCTACCACTGAGCTATATCCCCTGACAACAGACTGTGAAATATACAAATTATAAATTCATTCCTGCCCTTCAGGTAAGTAAGCGATAAATATGGATCATTGCCATTACTTGAGTAAAGATTTACCTTTGAAAATAAAAACGTTACTATAAAATAACTGACTGATATAATTTCATGTAAATTCTACCTTATTGTTTGAAAATACATTTAAAAATGATTGCAAACAAGTCGTGTTTCTACAAAAAATTAATCAATGGTCATTGAGATCGAAAACTACCCTTTTCAATATATATCAAGACGTGAAATATGAGTACTTTGATGTGCTGATTTATCTAATACATATTTCTATGACAGAAATAAATAAATATAGATAATAATTTCCTTCTTGAAATCGCTTCTTCTAAAATCGAGATATGGAAAAGTTAATATTGCATTTGTATTGTATTGTTTACTACCAAGAAGCAAACAGTCTAGTTCTTGGGTTTGAAATATTTGTATAAATCATTCTGTTAAAAAGAATTGATTTTTGCCCCAAGATTGGTACATTTAATGAAGACGATCATAGCAAAAGAAGCTGACAAACTACTTGTCATTCTTAGCACCCCAAAACACGAAAATAAATTTGATAATAGTAATGGTGAGAATAATCTCATTATACAAAAAAGTGAGGCTGATTTGAATTGATATTTTATTTCTTATCACCGTTTCCAACATATAAAAGGATAATTGCATGATGTATTTATATTCATAAAGACACAAGATGAATTTATGGAAGAACTTTGCTCTTCTATACTTTTGTCCTAGTGAAAGACGCAGTTAAAAATAAAATTTAAGTTTGTTTCATTAATTTAACTTTTCATGTCATCAATATTTCTGACATCTGTCATGTATGGTTGAAACTTAAGTTTTAAAGAGAACAAAAAACTTGACACAATCACCTATAAAATTTACCCGAATCATATTTTTTTTCCGTTTCCAATGTCGAATCTAAAGACTCCTTAACAGCATAATCATATTTACATAACGTGGAAAATACTTCCCAAACTTTGAAAATAGAATTGAATTTAAACATTATTAAATATGGGGCATTTCTTTTCAAATGCTCGCAAAAAGATGAAAAATTGTTTCAAAACAGTATTAACACTATCAAAGATTATAAATACTGAAATAGGAGACAATGAAGTTTTGCAAAACGGATAAGTTATTATCATAGTTTCTCGTATTACCCCGTTTCCACGGGTCTAGGATAACTCCGAAAGCAGTGAAGTCACCCACTTCAATTTACCTTTCCATGTCATAAACATAAAAAACAGGTTATAAAAAAGGTCAAAGTATAATTTCCCGAGAATGAGACAAGATATGATATTTCAGTGGCTTGGAGAATCTTATATCGCCCCGCCTTGAGAGATGTGCGATTTTAATGGACTTTAATGTTTGACGAGGGCAGTGGCGTGCATGTTCACAGCAGATGGGAACAGAACAAAGAAAAAATCATCGCCAATACACAGCAACCTTCACCGAGTTTAATCGCCAATATAAACCATAATTACTTATTTGTCATTCTTTTGTCAAAGATTTTCCAATTTACAGCTGTCGCACAGGCGCATTTGAATTTCCCTCGGTTCGGTGGATTCTGCAATATGATTGGTCGATTTGAGAGGAAACAAATGACGCCATTGGCTTCGCGCTGTTAAATATTGTCATCTGTTGCTCCTTTATGTTATTCTCTTGCAATACACAAACATTCGATGTAAATTTTATTGCTTTACAGGTGTCTTCAGGTATATCTTTGGCTATGTATGACTGCGTTTAATGAATCTCTCAATCTCTGTCTGTATTTCTTGTATGGTGTATTGGGCATCTAAAGAGCATAATATAAGAACTGTGGATCATTTGTTTTAGAGAAAAAAATGAAATGAATAAACTTCTTCTTGTCTTAGTGTTTGTTTAAAAGAAACGTTAATAAAACTTTACTCAGACAATTTTTGTTTCATTTTTTTTTCTTTGAAGTTTATGATTTTTGATAAAAGAATCTTTGTTTGTCACTATACGAGATACATGTATTATAAATAAAAGAATTGAATAGAATCCGAGCAGTAAAATTATAAATCTACTACTGCTGTCGATTGGCGCCAAAATCAATTTATCGGAAATCCCGGACTTTTGTACGTCGGAATTTCATGTGCCGCAATTTCCTCTGGCACGTGTACCCGACAAAAAGCTAGAGATGACAGCAATTTAATTTGATGACTACCGCTGATTGATTAGAAACGCGAACTGAACGCGACGACGTTCTATTGATCCCAACTTCCGCAATTATGCATGGGAATGTAGCTATGCACGTGCGAGTTATTGAATGAAAAAATCGGGACACCGTCGGCCTGTCCTGACACGTGTCCGTGGAAGGTTGCCGAGGCTGTAGATTTCACGATATGGAAATCGACAACAGATGCAGAGTGCCAATGTAAACTATTTCTTTCAGCTCTAATTCCTGGCGATATTAAACAGACGTTTGAAAATATAGGGTATTTGCTGAAAAAGTTTTTGTAAAATGCTCAAAGTATTTTTACCAAACGGATAACTTGTATTCATATAATAATCCCGTCATACATTTAATAAATGTGACATATTTCTCGTTGAAATACCTTAATAACAATTTTCTTTTACTCGTTTTTTTCAAATCAATTTGATTATCTTAAACGCAAGTTATCTTGAATTCTTTCAGGAATTTTCATTTACACTATTTCCCCCAAAAAAAATTTTGCCAAAGTTTTTTTATTATAATTATATTTTTAAGTACCCAAATCAATCAAATAAAAACAGAATATGACAAAATATTGTAAAACACAGACACAACTCTCCGACAATGTCCCTGTTTTATATTTGAAATAACCAAGAGCTACAGATTGATACAGGAAGTATTATTTTTTGTCGTCAAACAAAACCTAAAAAACAAACAAACAAACAAACAACAACAAAAGAAACGAAAAGAAAAAGGAAATTAAGAGTAAATCAAAACTTTTCATAAAAAATTTCATTATAAAAAGTCAATTTGCGTGCATTTTATACTCTTTTTTAAATTGAAATTTTAAAGAAATGCCTAGCGACAATGACTCAAGTGTATTCCTCTTTGAAAACGAGTGCATGTATAAGAATGCAAATAGTTCATCTGAAATGTTAAACAGATCGATTTGTTCCTGGCATTAATATTTATTAGTCGTCATGTCAGTCGAGCGGAATACATTATATTCATGATATGACATTGACACGTAACGGCACGTGCTCTTGATTGTATGCTTATAACATAGACCGACGGCTAGCGGTGCGTTCAGATTGCGCGACCCGTGACTAAAACGGGATGCTTGACAGACCGCATGAACCGTGTCATCATTTGACACGTCAAAGACATTCCGATATAGAGACGGACAAACTCCAAGACCACAACGTTAGATAAATCAGAAAATATCTCACAGTTCGCTTTCCTTTCCCCCTGTACATTTTCGTCAAATGTAAACTTTCTTTCGCATGCAGAGTGGGCTTAGAGGCATGTTACCTGCATAGGAATTTAATTTGTTAGGAATCCATCCTTCCCCCTGTCGGCCCCCCTCACCCACCACCTGTCGCTGACACCGGTGATCTGATCCTAAAATAGAATAGTGTGGGAACGCAGCTAGTCTTTACCTCTCAGGTAAGCTCAGGTAGAGATCAGGTGTAGCGCGTGCCACACGTCACGGACCGGGGACTTCAATGAAATAGACAACGTTTTGACATGTGACAACAATCAATTCTAAATCATAAAATGCAAATATTGACAGATCTGAATGCATCGGAATCTGGGAGGACGCAAACAGAAAGATCATTGGTTTAATTAGACAAACATAACGGCAAGTTTTCCGTTTGACCATGGTTGCTAAGTTTGGTTGAAATTAGTTATATGGTACGAGAGAAGAAGCTGAAATTCAAAAAAAAAAAAAAAAATTAACAACACACAACGACGACTAAGATAGCAAAATGTAACTTGATTGCCTCGAGTGGCATAAAAAAGGAATCAATGTTCTCATTAATAACACTTTAATGAAATTATAAGAACGCACCAAATATAATTGCAATATCATTATGACATACGTATACTATACATATATCAACCACCATATAACAACAAAAACTATCACGTGAATTGCATTACATACATGTATATATGAATCGGTATTGTCTTTTACAAAAACTTGAATTTTTCAATTAAAATTTATATGTTGTCGTGTACTCATTATTTGAATTTCTAAAAATGAAACATATGAAGATAACGAACAGTATTCAAGATCAAAAGTCCATAAAACAATACAAAACAGGAGCAGAGCAAAAATTGACCATCAAGACATCAGAGGTGGGATCAAGTGCGATGTATGAGTAAGTATCCCCTGCTGACCGGTCACACCCGCCGTGTGCTCCTTGTTATGATCGGGAGATAACGGGAAAATCCGTCGTTAATTCAGTGTATGAATAATGGACTTACAATTAGTATGAAAAACGGAAGTCAGCATTTGACTCAATGATAAATTGCATTTGCTGACAAGGTCATTGTATTGAAAATGATGACTTTAAACGAGACTGCTAATATTTTTGTTTCATCAACTTGTTTGTCAATTATTTACTTCATTTTAGATATAATTCATGCGTATCGAATCAACTGAGATATATAAACTCCGTTTGCAGGAGATGAAGGAATATTGCTGCATAAGTAAGGGAAGTTGACGATTGTAATGTTAAAGTAATCTCGTTTATCATAGAGCTTGGTTGTTAGATTACCATTAATGTCTTTTGCGAGTTAAATATCCAAATATTAAACAGATGTATCAGACTCTGTGATATCTTTTACCTAAGCTCACCGGGATATATCGTATCGACATAAGAATGGAAGTTATTATGTTAATTGACAATAGGTCGTCGATATATCTAAATGTCGAATTGAATGCCACGGCAAGTGTTTTCTTCTTTTCATGTATAAAATTTTGCACAAATACTGCTTCATATGAATACAAAAATAGGTCTGCTAATAACGGGACGCAATTGGTACCCATGGGAATTCCAATAGATTTTTATAAGACCTGGCAAAAGATTAATGACGAGGTAAGTAAATTTACGAGTTCCATTTTATTGAAAAAGCAGCTGTCAATGATAACCAAAAGCCTGGACTTTTATTTATCGTGTGGAATGGTTGTGTATAAAGTTGAAAAGTTTTTAAGCTGCTGATATTAGTAAAACCTTGTAATTTAAAATTGTCAAACATTCCTTGGAATATTTAAGTATCCACGTCTGATTTACACCACTTGAATATATTGTTGCAATATACTCTTGAAATTTCTCCTTCACTACTGTTAATATCTTAGTGACCTAATAATTCAATAATTAGTAAACGGCAATATGCTCGTAGTTACAATTAAATACAACAGCTTACTTTTTTTTTGAGTGAACAAATTGAAAATGTATTTCTGAATCAATAAGTGTTTTCTCATTAAATAAATCATGAGCAGGTTTGATCTTCTCAGGTCACCTGGTACGTGTCATCAGACTAAAGTATTAAAGCGATATCTAGATATGCAAAATGACATTCAAATCAGGCTTGAATGGGTTTATTTCAGAAATAAGCGCTTCATTTGGGAATCTCCCTTTACTAATATCGACATGACATTCTGAAAGATGTTTTCTACTTATTAGCTAAAGCACGATGGGTACTTTATTCTGTCACAAAATGAAGTCTTCAACGCATCCGAGCCTTTGACAACAGAACAGTCACAGAATTGGTCTGATCTGGCCGCGAGTCGAACTCACGACCTTCCCGAAAAGAGCCAGCCACTGTACCAGTGTGCACTAGAGATAAGAGTACTTTTGATAAACATTTCGTTGATCTCAGGTACTTCGTGATTTCAGTTTTTTATCATTATTAAGGATAGGAATCAAATTAGGTGCAGATCTGTAGCTTTATGGTTTTATATATTTGTCTTTGACCATAACGCTACAGATCCTGTAATGCAAAAAAGGTGCAATTTACGGCGCAAAATTTTTGCGAACCACACGTGCAATTATTATCAGTCGTACTCACAACATAGGGATGAAATGATTTTTTTTATTTTATATAGATATGTTTCTAAAATATATAATTATAGAATTCAATTTATGACAACTGAAAAGAAATACATGCACCTCTATGTACCTATAGTTTTTCCCCCTAATTTTTCACATTAAATAATATTTATGTTCACTTTCGCTCCAAATGCGGCGCAAAATTTTCTCATGGTACAAGTAATTCAAGCGATAATATGTGTAATTTGTATGCAAATTGTACATAAATGTTTGTTTTCATTATTTGATTGTACCTGACAAGATATTTAACCGGTAGCAGCTGTCCATCTCCAGCGACTTGTGGAGCGATCATTTTTAAAAAGTTTAAATTCTAATCACATTCTTTTTCTATTGACTCCAGGCATTTTCCCACGGCTTGCTAACAATGGTTTAAATTCCTATGCTCGCAAGACAGTCCGAAACTGATAAGGGAGTCGCGAGACGAGCTTTAAACGTCTTTGTGATACCGAGCCGTTTATCGTGGATCATGTTTGCATAGTTGCTCAAGCGTTCCGAACTCTCTAAAGAGGCGGAGTTTTCCCACACTTTGAAACTTACTCTTGGTAATCGCCCCGGCACGTGGCTGGCTGTCCTGCACAAACGAAATAACTTTGATTGACATAACGATACACCTTGTACCTCAACCACCTGCAGTCGTCCAATAAAATTCCGCAAGGCACGAGACCGTAACCTTTCACCCCTTTGCGGCGTGTTCTGATTGGTCAGGTGTAATGGATTTTTCACCGTGGGAAAGGTTCGATACATTCCTACACAGATGACACCAGACACATGCCCTGGAGTATAAAACGATCGTGTCAACCGCAATTCCTATACACTTTTAAATCAAAACTCGAAGAGAACACAGTGAATGCAAAACAGATTTTCAATTTAAAGATGTCAGTAGACACGATGGATAACATTATATCTAAGGAACACAAAACTTCTTTGAGAAAGGTAAATAAAGCTATTTATTATTGTTTTATGAAATCCATATTATAAATGATTTAATGCTGTATAAAATGCGATAGAATTTTATTTATTTATTTACTTTTATTTAGAGTAACAAACCTGTCATGGAAAAGAGAAGACGAGCAAGAATTAACAACTGTTTAACGCAACTGAAATCTTTGGTCCTTGAGTCAATGAGAAAAGACGTAAGTAACTGTTTTTAATATATTTTTCATATTAATCGTTACACAGCATAATTTAAAAGGTTCATCATTATTAGTCAGCTTATTTCCGTTATCAGATATATCGATGACAATACCCTTTAACTGATACATTAATTGATAGTTCTACCACAGTGCACTGATCGTGTCATCCCTATTTAGCATATTTTATTTATGTATCCCTCCCTATTTCATATCCAACTCCAGCACGAGTCTTCGTCATTGTCTCGTGTGTTGTGATTTGTCTAGAACCTTTATCTTGTCCATGTCTGTCAATATCTCGTCATCGTTTACCTACAGTCAATGCTTGGCATGAGTCTCCATTGTTTCACAAATAGATCCCTCGCATTCTTCTATCTCCTACTTGTCATCAAGTCTAAAATGCCAGTCATGTTGAATGATAAAGCAATGATTTAAACTATCTATTCTTTTTTATAGAGCTCTCAGTATTCAAAGCTAGAGAAAGCTGATATCCTGGAGATGACCGTAAAACACCTTCGTAATCTCCAGAGGAACCAATTGGCATCCGCCATAGCCTCGGATCCAACAGTCGTCACCAAGTTCCGCGCCGGATTCCACGAGTGTGCCAATGAGGTCATTCGTTACCTTGGAACCGTGCAAAACGTAGGAACTGACGTTAAATCTCGCCTTATCTCGCATCTGTCTTCCTGCATTCAGACACAGAACACCACATCATCAGAAAACGTCCCCACGCCATTACCGTCCCGTCAGCCCCCGCAGCAGGTCTCTGTGACGTCACCTCAGCCTCAACACATCAACATCCTTCAGCCACTAAGTGTTCATATTCCCCAGAATGCAAACTTAACCTCCCGACCACAGTCTTCCGAATTCTCATACAATCGTCAAAGTTCACCCCCGTCCCAGAACCAGTCTCCGCAGCTACTGAATATCGCCACCCCAGTGTTGTCCACAGAGTGCAACAACAATTCTCCAATCAAAACTGGCCAAATATCTGGACAATTTCAAATCATTCCTAACAATCTCTACAATGGCCCAGTTGCTGTTTACGTTGGACAGATCAATCAGAGACAGTGTGTAACTTCTTCAGACTCTCTACCCGTGTTCACGTTACAAGTTCCCGCCAGCAACACATCCCCTTCATTTCCAGTTACCAGCTCACCAAATGACTTTCAGCAGAAATCCAAACCTTTTGCTCAGCCACACAGAAGTGCTTTTGTAGAGTGCAAACACGAGATCCCCGAGTCCTCGGACAGCCTCTGGAGACCTTGGTGACTGACCAAAGAAAATTAATGTTATCTCAGGACAAGTGTTAATACATGAAACTTTGTGATAGAAATGTGCGCTTCCAAAAAACTTTTTTATGAATATGTTACAGTTGTGTACTTAAAAAGTGCTATTAAATGTTTTATATGCTATTGTTATTGATTCTCTATTGATTGAATCATTTTATATGACCATTAAAATGTTTAAAATGAAAATTTCTTGTTGAATTGTATTGTTCTTTTATAATGTTTAAAGAGATAGACTTGCGGGAAAAGGGGAGTAACTGTCATTGCTATTAGCCACTAATAAAGAGAGCAATTCAGAAGCTTTAAATGACATGGTTCTGATACTTATCATGCAACTTGGTGCAACACGGAAAGTTTTCATGATAACTTCCATTAATTTGGTAATAAAGTCATTGCAGATCGAGGTTAATCCGGGCACGTCTCCAGGTGTGTCCTAATGACAAGGGGCACCCGTAAATTTGATAGGAAATCTTCGATCGGGTAATTTACGACTTATACTCGAACAAGTTGTCTTGTATCAAATGACATCCTTATCAGGCATGGCCCCATGTCGACATTCGGACTAACAGACTTTGAGCTCCAAAGATTATTCCCGGGTCTTTGTTTAAAATAAACAGTTTATTTATGCTAGAAATTTCTAACGTGTGCTAAGGATAATTTGCGAATTTAAGGAGGAAGAGTAAATATGGAGGACAAAGGGAAGCAATGAGCCCTCGTAGTAACCACTATTCTGTGTAAACAGGAATAGGACCCATTTCAAAAATAAATTCACCCATAAAATATTATTTAAAGGGTTTTGTAAATTGATTTTTTTGCTTTTATTACATGTACATGTACGTTTATGAACAACTGAAACAATTTTTTGCAACAAGGGCTGTCCAATGGATTATGCTAAAAAATTTTGGATTTCTATCCAAAGTATATCGATATCAAGATTTGTAGTATATACGCATGGCATTAAAAAACGGGGTGTGAAATGTTTTTTTTAATGTATCTAAAACAGAAAAAAACTAAAACTCTTTCCAAAAGTGAAATTTTCTATAATTTGCAACGGCGCAAACCCCCCGAGGGTTAATTTGCATAAATATTTCCTAAATTATTTTAAACCGAAATCAAACTCTTTTGTGTCGTTAGCTTAAAAGCAAACTCAAAATTTCGGATTTAGAATAGAAAAAAGACCCAATAAAAAGTATTTAAAATGACCATGGTCCGCGCGGCATGGCGGGACTGGTGTCTGTCAGAAATTATTCTCTCTGACGGGACAGCTGTCATGGTGCATCTGATCTTTGACCTCCCACCCATCGAGTCACGCGCTGCAAAGGCCATAGGTCAACATGGACATATTGTATGGTCGCCACCGGTTGACCGTTGAAACGATGAGAAAGTTTAGGAAACCAATCACAAATAACTTCTATCGGTGTATGAATACAAAAACGCTGAAATTTACGATTTTTGTCGGCAATTAGGACTTATTTGGCTTTTGTTGTTGATCTGACCAGGCTGACATTGGGTCAACTCGATCGAAACAAAATCATTGGCTTATTAGCTCCAATTGCATTTTTTCTATCGTTTTGGACATCCAATTTCAATGCTAATAATAGAGAAACAAGTGTTGCTGGCGAGAAGGAAGAAAAATATGTTTTATCTGGTAATTGTTCTGGGGTCACTATGTGGCTTGTGGTCAATTTCCGGTCAGTGAATCTTATGTTCATTAGCACTCAAGTTTGTAGAGCTGTAAAATCGTTATTCAAGTTTACTGTTAAATTTTAAAATATTCGCATACTTGTTATAAATGTTAATCAACGTAACTTAGCTTATTTGATTTAATTTTTGGAGGATCAATATTCTTTGCAAACACGTGAAAGGTGTGTAACATTAATACACTCTGCTATACATTTGATTTAAAGATCAGTTTAAAAGCACTTTTTAAAATAAAGATGTGATAAACAGTTTTACAGAATCAGTATTACCTTCTTAAAAGCGAAATATAACAGTGTAAAAAAAAAAAACAAGGTGAATTATTTTGTTGATCAAATTTTGATTGGCTCATTAATCATCTTCTTAAATAGAATTATAAGACAATAACATGAACTCTCCTTTATCACTGTAAATGTAAATTTGCATTACTTTAAATTTATTACTGAGTACAAAATTATTTTTCTTCACCTAAACCACATATTTCTAAAAATGTCAAATAGTATTGAAATTCATACATATTTTTAAGAATAAATTCTCATCGATTGAATCGCGGGAACACATAAAAATTTTTCCGTCATTTTTATTTTACGTACATGTACACCATTCAACTCAGATGTGTAGAATTTATGAAGTTTTAATATATAGCAATTTGGAATCACAACATTGAAAATGGATAATATTCTTTAAGAAAGGACACAGAAATTTTAGGATGCATACCATTACCGGTGTAACAGAGTAGGATTTCCCGCATAGCCAGCTTTCCCTCCGGAAATCGTACTCTAGAGTAGGACCCCCCCCCCCCCCCGAGGGGAAATCTCACACCAGAGCCAAATCTCCCCCTCTTTCTTTCTCAGAGTAGGATTCCTCTTCTTATAGAGATAATATGAAGCACAGCCGCAATATTTTTGTATAAAATATGAACGACAAACTGATTTCAAATGGTAAATGAGTGTTTTTCTACTTATGTAAAAAGAATTTTCTAAGCATAAATTTTAAATCATTGAGTTTCAACCCAAATATTTTTGTAAAGAAATGCACATGTTAATATCCTCAGATTTTATGTTTTAGCGAAATTCTAGCTCAATATCTCCCTTCGTTTAGAAAAAAAAACTGCGGAAATTCTTAAAAACTGAAAAAGTCGTAATTCCAAAAAAAAAATATTTAACCGAAATGAAATGCAAACTCAAACTTTTACTCATCAAGATACACCCGATCTCAGCTAGACAGACAGACGAACAGTAGACTTATAGTCTCCTGGGATTCATGGCTTTATTTGATCTAAAAAATGGTTTGACAGTTGCTGAAAAAATGAGATTTTCTTCGTATACGTATGTTCAATACATGTACCTATGGACATCATATTTTGAAGAAGGGACATACCGCCCCCCCCCCCCTTCAAAACATAAGTACAGCAATATATTTTATTGGGAGGGGGTTAGCTTCTGGGGGAAATCACACTCTATAACTATAACACAGAGAAGGATTTTCCCCCGGAAAATTGACTCTGGTGTGGGATTGCCGTAGGAGAAATCCTGCTCTAGAGCCAGTTTTTCGGGTAGGAAATCCTACTCTAGAGCCAGTTTTCCGGGGGGTAATCCTACTGTAGAGCCAGTTTTCCGGGGGGAAAGAATTTAGGGGGAAAGCCTACTCAACAAGACCGGTACATTTTCAAAACAGTTTCATTGTTCATCTACTGTAATAACTCTATATAAAATTAACACAATTAAACTGTCTATTTCCCCGAAAAGAGACTATTTCCCTCATCTGAAGATTTTTTTTTAAACATAGCCTTCCTCATCTGAAGATTTTTTTTTAAATATAGCCTTCCTCGTCGCCCGCGTGTCGCAGTGGTTAGAGCGTTTGCTCTGGATTCGCGACGGAAGGAGTCGGTCCTTATGTCGCGGGTTCGAATCCCAATGTAGGACATGGAGACTGTCCTTCGGATAAGACCGTATAAACCGAGGTCCCGTGTCGCAGTAGGTGCTGTCACGAAAAATATCTCTCTCTTTCTCTTCAACGGCCCTGAATACCGAGTAAAGGACACAATTTGCAACTCTCCACCGGCAAGTGGTTGCATCTCCGTATGAGTGAAAAATTCTCTAGAGGGACGTTTAATTAAGGAATCACTGTCTAGTTTTGAGGGTATGCCAGGGCATCAACAATAGTGGGAAACATGGGATAATTTGCATAACGGGCGAAGCCCGTTATGCTAAAATTATCCCATGTTTCCCACTATTGTTGATGTCCCTGGCATACCCTCAAAACTAGACAGTGATTCCTTATATTTCCATTTTTACTTGAAATAACCATCTTGAAATAAATCGAAATACCGTCTAATTGAGTAGATTTGAAATGCACAAGGCCCCATGACGTCAAATTTTACTATAAAAAATAGTCCCCAAAACACGAAACAAATTTATTGACTATTTATATTTACCGTAGTCAAATATCAACATTTACAAAATAACAACAAAAGAATTTTAAATGATGATCAAAGTAATCTTGTTGACTTTAATTATATATGTGACCTAGATTTAGGATTGTCGGAAGCACGAACATATATAATCACTATGTCACTTAAGACCACGAGAACATCCGAAAAGAAAATAGCACATAATCGTTAATAATGAAATATTTGCAACGTTGGCCGAGCGGAGGAATCTTTGATGACGCGTTTACAACCTGTTGTAAAACTGGCTTTGTGTTTAGGGGGACGTGTTGTTACTTATGAATAAAATGTGTCATTAAGTATCAAAACGGAGAAAAAGATGTAATTACCAAAGAAATACTAGTTCTTTTATTCCTCCGGTCTAAATGCATCTCGACAGGGACAAAGATTTGAGAATAGGCGCTAAAGCCATTGAAGGCTCAAATAAAAGAGTGCGTACCATAATTACAGAGCGCCGAACTAAAGCGTTGTCAAAATATGAATTTTGCCGTCTTAATTGCCTTCGGAAAAGACTTTCGGATGTTTCGAATTATGAGGATTGTCTTTTTATTGCAACAAAATGATTCGAAGGGATTTGGGGGTATTGTCGTTGCGTTTAATTGGAGACCAGCCATATGTTTCTTGATCTAGCTTGTCGGCTAGTTACAGGGGAGCCATTTGAGTGATCTGTAATTGAATTATAATTACATTTATTGTCAACATAGAATAATTGAGTGGATATCAAAAGTCTATCTAAAAGTGAATAAAGACTCGTCCCCCAAAAAGTCACTCTTGATCTCGAGCACCCTCTCAGACAATGGGTTCCGGGGGCCCGAACAAAGACCCCGCTATACGACTTACGCTCCGCTCGGCCTTGGTGCGCCTAATTATATTTGTTTGCTCAGTTATACATTGTCATTATAAACAAAATGATAAACTGTAGTCAAAAATGTACCAAGTCAACCTCTCGTTTTGTCACCTGATTTTTCTTTATTAAAAATATTTCTGACATGGGAAAGTAATGAACTAATAATGAACATCAATACGTGAACCACAAAGTGGCACAGTCCGAATACAAATTAGTTCTGAGGCAGCACGTAACATTGACAAAATGGGTGATTCTAGCATTATTTTATACTTTAAGAAAGAGTTCCAGTATTTTGATTTGACTTGAACATATTTTATTGCAATTAAATTCCAAAGGGATTAGGGACAAGTTCTGTATTTTAAGTTGTATTTTCTTTTCTGAACTTATTTTTTGTTCGTTTCCCCTAATTTATTGCAATTAATGTGATTTATAACAATTAGCATTTAAAATGTAAATAAAATGATTATTTAGAACTGAATTATGAAATCAAGGGTAGTTTTAATGAAAAACGCCACTTCCTTATATAATGTAACCATCTAGGATACTGTTCTGAAGTTGATGTTTAGATGCAATAAAACAGGACTTCGTGGAGAGATCCAGTGTAAATATCGGGAAGGAATATTAATAAATGAAAGTTTGGAAGGTCGATCGATCGATTGTTTAAGGAATCACTGTCCATTTAGTATAGTATGCCAGGGCATCAACAATAGTGGGAAACATGGGATAATTTGCATAACGGGCGAAGCCCGTTATGCCTAAATTATCCCATGTTTCCCACTATTGTTGATGTCCCTGGCATATTATACTAACTAGACAGTGGGACCTTATATTTCCATGTCATTGTGAAATAAAATTGTAGATTTAAACTTTAAAAATGCAGACATAAATTTAAATTACACGAGGATTCCCATCCCAATTTCAATAGTTCTAGCCCACTGACGTCAAACACAACGGCAGCCGCAAGAAATTTTCATGCATATTTGGCCTCCTTAGCGTCAGACTCAGAGACAGATGCGCACGAGATTTGCATGCATACTAGGCCTTTATAGCTCCTGACCTATCGACCTGCCTAATTTACATTCCGGCAGAATTATCAGGAAATGAATCCCGCTAACTTTCAATTTAGATACATTAAAAAAAACATTTCACACCCCGTTTTTTAATGCCATGCGTATATACTACAAATCTTGATATCGATATACTTTGGATAGAAATCCAAAATTTTTTAGCATAATCCATTGGACAGCCCTTGTTGCAAAAAATTGTTTCAGTTGTTCATAAACGTACATGTACATGTAATAAAAGCAAAAAAATCAATTTACAAAACCCTTTAAATAATATTTTATGGGTGAATTTATTTTTGAAATGGGTCCTATAAAAGAATGCAAAAAATATATAAGGAAAGTATGAATCCAAAAACGTTTAAATTCTCACATTTTCAGTATTTTTATATAAAGAATGTCATAGTTGAATGAACCTGACTGTAGCGAAAATCCGTTCAAATTTTCGTTTTCGCCTCAAGGTATACGACTAAATTGTGTCAAGAAACTTGATAAACTTTCTATAAACCAATTCAATAATCTTTCGATGAAATTACTCACTGTGTAAAAAAGCGACTATTCCGAGTGTTACCTGACTAATCATATAATTAGAGGGGAGTCGTGTTCCCTTTGTCCGTCTAAAAGAAGGAGCAAACAAGCAGAGTTAGATTTACTCTGTACTAGTTTACTTTCCTCGGAGGCAGGCTGTCAATAATTAAACAGTTTAACTACCACAAATAAACAATAATAAACAGAGGACATCTTTATTGTCATCCACGCCAAGCTAAACAAACATGGCGACACAGTTGCAATTTTGGTTTAAGCAAATACAATATGGGGCGATGTCACAGAACTGACACCGAAAGATTTCGCTTTCTTTGGAATCATGTATCAATACTTCAACAAACAAAAGAACAAGGCAACAAAGCTTACAGCAAGCGAATCCCACGGAGCAATTTACTACGGAGACGGAAGGGGGCGGAACCCGGAAGTGCAAGGAATAATGGGAATCGGAAACTGAAGCAAGTACTTGTCGTCTGCCAGTTTAATTGCTGACGGATCCAATGTTTTGTACCTAATTCTGACAGCATACACGATGGTCAATCTGTCAATTATTTGTTCACTCAATTTGTCTTTTTATACCAAATTCTCTGAAATTTAATTGTAAACAAGACAGGTGTCATTTTGAATAAAGGGTTTTATCATGTATATTTAACCACAGCTGATATATTTCGCCTTATAAGTTGACTCTTTTAAATATGAATAGAGAGAATCTTGCTTTATA
Organism: Saccostrea glomerata; assembly: GCA_003671525.1. Lineage (NCBI taxonomy): Eukaryota > Metazoa > Mollusca > Bivalvia > Ostreida > Ostreidae > Saccostrea > Saccostrea glomerata. Next base: position 417,422 of record PRKT01000221.1, on the reverse strand, counting down.
AAAATAAGTTTTCGTAATGAAGTTTACTTTAAATTATTGTTTGCATATACATGTATAATATTTTTTATGTTTCTCAGGGCTCACGAAAGAATCATGAATGCTAAATTTGTGGCAAAATATTATATCAGAAACAATTCTTTGTGCAACTTGTGAATTCACGAAGAAGAAAAATGGATTGGAAAAAAGAATTATCAATCCGCATTAAAAGTTTACCACTTTCAACTTCAATCAAGAAACAAAACTCTTTTACAACATTTTCTGCCATATAAACCAATTCAATATATCATACAAATTGCATTTTACACCTCATCATGTATTACCACCAATTAAACTATTCAGGAAAAATATATAAAAGCAGTTAAAATGCACATATTAACTAGGTTTTATTTAATTTTCTTTTTGAAATAGGAATTTACGCAGATGAAAGGGTTTATTGAACACCAAAAAGATCTAAGGAATGCTATAAATTTTGAGATGGGTTTTACCAAAGTTGGCTGGATGTGTGGAATCGATTTTTTAACTCATATAAGGTGTAGCCACACTGTCAGAAGATACCGGACCATTAACATTCTTACGCAGTTTGAAAACAAATTCAAAACAATACATTATTGTAAGGTGCCCAAAACATTGTTGACTTTGTTTGAGTAAAGAAGATAATTGAATTTATAGAGAGACATTCCACAAGAAAAAAAAACTTTTCTTGACCCTTTTTATGAAAAGAATCGAGTTTTAATAAAGCAAGGCGGATGAAGTACTTTAAATTGGTATTCTGAAAAGAGAAGTCTCAGAGTTTGATATGATTTACCATTTCAAATTAAAACCTTTTTTGTAACAATTCGTGCTAATATAAGGTTTTCTGGGCTCTATTTCTACTGCTTTATAAGACCTAGCCTAAAAATAAAATTCAAATATTTTTTTTTTAATTAATTAGGCGTCTAACTCACTAAAAAAGTCATATCACAGGCACCTGAAGTATGGATAATACCCCCCCCTCTTTTTTTTTAATGAAAAAAAAATATAAGAGTGTATAATACTTCGAAAATATAAAATTAGAGCTTCCTTAAAATTCCGCCCACAGCGGGGGTCCCGAAAGAACCATTGTGCTAGAGGAGTTCCGAGGGAAATTTCTACTCAGCCAAGCTTTTTTTTTGTCATCTTGTGAATTTTCATATTTCTTTGTAAAATATTACAAAGCCTTTTCCAACGGAATAAACATTTTGTGAATAAAAGGCAAAAAGTCGCCTTGGTGGGCGCACCAATTGCAAACTTTACTAAGTCTTTATGTCTGTTCAAGAGTTCGATGCAGCGGAGGTCATATTGTGAACAGCCGGGAGGTTTAAGGTTGCTTGCGATGCGACTCTGGGTGGGCGCATAGTAGGAAACAGTCACCATTCATAGATACATAAGAGTAAAGAGCACCTTATACTCATCCTAAAATGATAATTGTCCTTGGTCATTACTCCGAAAAGCTGCTGAGTTGTCGAGTGGTTTGAACCAGTGCAAACTTTGAGATCAAGGTTTTTATAAAAATGTTTAAGGTTTTACACTAGGCATGATATGGCAAAATTACATGACAAGAGTTCACAGTTTTAAAGATATATTTATAAAACAAATTTTTGAATTTCTTTTGTAATATAGTATCTTTGAGTGAAAGTACATGTATACTTCAAAGCAGAGTTAGTAAGAAACCAACTTACAGGATTCTCGAATTTCTTGCTTAAAAGCCACGGAATAGAAATCAAGAAAAATGGCAAATTAATCCCATGAAGATGTTTTTTTTTTCTCACCGCAGTTACTACAATGTTGCATATCAATTTTAAATACATGTATCATACAGGGTGCATGTCCGTCATAGTAACAAGTATAAATTAATAAGACAATTTCAAACAACATTAAACCAAAGATTTCACTTAAATAAGAATTAATATTTCATTTTAACTATATATACCAAGTGTTGAGGACATATTTGAGAATTAAATCTGGAGAAGAAAACAGTTTAAATAAATGACATTTGATATGTCTGAAAGCTTGCGACTCCACCCGCCATCCATCCTTGCGTGTTTCATTTCAAACTTTTTCAAATTACAGCTAGCTTTATTGAAAGAAGGTTTAAAAAACAGGGGGGTCATGCGCCGGATTGTGGCACGAAACTCATGTCGCGTGCGTTCAAGGGGTGGATTTGCCCTTAGGTTAGAAGTCTCGCTTGATATCGCGGTGACGCGAGACCCATCTCTCTTGTCCACTACAAAGGTCAAGTTTCTCTCGAAGACAAAACCAGTGTTAGTCATTATTCTCACAGCTTTGAGATATATGATATGGTAATATTATTTACGAGTTTTAATTTTAAATGCATCATTCGTCTTCTTTTGTGTCGGATGATGAAAATATTGTCAATTTTCGCGGGATTATAAATATCTGGCGACCATTTGCATGCCGTGAACAATAAAAATCGCCTTCAGAAGAACATTTATCAAACTAAAAATCTTTTATTATGACTACAAACTTCTCATTGTCCGAGACGACCGTAATATTGGCTAATCCTGACCGAGCACATTAAAACATTTTTCCTAATGGAAGTAAAAATGTTCATTCTTTAAAATGTCCAACAGTGAGTTGTCATTTATCATCTTTTGTTACGATTTTTAATTTTCCGTTTGTTATCTTTGTTCCCGTAAACTTATAACCTTTCCCTAATTTTCCTCCTCAAACAAGCCTTTGAAAAGAAGATTCATAGCTAAAAACCCATGTTCATTCAGAGATATGCATTGACAATAATGTTTAAAGATGTGTTGTCCTATGCCGTCTGCTAAACACTTGGGGGCTTACTAATTGCCACAAATTCAAGGTTGTTTTCAAATTGCTTGATAAATTGTTCCATTCTCAACGATGCATCTTTCCATGCAAGGGAATTTCAACTAACATAGAAATTAAATGATCACATATTGGTTCTCATCTTTGGACATGCTCAACATTTGGGCAATTTGAAACTACGGACACAAACGAAAGAACACCCATTCACTGCGGGACTACCGGAAACAAAGACCTGCCATTCTTTAGGCGAACCATTCCGAGGCTACAGTGGGAATCCCTTCTCTTGATAGTGGTGGTTATCGCCGCATGAGGCCCCACTTTGAGTTTTGATTATCCTAAATTAAAGTCCTTAGAGAAGGGATTTGCAAATTCAAACGACATTTGTAAATAAAAAGGAGACAAAATGAATGTTTAATTGAATTGAAATCGATACAAGTGTAATCGAAAATGATTATAATTACAATGTGTTGATGGAGTATTCCTCAAAATAGTCATTCGTCAAGAAGTTGTAACAATGCCTCTTTCAGATTATTCTTCGCTGTTCAGAATTTTTAATGTTCAGAAACATTTCTTGTACCACAGGACCTTGGACCTTCAGGTAATTACATCTTTTTCTCCGTTTTGATACTTAATGACACATTTTATTCATAAGTAACAACACGTCCCCCTAAACACAAAGCCAGTTTTACAACAGGTTGTAAACGCGTCATCAAAGATTCCTCCGCTCGGCCAACGTTGCAAATATTTCATTATTAACGATTATGTGCTATTTTCTTTTCGGATGTTCTCGTGGTCTTTCATTCCACATTAGCACATCATGAAGTGTGACCAGTTCTTTTGTCACAAGGATCGGAAAGTCTTTGATGACGAGAACAACACTTCTCTACATCTTCACACTGCCCAACAGAGCACTATTTAACGGTTCACAGAAAATGGTCTGTAGTTGCCAAAATTGACAAATTAAGACGTGTGTGGAATCCCCTGGGGCAATAACGGACCTAAGTATCAGCGCAAGAAATCACACTTAGCGTTAAAAAGATTAAGACTTCAAACAAAAGATGACACGCGGACCCGCTACACATAATCAATATCAAACTTGCTAACTTGCTAACTTGTAAAAGGCTTTTGAGAAGTGCCGAAAGGTTTTACGTAATAATCAAAGGAATGTTTCTATCTTTATCGTACATCTTTATCTTAAATGTACTTTTGTTGTTTTTATTTATGGTGATTTAGGAATTTCGGTTCATTACAAAGGGTTTTTATAAATCATTCTCTCCACAACGTTTATTCGAATATTGAAATAACTACGCTGTATGTACATGTAAGATTTAAAGTATTATATTTTTGGTATATTTTAAAATGTTTATATGCACAATGGTACTGTTTGGGCTGATACTGAAGTGGGTGAAAGTGTCAATCTTTAAAGCACCTTGCATTGCCATAAAGTTCATCCTTTCATCACGCTGAGAAGCGTGACTCTGCACCAATTTGAACAACTATCTTCGTTTGGCGTGATCCCCCAAAAGATACAACCAAACAATTATAATCATGTATCAACTGTCTGGACGAGCAGATAATACTCAGCACACAGTATGCTTCCCTGCAACCAACAGAAATCTACCCATAAGTTACTAATCCTCGCCAAAGGAGGACCATTGTTCAAGCAAATTGCAGTGCATAATCCTTATCAAGTAGATCTAGCATGTTAAAGTAGGACCAACGAGAAGTAACATAGATTTGACAATGTCTGGAGGGATAATCTGCACGTGTTCAGACGCTCAAAGTGTGCCGAGTCATACATGTTTATGATCTGTGTCCAGAAGTGCTCCGATTGCTGACGACAATAGCGCGGGAAGGCTTACATCCGGTCATGAGAACATGAAAGTAACCCTTGAGGACCATGTTTTCTTTTTATGCCTACCCTTGCGCTCACCTCTTTCACAGGTGCGCTGCACGTGGAAATTACAATATTTCTTAAACATATTGTCAAAGAGAGAGAGAGATTATAATTACAATGTGTTGATGGAGTATTCCTCAAAATAGTCATTCGTCAAGAAGTTGTAACAATGCCTCTTTCAGATTATTCTTCGCTGTTCAGAATTTTTAATGTTCAGAAACATTTCTTGTACCACAGGACCTTGGACCTTCTTTTTTTTAAAGATGTTTGGCGTATTTAACAAGCATTGTATGTTGACACATTAAATGAATCTAAGAAAAAAAAACATAAGGTGTGTTTTGAGGATTGTTTAACTTTAGTGTAACCATGATATTTATTTATAATATTCATATATTTCGTATTTTTACCACAATCATAATAACACATTTAGTAGACCGTTTTCTAGCAAGCAAATCCTAAAAATTTAAGAAACTCTTTTGCTAAAATTTTATTCGAGCAAAAAAAAAACAAACTGTGTAATGTTTGGTGTTAGGAATATAAAATATATATATAACATAAGAATACATTATGATTGGTTCAATTTTGCATATTTAATTATTTCTAGTGCCTTCGAGCGCGAGGCTATACGTTAGTCATTTATTCTGGAAATTCTGCATGCTTGAATTAAAATTGGGGCATTATTTCTTAAGTTTAAAATGATTATAAAATTTTTCAAGAGTTCGACCTATATTTTCTTAAATGCATGCATATGAGACAATCAACTTTCTTAAGCATATTTATGTAAATCAAAGGGAAGCGACCATTTCTTAATAGCAAAAACTGTGATTTCTACAAAAAAGAACCGCACAAAAATTTTTAAAACTAAGGGCCCATTGCTAAAATCAATCTCTTAAAATCACTTGTTTTCATTTTTCATATATTTCATTTTCACTTTAACGTTCAAATAAATATTACAATGAACGATCGACAGATCTGCATTGATGCTGAGTTTTACCATCCTGAAATATACCTGTGCCCCGCCAGTGGTACATTGTCTTTATGCTAATAATCTATTTAGCAAAACAAACCATTGGTTCAGACATTTTAAATTGGTCAGTGCGCTATCTCCCATAAGCTTGTTACAAAACGAACGCGATGCTGCGTCAGCCGCAGTCTTAAAACCACGTGACAATATGCGGGGGCCGCTTCAATCATTGGCGAGCGGGGGACACTAATATCCAGTTACCCACAGGTGTTTGGGTCTCCCTAGGAATTTCAACCACGCTATAAAAACTTTCTGAAACAAATAATTAAAACTCCTTTTTTCACACGTTCCTGAAATTCTTGACTTTTACCCTCACACCGGTTAATATACCCAAAACCGCGAGGATTTCAAAATTGATTTAATTACACCTTGTCTCAGTTTCTCAACCACTTTTTTTTTGCTTGAAAATCATCCTTATTTCCCCTGAAGTTCAGATTAAGATGCTTTCAAACTGCAATTAAAACACATTTATTGAAGTATTTTAATTCTTACATTATTTCCTTAGGATCATCTGCCACGTTGAAACTTTGGTTTAATTTAGATTTCCACAAATGCATTTCAATATGGTTATGTCACTGCACAAGAATTTTTAAAATTTCTTCATAATAGTTATAAAAAATCAATAATATGAGAGAGAATCTAACCTCTTTAATGCTCATACGTGCATGCGTGTTTTTTCCCCAATAAAGATTATAAAAGACTAGAATCCTGATGGTCTAGGGATAGTACTACGTACACTTTGTATTTATCCTTTTTAAAAACCAAACTTGGTTTAATTAGGGTCTCTTGGCAATAAATCTTAACGATCCTGTATGGACTTTTATCCCGTGTAAACTCATAAAACTTCAGACTGACCATTTTTACAGAGCAGGTGGAAAGGGACACCGTACGTGTAACATTTAGCACGTGATCGCAATCGGTGCCGTGGCAATTTGTTTCCAAATACCCCAACAAGGGTCAGATAGGTATCAGCGTCGTTGGCCATGTTACACGATACTTTCGCTATTATCAATACAATTTGTAGTATAGAATTTCAAATGATTCCAACCCAAAGTAGCCTGAATAAATTTGACTTCATTTTCCTTATCTGTAAACTCCAAAAGAATTTCATTTGCAAAAACAGATTATTTTATTGATCTTCACGTGTTATCTGGCTTAGGATTTTCACAGGTTAGTGGTGAAATCTAGTTTTTATGCATAATAAATGACCATGCAGTGTTCCAATTTTGCTTTGGCCAGGGTTCACAAAAAAAAGGATGTTGCTACGTGAATGCATGCCCACTTCGTAAACTGAATCGAAGATAGGTACTGAAAATCGTGATATAAAACAATGTGCTGCACATTAGCCTTCTTGATAACACCAGTCGCTAGACTTAGCAATACCCTGATTGACGTCAACCTCTATCTCTCGTTCAAAAGTCAATAGATATTTTAAAATGCATGCAGAGTTGAACATGCTCAGTTGTTCAGTGACATCAGTTTGGCTCAAAATACAAGACATATCCGATACGCTACACCCTTGTCCTTTTAATATTGTGTTTTCGAGTACCTGCACGTGCTGTGCAATTATCGATGAGTCAAGGGGGTTTCCGCAATAGTTACCGTGAGAATTCTAACCCTATTTCGTCACCGAAAGTCTTGGATTTTTCGGGAGTGGAGGGTGACAATCGAAGCTCATTACTGACGGATTATTTCACCCCTCCTACACCAATATATCTGCGCGTGAAGGGGCATGCTGGGGGAATAGAATCACAGGGTTCCATTTAGAGGCTATGATTTGAGGGCAGGGATTGTTCGTACCCTCTGGCCCATCTTTAAACTCTCTTGATGCAATAATTCTAGTGTGGAATTGTCGCCTTAGGCTTTGATCTCGCTCATTAAATCTCTGTCATCAATCTGTTTAGTTGTTATTTGAATATTTAATATATTTTGATAGAAAATAGGGTGTGTTTAAATGAGGAAGCCTAGGAAAATAAATTCCAGTTTAATGACAAATGGGTCTTGCTGCAAGATTATGATCTGTTGAGATAAAATTGGAAACTTTCGGCAGCAATAAAACATTGTATCTTTTATTCCGGTGGCAATCTTCTTATAAGGCGCATTTGAACTCTCATAATAGCCATTAGAAGTCTCACTTTGATGAACTTTTACGATTCTGTTTCATAAAAGTCATGATTGCCTCTGTGAAACCTTCGGAAGCACTTGTCCTTGTTCAGTACCGCGTAAGCGGGTTATGTATTTTTTCTGCAACAGCTGCTTCCGTTAATTCCAGTAATAACAAACAACGAAAGTATTTTATTGTTTAATTATACATTTAGAAAACTGCATTTTCTAAATTAAATTTCTTCCATATTAGCACTTATATCAGCCCATTCATGACCCTTTATATGTAACTTTTTTTTCTTTCAAACAAATAATGTTTTAGTTTTGTTAGAACATTAACTTGAATGAAAAAAAGGAACAATTCAAACTTGCTTGAAAAACGAATGTTTTCCTCAGTTTTTTTTCTCTCGAGAGTTATTATATTTATATATATTATATAAACGATTTTTTCATCATGCTGAGAAAAAATTCGTTAAATTGCCCCTAAAATCAACAGCTAATGATATTGCAAGATAAAAATACAAAAGATAAATACATGACGAAGCTACACAAAAAGAGTTGGGGGTAACCGTATGGCGTTTTTTAACGCAAAATTTGGCGTTTTTAAAGATACACCAAGAATTGTGGCAGACAAACAGTTCCATGGCATTGTATAATAAAGGAAGTTCACCAATTAGATTGGCTGCAGAACTGTTCTGCAGCTACATTTAGATGAGTTCAAGTACGTTTAATCTACATTTTAATTCCGAGTTTGACAACATACAGATCAAGTTATAGTTTTTCTTTTCGTTTGGTATTGTATGTTGTTTAAAAGTCTCTCTCGAGAATTTTCACACCATTTGCCGGTGGAGAGGTACAATTTTGTCCTATGCTCGGCACTTAGGGCCATTAAGCAGTGAGGGATCTTTTTCGTGCCAGGACCTACTGCGACATGGGACCTCGATTCATACGGTCTCATCCGAAGGACCGGTCGCCACCTCCCACAGTGGGATTCGAACCCGCGACGTAAGGATCGACTCCTTGCATTGCGACTCTAGAGCAGACGCTCTGACCACTGCGCCACTCAGGCGACTTTTTCATTTGGTACTTATGCACAAGGGAGTCAGCGTTTTAGCGGACTTCTTCAAAGTACAAACCACTAAAATAAGACAAAACTAGCACCCAGCTAAACATAACCGGTATAGAATATCTTGGGAAGATTCAAGTCTTTCTAATTTGTCTGGACACTAACAAAGCCAGACACTGGCAACAAATCTTGTTTGTTAGCATTTTTCAACCCTTATTTGCACAACAGTAGCATGTATTTAGAGATCATTAATCAAATTTAAATACTTTATTTTCCTAAATATGATTCAACATCTCTTATCTTTAACGAATCTACTCAACTAATAATCCGACAAGGACCAATTAAACTGTAATTTTAGTAAAAGTTAAGTCGCTGTTACTGAAATGCATCTCTTTTCAAGTCTATCCGGTATAAGTTTTCTTGATTATAAATGGGTTAAGTAGTTTGAACTATTTTAAGAGTATAAGATATTACATCTAATTTAAGTGGGCTAGATATTTCAAAACCCGTTAAATCAAGATGGAAATGTTAGAAAAGGAAACAAGAGACTCTCGTAGATGCATATTGGAAGAAATTCGAATATCAAAACAGATTTCACTGGGGACGTCGAGTTCAAATTCCGAACAAAATGCTTAAAACTTGCACGAATATTATAAAGCGTTTATCTTAAAAGACCTATCTGTTTCCAAATTAGAGGGTTAAAGTTTCTCAAACCATTCTAAAGTAAAATGATATACCTATTTGCTGAAATCAATGTCTTAAAAGCTTTTGTCTCTCGTTTAAGAGGGTCATATGACACTAATGTGACACCATATAATTTTGTATTTTGAAAGATAAAGCTTGTGAAAAAACGGAAATTTAATGAAAAGTCAGAAGGGGGTGAATGGCGCTTAACCGTTTAAAGGGAGATAAGATCTACGAACTCAATATTATTATTTAAAAAATGATATTCTAAACTTAATTTGAGGAAAAAGTATCGTCATAAAATGACAAGGAAACAATTCTTCATTGAAATTTCTTAAGAAACATGGAAAGTAGCAAAAACGCTTAAGAGGAAACCATAATTTACAATTTATATGGAAATTTGTGTTCAAATTGATACATTCCAAATTTATAGCAGGTGTATGGACGAGTTCTTGATAAGTTACCAGGTTTAATTAAGGCAAATCCATCGCTTTGAACCAAAAATTATATACTAGTACTCCAATATTCTCAATGAAGTTTTCTTTTATTTAATCAAATGAAGAGGATCACACAGATCTTATGTATGTATTATGAATTCGACCAGGTTTATATTATGCAAAAAAAACGTATTGTAATGAAATACTGCAAGCACGACAATAATTTTAAAAGTATTCTTGCATTGAAATATTATACATATAAAAAGAGAAATAATTGAAAATAAAAATAATTTGTAAAGATAACATAAATTTTTTATGCCCAGTTTTACTTTGTGAGTAAAAGAGATATGTCATTGAAAGTGAATGAAAAATGATTTTTTTTAAAAATGGCTTTGTCTTTTTTTATGATCGTTATGAGCATTCCCCTGGAATGATTGGGTAAAGTTGAGAGGTTTTTCGGTGTAAAAACTGCACAATCTAGGGCACATCAGGTCACCCGCAAAATCAGCAACAATATGTTATTATTCCTCCTCGCGATGGCCACTTTATCCTTATGCAAAAAGCATTGAAGCAGTATCTTTTATGACCGAAAAAAAGGAGTTAACAATTTTGGTTATTATTATATTTGGTCAGTTCTGTTGCAAATATGCGCAGCGGGCAGATCCCCCTTCTGTATTTCCTCCAATGAATTCTATTGAATTTGCAACATCTTTTTGGGTGATTCTAGGGTAAGACTCCTTAAAGCTGCTCCCCATGTGAGTTTCTCCAGCTCCACTGAACAAGGACAAGTGCTTCCGAAGGTTTCACAGAGGCAATCATGACTTTTAAACAGTAGCATGTATTTAGAGATCATTAATCAAATTTAAATACTTTATTTTCCTAAATATGATTCAACATCTCTTATCTTTAACGAATCTACTCAACTAATAATCCGACAAGGACCAATTAAACTGTAATTTTAGTAAAAGTTAAGTCGCTGTTGTCTCCTCCAAATTTGGGTCAGCCCGCGACGATCCACGTGCAGTATGGGGTGGGTTGCCACAGTGGTTAAATAGATGAAGACAGATAACGTGGCACTCTTCTCATCTGATAACCATTAATACATAAAAAGTTTCCAAGTTCAATTTCTTTACCTTCTTGTAAACATTTAAACAAGCGATGAAAAAGATTATCGCGCCATTACCGCGCCGCCGAGCCGCCGGATGGTTTTCTTTTAGTGTTAGCAGATGGATGAAGGTCGGACTCGGTGTTCGCATTGTCCGACAAACAATGGCGAACATCTCTAGTCCTTCTCACTATCATATCTTCTTCTACTTTCCCACGAGTCCAAACAAAGAATGAATTCTAGAAATATAAAAGAAAAATCTGTAGCTAAAACAACATGTTGCTCAAATCTCTAAGTGGATCAGCTTATGTCACAATGAGTGCCTAGTTTTGGACCCGTAAAAGAAGAAACAAGACCTACTCAAAACGTTGAACCTTTTCAAATCAATGCAAATCATCAGACGTTAACAAAAAGCGTAGCTAATCATTATTTAGTTAAGATTTAAAGAAGCAGTGAATTTTAATCCTAATTGTGAAAAGGGAGAAAATAAATGCCCCCGTGTTTCCTCAAAATAGCGTACAAGGAGCATGCTCCCAAAACATTTGGAATGTTCTGCTTCTGAAACCTAGAATCTGCAAAAGATTACATTTGCATAATATTTTGTTAAAAGGTCAAAGGTGAAGGGTGAAGATAACGAACAGTAATCGATCTCAAAAAACATTTTGTATTTTGTCCGTTGTCTGCTATATCCGTCCGACTGTAAGCCTTTGATATGTCTTTCCATTTCTTTTCAAGAACCATTGGGCCCATCTTCGCTAGCCAAAGCTTAATGATCCGCTCCTTTGCTCTCTGTTGAGAGTGGGCGGATCGTAAACCCTTGAATAGTGGAGATGCCCAGTCCAAATTCAACCAGTAAGTCACAACGATTCCTAAATATTGGGAATCTCTGAGCAAGCGTTTTTATTGAGATGAAAATACATGCCCCTTTTCTAGGAAAGGTGTATTGAAATTTTTTTCTTTTAACTACATGAAAGGATGAAACGGAAGAAAAAGCTTGAAGATTTAAGCTTGTTCAAATCATGATAGGTTTGGGCATAATCGGTGTGCGAAATGTACATGTACAGTAAAACTCAGTTATGTAGAACTCTGTTGTATAGAAATCTCGATGATAGGGATTTTTATGAATCCGCTTGACAATGATATTAAATATCTCAGTAATAAGGAAGTTGAATTGGAGGTACTAGTGACTTCCTGATGAAAGTTGCTTTAGAATTTAAAAAGAATTAAGTATTACAATCAATAAAAATTTAAACTTGTTGATAGTTTTTCATCCAGATGTTTGCGTTGAATATTTTTTAGTAAAAGAATTAGACAGCAGATCATGAAAATAACTAATTCGCTGCTTGACTAATGAATTTTTTAAATCTTCAAAAATGCAAAAAGTATTATGCTAGAAAGATACAAAATATTAAACATTAAAAATTAATTTACAGATATTGCTTTTCTTTTAATTAGGAAAAATGAAATGAATACATGTAATTAAAAATTTTACGTAGAAAATCAATAATGTTTCTCGGGTATTTCAGAATGGGAGACACCACTTTGCTTTGCATAAAACGTAAAAAATATTTCTGTTTTTCCCCGAGGTCTTCCCCCATAGATCTAGAAAATCTAAATGAAAGAAGGAAGATTTCGAGAGAGAAAAATAGAACCTATATTATAAAAAATATCAACACCAAAATTGCAATGTTGGCTACACTAACAAATTGAAATTCTCAACCAAACTTTTAAGAAAATACTTATTTTTTCTTCAATAATGTAAAATTTTTAATGATTGTTACGCTTTATAGCCAGTTAATAAAAACCTGTAATGCAAATCCTTTAAATATGAAGATAAAAATGCATAGTGATTAAAAGGATCAAGTTAACTTTAATTTTATATCGTGAAATATATTTTAATTAACTCGCAACAGTCGAGATATCTCGTGCGGCTTGACGTTCGAAGTGGCTGATCTCAAGTGTTTTTGATGGTACAACTGCGCTCGCCCCAACGGTCACACCGTAAAACATATTAGCGATAAATAAGTTGTCATTGACGTTTCACACACCAAACTTTTATCTACCACACATTTCTCCAACAAAACTGTCCAGCGAATAGGTAAAGTCATATATTGTGTATTGAATGAAGAAATTAAAAGAACAAGATTACGAATAACTATTTAATCAGCACCTTTAAATTTAATGAAAACATTAGATGTTAATGTATAAAAAAATTTAACAAACAAGTAATAATAACAACTTATACAAAATAATTTATGGAATGATTTTCTCCATTTTATCACAAATACTCATCTAGGAAGACTGTTAACAAGCTTCAAACAGGAACTAGTAATTGTCTCTGTCCTGTTAAATCTGCATCAACTTTATGCATGGTAAATATGTACAGCAGCAATATAAAACAACGTTAGGTGATTGAATAAATAAAATATAGTAGAAAAGGTTAAGATAGATTAAAAGAAAAAATTAGCGCACTTGTATCAAACAGCTGCACTATTAATTAAAAAAAAAATATATAAGTTTGGAAGGAAAATATTTAATTTATTGAAAGGGAGATTAAACAAAACCTTCACCATGGACGCCAAACGTCTTGATCTGACTGAGGAGCCGAAAAGGGAATCTGCACATTGGGCATGCACAGGAAGTTTCCTTGTAAATTTTGCATTGCGTTTGCGGGTAGAACGGTGGGTTGTCCCCCTACAACTGGTGACGTCATTAAGTTTGAAACTTGCGATATTTGTCCTTGTGGAATGACTACAAACTGGTTTCCATTGACAACAGATCCAAGCTGCATTGCTGAGGTCTGATGCTGGGTATTTGGGACTATTTCGTTTCCGATTCTTGATGGTTTTACCAAGTTCAAAGGTGAATCGTTTGTTTGGGTCACCTGAGAGTTCACAGGTATGGACTGACACAATGTTGCAGTGGGAACAAGGACGTATGTCGGAGCACTGGGATTACATATAAAGACATTTTTATTTCCTGGAATCTGACTTGTCGTCTGACAAGATGCTGATGAAGCTGCAACTGCAATCGTGGTGTTTTGTGCACGCGGAAGAATATTTGCAAAGGAAGTTGGCGCGCTGCTTTAACGTATGTCGGAGCACTGGGATTACATATAAAGACATTTTTATTTCCTGGAATCTGACTTGTCGTCTGACAAGATGCTGATGAAGCTGCAACTGCAATCGTGGTGTTTTGTGCACGCGGAAGAATATTTGCAAAGGAAGTTGGCGCGCTGCTTTTTAGATTCAGATCTTGGACTCGCGCATTGCTTTCAGTCGGTTGTGATGGTTGCTGTTTAGGACTGTTTTGCAGTTGATTCAATAACGCAGTTTTCACCTCCTCGGGGACGTTTTCTGAGGTTTGTAGAAAGGATTGGATCTCAATCCGGCATTTCTCATACCCTGCTTGATATTGCACACTATCCGCGGGACTTTCTTTCTTTTCCTTCTCTGCAACATGAGTATAAAAAGTGTATAAAGAATAGAAACATTTTGAACATATTTGAGGCACTGCTTATTTGCATGAATGAGGTTTAGTGTCTATATATATAATTGTCAAAGCGCATTATAATTTTACCTTCTTTAAGCATTGGCTGAGATCGCTTTACGAAGTCTACAGTCATTTCCAAAATATCGGCTTTCTCCAACTTATTAGACTTTCCGATCTGAAATTAATCACATATTTTAGTATAAGAAAACAAAGCAAAGGAAAAATATGATTCATGATAATAAAGCACACCTCATAATAACTACAAAACAAACAAGAACATACCCATCCCCCCAAAAAAAACCAAACAAACAAGAACATACCCCCCCCCCCAAAAAAAAAAACAATAGAATCTACCGATATTCACCAACTGTATACATCATGTACTCAATATTTGCAGCTGTTATTCCAAATAAGTTCATCGTTTGTTTCTTAGTACAATCTACTATTCGGATCGTTAATTTCATTGTTGGAATTTTTCATATAAAAAAAAAATATGAATATTAAGTAGTAAATTTTCAAAGCCATCCTATAAATAGAATAATAAGGATTTGATTAATTTTCAAATCAGGGAACATATGTTCTTAGATTAGACCCTTTTTTGTATTGTTTGATATTTCAAGAGACGCCATTTAAAACCGCTTCACTTTCCACAAAACTTTCTGCCTGATTTTAGCACATCAATACCATCATACAAACAATTTAATTCCAATACTGTATGTTTTGATCTGGTCTTAGTGCGTGATTATATGTGGGAATGTAAGTCATTATTGCGATTTTCTCATGTAAAATAAATCTCCTCAAATCTTATAAAGCTTTCGCTTGTACGAGTGAAATTTGAAAATTCTCGTTTTCGTACACCTCAGTAGGTTTTTAATTTGGAATATTAGATATCAATAAAGTTGGGAAGAAGGGGGTAAAAGAGAAGTAAATCTACCATAGTATTCTTAATTTGCATAAAATGAAAAGCTTAATTCCTGCCAAATCCAATTTCAGGGATTCATTGCACGCGATTAAAAGTATTTATCGAACTCTCTACCCCGGGAGGGGGAGATGGTTTTTCCCTTAAGTTATTTCAGGTTCGCTGTCTAATTTTTTAAATGCAAATTCTATTGGAATTTCAATACTGGTAAGGGGGGGGGGGGTATAGAAACGTTCTAGTGTTTGTGTATGTGTTAATTTGTCTTTCTCTGCGTAACGGAAGTGAATTAATTTGTTTTGGAATCAATGTAAAATGCTGCATTGATTTAATCATTACAAATTACAGAATTTGAGTATTAAAAGAAATCATTCAAATTTTCTTTCTCCAATCATATGGCAAGTCTTGGGGGTATTTGGAAACCCAATTTTAACATCAAGAGTGATACTGAAAATGACAACATCAATGTACCTTTTCTATGTCATTTTGAAAGAAAACAAACGAGACTTTCAAAGTGTCTCTGGAATAACATAAAACAGTTATAACCTTCAAAAGTATGCATGTATTTCCTCTTTTGTCCTTTAGGGAAATAGAAATTTTATTTGACACGATGAAAAATAAACATTATTTTGTTCAATTGCTTTGGAGTTTCTACTTTAAAATAAGGAAGTCTACGGCAAATTCTAATATATCTAATTAGTAAGCCTTCTTAAAAATGAGCTTATTTAAGATAACATCACTGATATAAATCCCCTATGAGTGGTTGTTTTAAAACACACGCGGAAATAAAATAACATTTTCTTAGAACAATCGAAATATTTAAGTTATAGGCTTTTTTTTTCTCTCTTTCTTACTTCTTTTTATATGAATACAATTTAAAATGGAAAAATAATTTAGAAATGTACTTTTTTGGTAAAGCTGTGGTTCTATTTAAAATGAACAAAACTGTTGCGCCTTTGACAAAACGTCCTGTAAGAATATTAAAGCAATGCGATATCTGTTTTCCTTGAAAAGAATTCCCATTATCTTTGAAACTTAATTATTAAGCTAGGGAATTCTTGAATACATATTTCAGGCACTGGACAGGTGCGGTGATTGGATGGAATTCCTGGGATTGTGTTGGTCTAACTGAACTGTGGTCCCCCCGTGACGGGAGATGGACAGCACGTAATGGCGCTTTGTGGAGCAAACTTTGATCCCTAAAGTTCATTGTTGATCCATCATTGTATCAAAGTAAGAACGTGGATTTAAATCCATTACCCTTAATAACGACCACAAAATTGAAAACGTCTCAATTTTCTTGGCCAAGTATTGTCACAGGAGCAGTAACTCTGATGGGAAAACACCTGTTATAGTAGGAATTTTGCATTGGACATCTTAGGGTATCCAAGCTAAATAAATATTTTTCTTCAAACGGAAAATAAGAACACTTAAGCATAATTATTCCTTTCTTTGTAAAACATGACTTGATTATGTACATAGCACTGTGTATTCAGCAGTTCGCTACATATGCAATTCAAAAGTGAACTGTATTTCAGAACACAGGCCAAGAATCAAAACTTTTCAACGCATACAACAAATTACAAATCATAAACATTACCAGAAACTAGGGATGTCAAAATATATATTTTCCTTAGTCGAACATTCGATTGCATTATTCGAACGATAGTCGACTATTCGGAACACTTTTTTTCCTAATAAAATTTTGATTTCCGTTTTACTTTCATTTGCATAGACTATGCAAGAGTATCCTTCTTTGGTGTATGCATCACGTATGCTTTTGACAGATATTTACAGGCACTTGACTTGTAGCTATTATGTTTACATGAAATTATATTTATTTAGTTTAAATATGCATAAAAAACTACCAGCAATTATTTTTAAACTCATTTAAATAAAATAAGATAAACACAGCATCTACACGTCAGGTGCCTGTGTGACATCGTTAATACCGCGATTACCGTTACTTTAAAACACTTAAATACCAAAGCTTACATGTACAGCACTACAATGTATGCGTGTTTTTATGAAAGTAATTATCAAATTATCAAAAAGTGTCTCGGCTGCCGGGCCGTTTGTGAACCTTTGAACATTACTAAAATAACATTATTATGGATACATGGAATGTAATGACTAAATAACTCTGTTTTCATTATAATTTTATAAACAAAACCCAAAACTGTGATTCATAATTTATCAGAAAAACATTTTTTTTTTACAATTATCAGATTATAGAAGAGCATTCAATATGCATTTATACATTGATACTGAAAATTTTGTCTACAACTTTTTCATAAATTTGTAATCAAGAGAGTTATCGCTGTTTTTTTCGTATTTTATTTAGTCGATAGTCGGTCGCATTATTCGATAGTCGGTCCTTTCGACTGACAGTCGAATAGTCGACTATTCGTTGACATCCCTACCAGAAACTAACGGTCGCCTACCACGATGTCTTGGAATATGAAAGGGTTTATTGATTGATAGACGCATGCATAATTGTCGACAGAACTGTGGAATCTTTATTTAGTAAACAGTTTTGACATAACATTTTTTTAAACAGCAAACTATTGCACATTTTAAAAATTTTAAAAATCTTTTTGATATCAGCTTCAAGAAAGACATCATTCAGTATGCAATCCGTGATGAACTTGAAAACGCTATCGGGTCTTAAAAAATGAACAAAGACATTATTTTAGATAAATATTTATTTTGGTCATGTATCAACAGTCCTATAGTGAATCTGTACTGAAACCTGTCCGACAACTTCTATTTTAATAGTATATCATATTTCTTATGGTCAAACTGAACAGCCAACAAATTCCGGAACCCCCGGCAAATCAGCATATTCAATTCCAATAATGATGCAACTAGCCTAACCAAAGTTGTATTGAGGTCCAGTGCATTGTGAAATTTGACGGAGAGTTTTCTGAGCTTCCCTCGGCTAATATTTCCATTTTGTCACATTCCGACAAAAGAAAATAAATTAGGTGTGTTTGGCAATGTAAAGATTGAAATCCCAGGACGGAGCGGGATTATCCGGCATTCATTACGCTTAATGAGGGGAACTGAGGCTTAGCTGGTCCTGTGGAGAACAGCTAAGGCAATAATACAGATCTCCTGCCAGCACTGGGTAGAAAAGTCATATTTGGTGGGAAATGTAAATTCAAAAGAAAATTATTCGATGTAAAATCAATTAAAATTCGCTTGATTTCAACTGATACAATATCAAATTCCAAAGTTTATAAGACGATTCCCAAGGAAATGCGAGTTCTATCGTGGAAAAGTGACTCGTCTTGATTTCAAGGCACTAACTGACATTAACATGGACCTAGGTCCTGTTTCACTTTAGCTTGGTACAGTCCATACTGTCCTACAGTTCAAAGCATGCAAAAGTCTTAGAAAAAGTATCATGAAGCACAGTACGTGTTCGTGCGGACAAAGAATTTATCATATCCGGTGTTTTTCTGAGTCACAGAATTTAATTCATCAAAAGATCAGTTTCATGAACCTAATTTAGTGACTAACAATGTAAAAGGTGTATAATTCCAAAGAGTCCTCAAAAGAACAAAGAGGTGTACTGCATCAAGTTTAATAAAATACGGAGTCAGTCTCGGAACCTTTTCGTGATTCATTTTTAAAAATAAATATTATTACTTTACGCATTTAACAAAAGACTGTTATTAAAGGGCAATTTAACATCGATCTCTGGTTTAAAAGCGGTTTATAAATGATATCTGTAACAAATCCATCAAAAAAAGCTTTTAAATCCACGCCAGGGTCCAGCATGTCTTAAGACTGTCCGGCGGAGCAGACGCCAGATCGCTCCCGCGGCCAGTCTCGCGCCAAGCTCTGCCATCGTCTGCAGGTCTGCAAAAGCGGGAAAGGCAAAGGTCCGAGATCGAATCACGTTTAATGACAAAAACTGATAGAGTTTTGCATTAAATATAGAGATGTTTGGTCTTAAAAGATGCCTCAATTGTATCCATAGCATTTCATGATTTTTCTAAATGCATCCTTTATATGATGACAGGAAGTTGCAGACAATTTAATTTTAATATCTGATCGAAGTCGGGATTACTTGTCTGTTCTGTACAGAATTGTTGGCGTATATTTCTTCCCAACAATAATTTCACACGATGCCAGAAAAGATACGAGTGAAAGGAACATTATAAACTCATCGTTAATAGTGACACACATTATCCCCGAAATGGTTTATTTTTTTTCTCTGGCGACTGCAATTTGAAAAAAATATATGTATATTTGCAGGTAGGCCTACATGTAATGAAAACGCCCAATTCTTTTTTTCATTTTAAGATTGAACGATATACACGTGTCACAAAAATAACGTGTTCATTATTAATGAAAGCAAACTTATTCAGAAAAAGTGGAAGAACTGACAACATTTTTATATTGTACCAGTATGATTTCTGACCTAGACCTTTTGGCCTTTAAACAAATGTGATCTTAAGTTCATGAGGAGTAGTGATATAAAATTTGATTGCAAACATCTCAAAGACATTTAAAGGTATTGCCTGGAAAAGAAAGTGTTGCAGACAGAATGAATGAATTTATGACCTTGACCTGTGACTTTTTGACCTCGATATCGATATGGTCAAATTTAGGCAATATGGAGTTGTGGTATAAAATATCATTGCAGAAGTTCAAAGCCTTCTTGATATATCATTTGAAACACACAAACAGAATGTATGGAATTGACTTTGACCTTATGGCCTTAAAATCATTGGGGTCTTTTTTAGGCCACAGAAAGTCTTTTAAATAAAATATCTTTTGCACAAGCTCATAGAATTCTCGAGATATCACCCCGAAAATATACAGTATGAATTTTTGAAATTGAAGGTTTTTTATTTCTAAATTAACAGGGTCTTCTTTAGGCCATGGGAATGTTTGATAAAAAATATCATTGCAAAAGCTCAAAGGCATCCCAAGATATTGCTGAGAAAAGTAACAGGTCCTCACGGACAAGATTCATACACCCTTTATGACCTTGAATCTTGAACCTTCTCAAGATATCGCTCTGAAACTATAGTGATACATGCAGATAGATTGTATGAATTTATGACCTTGAACTTTGACCTTTGGGCCTAAAATAAATAGGAGTCTTCTTTACGCCATATGAAGTTCTGATAAACTTTTATTACTAAAGCTCAAAAACTTCTCGAGACATGGCCTGGAAACGGAAGTGTTCCACAGATACAGAATGTATGAATTTATTACCTTGACCTTTTGACCGCAAAATTAATAGGGGTACTCTTTATGCCATAGAAGTTATGATATGATATCTATCGTGCCAGCAGCAGCATCCTAAGGACCATTCTCCACGTCCCGGACACTTTACCGGTAAATACGCATTTGTAAGTATTCATTCCATACTTCGCGACTCAAAGCCACTGCGCCACACAGGCGACAGTATTTGTCTGGCTGTTCCTTCCCATTTCACGACTACTTGCTCTGAACAAGGGACCGTTCAATCAGTGTGCCGGGTATCGATCTCGAACTATCGCTGACAGAACGGGGCCTCCGGTGCTAACTTATCATGTAGAGCACTGACAGCGGGGTATATACCTGGTTATCTCATTTGGGCTGATAGTCAGTGACAATCGATATACTTAGACCTATATATCTACCTGTTATGACAGCCGCAGGCTAACCGCACACTTACATAGCGGGACATTTTCCAGTTAGTACAAATGCGAGGCTTGGTCCCGTTAGTAGTACTTCTTGTAGCTTCGGGGTCCAAATAAATGTAATACCGTTATAATTCAACCAACAACCATAGAGCACACTTGAAAAACGTTTGATTCAAAGAATAATATTTAAAATCTTTTTTACAAGAGAAAGGGCTCTACTGCAAATTAAATTAACAGGAAGATTTTTTTGTTGAAAATGAATAGTTTTTGAATCTCAGTGTCACCAGGAAACACTTTGAAGCAGGAATTGTGGCATTACAGTTATCATGTTCTCAGGGAAAACTCTTCCTTATAAGAATGGGCGTATTCAGGATTAACACAATAATATTTGCCCAAATTTAGCCGTGATTCACTTCATTTACACGTGTGCATGATTTTGACCCCTTTGTAAATCACTCCTCCTAAGCTTCAAGAAAAACAAGGTCCGATATTGAGTATCCTGGCGGGGATTTGAGATTTTTATTATCTTTTATCAAGATTTTCCGCGGCGATAATCCCGCCTAATAATGAATCTACCAAGATACTGTAGATGGTATACCGTACATGACAAAGAGACGATTGTTCACCAATAAAAACATTTAGTGTTGGTGGAAAATCTAGGCCCACTTTTTTTCTTTTTTACACAAGAAGGGCACACTTACGTGAAAAGAAAAGCTATACATTGCTTTATTGCCGCGGGACACATAAGTATACATAAATCTCGGCTTTAAAGTTTGTAATTTCGCTCGATGTAAAGATAGGATCAGACTTGCACAAGAGTAGGGACATCATTGGCTATGGTACAAATTTGTAAGGTCATCTGGAGTCCTGACCCGTTAGATATAGCTATGTTGCGCTGATTTATGGCTAATCTTACGAACTCGCGTGCCAGACAGCTAATCGGAGAGACCTTCGCGTGACGAAGTTATTCGTCGGTGGGACTAACTCGTGTCAGTGTTGGAAAACGCATCAAACCCAACAGGCATGGTCTTTACAGTGACAACAATTAATTAATTAATCAGGGATTTACACAGTATGGCACCTACGGAATCTAAAGATGAAGTGAAGAAAGATGTCGTTCATAGTTCCACAGGCTCACCAAAACGGAGGGTATGGGGAACAGTTTCATATACTTACATATATTGAACATATTTTTATTTTGTATAATTATAAACTTCTATTTAATTTTATTCATTACTTCTGACAAGCGGTCATAGTTTTGTTTACATTTTAAATGGTATGTGTGTTTCATGTCACCTGTATATATAAATTCTTTTTTCTTAATCTACGACGGATTTCAATTCTTTATATAAAGAGAAAACAAGGTATAAATTCCAGTAATTTACTACTTCTCTGACATTATTTTTACTTTATGAAGACATAAAATATATCTTATAAAAAGATAAAATTCCAAAATGCATGTTTTGTATTTTTTTTAAAAATGTTTTTACAATCTCTATGTATTATTTGTTGAATTTACTCTTCATTAATTTAAACCTGGGTCGTGATTTACCGTACCCTGTGGCGCGGGTACCCCCGATATTATGACATCACGTAGCACGAGACAGTCGCGAGTTGAAGGGAGTTTTTTTTTCGACAGAGAGACTAAAATTGAAAGTTTTAAGACAGGAACAATGGAATTCCGGAGCATTATTCTGCTCAATCACGGCCTAAGTATGACATTGCGTTACTAATCCTATCCGATAGCTCTAATCCCGGGGTTAAGATCAATGGAGATCGTTACAGATTTCGGATTAGGACTGAAGATTCATGACATGAAAAACAGAGAAAAAGTCAACGTAATTTCAAGTCGATCGTACCCCGTTGCCTGACGAGCAATGTTAAAAGAATACTGCTAATCCTATAAATGCCAGATACTTTTTCTAAATGATGTTCTACATGACACTCTTAATCGTTACATTAAGATGCCAACATTGACGATTTAGGTATTTTTTTTTCTACCTACTACAGCGTTCAAATTCTCCTTTTCCAGGTGAACAAACCGATGATAGAAAGAAGAAGGAGAGAAAGAATAAACGAATGTTTGAACCAACTTCAAACTCTGATAGCTCAGCTGGATAAAGAAAAACCTAAGGTAAATACAGGGCTTGACAAAAGAAATGAGAGTACACAGTCCATTAAGGTCTCTGCCTCTCCGTACATGATGAGATTGCTGATAAGGTTAATGACACGTACGTTACTAATTGATGATGCTACCGGACCTAATTCTTCAGGCGATACATTGTTCAGTCTTTATCTGTTTTTCTTCATGAAATAAAAGTAACTCTCTCTCTCTCCCGTTTGCAATGAGACTGATTGCTTTACCTCATAGAATGTTCATCAAAATTGTCCTTTGTGTTTGTGAGATTGTCTAGATAAATCACACGTAAATGGGCATAATTCTGTGTACACGTGTACAAGTGTCTTTTCACTTTGTTGCATGAACATGCTTTTTATTGCTCTGTGAAGCATTTTCTTTGGACATAGTGATGTTATGGTCTGTATATGGCCCGTTTATATTCAGATGACTATGCATTTATGTGCACGCCTGTATGTCGATAACAAAAGAACAAAGTTCTTATCCTAATTAATGTAATCAATGAAGGAAAAATGACCAAGCTGTTTGAAAGTAATATTATAATATTAATTTTGGGGGAGAAAATTTTGTTTTATAATATATATAGAGAGAACTAAAATATGTTCTGGCTTGTCGACGCAGGCCTCACAAAAAACGAAATTAAGTGGCTTGTACCCGATAAATTATCTATAGGCCTGATCCGCGAGGTTTACACAAGCCGAGATCGCGGGTCAGACATCTGCATTAAATCCTGTCAGAGCACGAAACAGATTTCATTAAAGCTAAGTAAGAAAGATATATTTAGCTATTTAAATTCGAATTGATAAAAGTAAACATTTTTACGTGCACTCGTCAAAGAGAAGTGAACGTGCCTTAACATGTGACGGACACCTCGTCCGCAATCAAATTTATTATCATTTCTGCTCAACAAACACTGAAAATTGCATATATCTGTTGAGACTCTGTTTGTTTCTATGGTCGGTGGTTGACGTAAAGCCATGCGATGTCTGCTTTTGTGATATTCTTAAGAAAATTTTCAATTTTGATTTTTGATGAACGTGGTGGATTTGGATAGAAAATTGATTTTTACACATGGAAAATGAGAAACTTGTCTGTCTTTTGATATATTCTCTTCTATCACGTCTCAACACTGGAGCAATTTAACAACGACTCTAAGAATATTGAATATTTGTTTATTTAACTTTGAGATAAATCATTTTTTGTTGATATTCCCTGATTGATTCTTTTATCTCATTCAAACCTGAATCAGATATAAAAATTGTCGACGCGACTCTTTAACTGTAAAAGACATGCTGCACAATTTGCAGAAGCGAATAAAAGAAGATTCATTTTTTGCCAGTTTAAAAAAATTTCCTCCTGATATTAAAACCCCCGGAATAATATTATAGTTAACTACCTTAACAAAAGGAAGTACCAAATTTCGGGAAGAAAAAACAAGAATAGAAGTTTTAACTGAGAATCAAAAATTATACCAGTATTGAAATTCCAATAGAATTTGCATTTAAAAAATTAGACAGCGAACCTGAAATAACTTAAGGGAAAAACCATCTCCCCCTCCCGGGGTAGAGAGTTCGATAAATACTTTTAATCGCGTGCAATGAATCCCTGAAATTGGATTTGGCAGGAATTAAGCTTTTCATTTTATGCAAATTAAGAATACTATGGTAGATTTACTTCTCTTTTACCCCCTTCTTCCCAACTTTATTGATATCTAATATTCCAAATTAAAAACCTACTGAGGTGTACGAAAACGAGAATTTTCAAATTTCACTCGTACAAGCGAAAGCTTTATAAGATTTGAGGAGATTTATTTTACATGAGAAAATCGCAATAATGACTTACATTCCCACATATAATCACGCACTAAGACCAGATCAAAACATACAGTATTGGAATTAAATTGTTTGTATGATGGTATTGATGTGCTAAAATCAGGCAGAAAGTTTTGTGGAAAGTGAAGCGGTTTTAAATGGCGTCTCTTGAAATATCA